>OX244039.2:1512500-1997500 GCA_945859785.2 Tridacna gigas
AGGTGGGCTAAGTAACCGTGAAAAAAGATGTTTTCCATGGTTTGTAATAACATCTACATAGGATATTGCTTAACTCTTTACCAAACGACAAAATTTTGGACTTGTCCAAGTCCAAGGCATTGGCAGGCGGCAAATCAAATTTGGTTCAAATTTTGGGATTTGACTTGGGAAGGGTAGAGAACATTATGGGAAAAGAAGAATTATGCTGGTTATCAGCATTTTCTCCTTTTCCCACCATGTTTTCAAAAGCTTTATTCTTAAGGATTGTTAAAACTTGGGATTGGGTAGTAAAGGGTGTACTCTACCAGACGACGAAATTGAAGACTTGTCCAGATTAGATACATTGGCAAACAAATTCAACTTGACTTTTACGACTGAGTTTGTCTTTGAGGTAAGAGAACATTGTGGGAAAAGGAAGAGATGCTGGTGATCTTCCT
Source organism: Tridacna gigas (assembly GCA_945859785.2). Taxonomy (NCBI): domain Eukaryota; kingdom Metazoa; phylum Mollusca; class Bivalvia; order Cardiida; family Cardiidae; genus Tridacna; species Tridacna gigas. The sequence continues at coordinate 1,512,938 of OX244039.2, forward strand.
GTCCCAAAATGTTTCCGAAAGCCTTCCTGTTGAGAACTGCTAAAACAGGGGACTATTTGATAAAGGGTTAACCCTTGCTGTCGTTGAGAAAATTGTTCACTCTTTGCTAGACTGAGAGTAAAACTGGATCAAATTGCACAGAATGGCTAGTTTAATCCTTGAGTGGCATAGTCAGATACTTTCTATGAGACTTTATAGCAAAACTTAGATTTTAGATTGCTACAGTCAAAGATTTTAGACTTTAAGCTCATTGTGCAAGATGAGTAATTGCTTGTTATGTTTCTCTGACGATGGTCTCTGTATAAAATCTGAAACACAACTCATGTGCAGGAGGCAACAGGAAAAAGGGCCCATTTAAGGCCTAGCATATTAAAGGTGTGTTTTACATTGTGGTATGCCCATACAACACATACATGAAAAGTTCTGATCAGATGGTTTTGGAGGTGGTTTTTGTGGCATATGTTGCAGAAATGCCACAATGAATTCAATATGGTATTTTGAAAATCATGTGTCATAGTTTGTGCAAAACCGAAGGAAGTATATCCAATTAAACTCATTTTTTTCTAAGACAAATAAGTGTTTCGATAGAACTCAGATATATAATTAACAACGGCGTATTAAAATAAACCGGATTAGGCCATTGATCAAGGGAATACTTCTTTATTAATTGAAAATATCTATACCCACAATGACCTTCTATTGGCGCAATGATACACACAACCTTTGTCTCCTCTTGTGCTCGTCCCAAAACCAGTTCGCACCTGGGCTTGTTCGTCCCTTTGCTTGTTTTTCAGGGCTTATTCATCCCACATTATTGTTTGTTTATTTTTGCAAATTATTAATTCCACACAATGGCTCCCTTGACATATGCCACACCAGTGCTTTCAAGGCTTTGATTATACCTTATGCATTGTTTTACCAGAAAAAGAAGATTTGAAAGCAGAGATAAAGAACTGTTGAATAAAACAAGAATGTCCAGATAGTATATACTTCCGTGTTGATTATGGTTTCACCTATTCATACATCTATAATGTCAAATGCAGTGAAACAGAAATGGGTATCATTTATTTAACTCTTTACCACACAATCCCGACTTTTAACGACCCTGAGAAACAACATCTTTGAAAATATTGTGGGAAAAGGAGAAAATGCTGGTAACCAGCATTTTCTCCTTTTTCCCACAATGTTTTCTACCCGATCAAAAACTTATTCCATCATTTGAGACAAATTTCAATTGTGGTCTGCAAATGCTTTCAATTTGGTCAGGTCTATATTTTTGTCGTGTGGTAAAGGGTTAAGAAATAATCTTCTTTCTATCATGAATTATATTAACCACAGTTGTGAGTTACGAGGCACAACAAATACTTCATGAGGGAGATGACCTGAGTGGTTTATTCATTGCACCTCATAACTCACAACTGTGGTTTATTAAATGATAAACCACAATAGAAAGAAGATTATTTTGATTCTAACATGACCAAGTCTTTATAAAAGGAAAACAAGTTCATACATGTACAAAAGTGGATGCAGATTAATTCTTGCATGATTTTACCACGCTTCCGATGCACTGTGTTTAAAAGGTTTTAAAAAAAAGGTTCTGCTGAGGGCATGACACACAGGTAGTTGTCCCAATAATTGTAACACGTTAAAAAGTTGCTAGGCTCTTTTTGGTAAGTAATGAGCATTGCACTCACATATTACTCTTTACATAACAACAGAATTTTAAACCAGTCCAAATTGAAGGAATTCGCAGAAGACAAAATGTGATTTGTCTCAAATGGTGAGATTTGTCTACAAAAAGTACATTCAACTGTGTTCTCTGTTTTTACAACTATGTTTTCAAAAGTTGTCTTATTCAAGGAAGTTAACTCTATACCAATCAATCAACTTCTTTGTTTCAAATTGAAAGCATTTGCAGACAACAAATTAAATTTGAATAAAGTGTTTGGGTTTGTCAGTGAAAGGGTAGAAAGGCTTGTGGGAAAAGTAGAAAATGCTGGCCTCTTCCTCAGGCTCGTCAAAGCTTGGGATTATGTGATGAAGGATTTGAACTCCTAGAATGGTTGATAAAGGCATAAACTCGGAGATAACTTCAAACTAAACACCTGGATGAAAACCAGATTATATAATAAGCATGGCCTTTTTGTAGACACAATTTTTTTTTTAGGTTTTTTTTTTTCTTTTTATATGAAATATGACTATATCAAGAAAAGATGATTCTGGTAGATAGAGAAGATTCTCTCCTATCCATCACGATTTGTCAAGCGGAAAATGGGAGCTATAGTTGGGAATATGATGCGTGGTTATCCCTTTACCAAAAAATCTCTGATTTTCTTGACCCTGAGAAGAAGCCCTTTGAAAACATTGTAGGAAAAGGAGAAAATGCTGGTTACCAGCATTTTCTCCTTTTCCCACAATGTTTTTTACCCTTTCTTAAACAAAATTCAATCTTTGAATCACATTACTTTTGTCATCTGTAAATGCTTTCTATTTGGAAGAGTCTAAAATCTTGTTGTTTGGTGATGGATTAATGGTCTGTCATCACCAATTTTTCACCTAGATCGTGGGCTCAAAAGCAATTACCAGGTCTAGAGCCCAATTTTCCTTTCCCATTACCCTGCCTCTGTCTAGTGCAATCATATACATTACTGGAGTTGACATATGTTATCAAGTTGAATTAGAACTGTTCATAACATTTATGTAATGTGAGAAAGGAGCCTGTAGAAGGACTGAAACAAAAATATCTTAACCCTTTCCCAAACAACAAATTTTGGACTGGTCCAAATTCAAAGAGTTTACAGACGACAATTTTAAATTTGATGAAAATGGCAGAAAGTTATCAAAAAGGGTAGAAAACACTGTTGGAAAAGGAGAAATTGCTCGTTATGAGCAATTTCTCCTTTTCCCACAGTGTTTTCAAAAGACTTGTACTGCAGACATGTGAAAACCAGGGCTTGTTTGGGAAAGGGTTAACTCTTTACCAAACAACAAAATTTTAGATGTGTCCAAATTGAAAGCAGCCAAATTAAAAGCATTTGCAGACGACAAAATAAATGTGACTCAAAAATTGAAATTTGTTTTGGAAAGATTAGAAAAGGGTTGGGCCAGCATTTTCTCCTTTTCCCACAATGTTTTCAAAAGGCTTTTTCTTCAGGGACATTAAAACCTGTGACTGTGTGGTAAAGAGTTAAACTCTAATAAACTTCTCAATCAATGAAAATTATCTGGTAAAGTTTAAAACTTGAAATTTAACCCTTTACCACACAATCCCAACCTTAAATTACCCTTAGGAAAAAGGCTTTTGAAAAAAATTGTTGGAAAAGGAGAAAATGCTGATTATCAGCATTTTCACCTTTTCCCACCATGTTTTTTGACCCTTTCACTCACAAATCCTATGATATAAGCCAAATTTTAGTTTGTTGTCTACTCATGGTTTCAAATTGGTCCAGGCTGAAATTTTGTCATCTGGTAAAGGGTTAACTCTTTACTAGACAAAGTTTTAGCCTTGTCCAAATTGAAAGTATTTGCAGATGACAATTTCAGTGTGGCTAAAAATGGTACATTTTTTTTCTTTGATAAGATAGAAAACATTCTGCGAAAAGGAGAAAATGCTGGCTGGTAACCAGCATTTTCTCCTTTTCCAGCAATGTTTTCAAAAGGCTTCTCTCCCGCGTTGTTAAAAGGCGGCATTGTGTGTGGTAAAGATTTAATTGATGATAAGGTGTTTATGCTGCTTTCAGTGTTTTATAAGTTGAGTAACAGCCACAGCTCCATTATTCACCTGTGTCTAGTTTCACCACTGCATAGCCGGAGCTCTAACCCTCTACTACACAATCCTGAGTTGTAATGACCCTGACGCTTTTGAAAACATTGTGGGAAAAGGAGAAAATGATGGTGACTAGCATTTTCTCCTTTTCTCACAATGTTTTCTACCCTTCCAAAAATGGATTTCAAAGATTGAGTCGGGTTTATGTTGTCTACAAATGCTTTGAATTTTGACTAGTCTAAAATTTTTCGTTAACTCTTTACCACACAGTCCCGATTTTTAACGACCCCGAGAAAGAAAGCTTTTGAAAACATTGTGGGAATAGGAGAAAATGCTGGTAACCAGCATTTTCTCCTTTTTCCACACTGTTTTCTACTACATGAAATACTATTCTCATGTTTTAAGTTACAGTTGATTTGGCATCTGCAATTGCTTTCAATTTGGACAAGGCAAAAATTTTGTAGTTTGGTATAGAGTTAATACTTGAAGAAAGTGCTAATGAGTTATGTTGAATGAGTTATATTGAGACACAATTCAATATGAAGAAGGGGGTATCCAAAGAAAAAAAATGGGAAATATTATGTTTCACTGTATTTTCAGCATTGTCATTTTTTTTTAGCATTTTGAATGGGCTGATGCATAAAAACATGCCTTATCTTGCTGTAATAAATTTATAAAGAAGAACCTGTGTCAAAAAATTGATATATCAATATTTCATATTATTATTAAACTCTTTACCAAACAGTCCAGTGTTTTCATGAGGCAGGCAAATGAAAACATTGTGGGAAAAGAAGAAAATGCTGGTGATCAGCATTTTGTCCTTTTCCAACAAAGTTTTCTGTTCTATCAAAGACAAATTCTGTCATGCATCTGGATTTAGTTTGTCGTATGCAAATTGATGTTTTCACTTAATTATAGTTGTGTTTACAGAGAAAACAGCAAAAATAATTAAGGTTGCAAAAAAACGATAGGACTATGATATAGCCAAGCCTCCATAGCTCAGTCGGTAGTGTACAGCACTTGAGAACAGGAGATCACTGGTTCGATCCCCAGCTTGGCCAATTTCTTTCCGAGGATTGATGATAGTCATTGCGACAGGATTCATTCCTCGCTCACTGGTGACCATTGTTTCGACGATGGTTATGTGGGAAAGCAGCCAGTGGCTTGGAAAGAATATTGTGCGTAGTACTGGTAAAAGAAACTCCAGGAAAGCATGGATAGGTGCACTGGCCGCTGCAATATAACTGAAATAATGTTGAAAACGGCATTAGACACCATGCAGTCAATCAGTCATGATATGAGCCAAACTCTGGTAAAAGTGGGTCATCTGTTTAACCCTTTCCCAAACGACAAATTTTGGACTGGTCCAAATTGAAAGAGTTTGCAGACGACAATTTTAAATTTGATGAAAATGGCAGAAAGGTCTCAAAAAGGGTAGAAAACATCCCACGGTGTTTTCAAAAGACTTGTACTGCAGACACGTGAAAACCAGGGCTTGTTTGGGAAAGGGTTAATGTGTCTTGGTTGTCTGTTATACCATAGGCTTTTGAAATTCCATTGATCTATCACAGGAGTGACGGGATGACAAAATTTTCCTGAGCGGAAACCGTTACTATAAATAGCACATTGGCGACTGCCTCTATATCGTATATAGAAGGACAAGGTGTGCAACGAAATCGAAGAAAATTTTTACCCCTCTCGCCTTTCAGAGATAATATTTAACCGAAAACGGAAAACTAAACCTAGATATAGAGGCAGTCGCCAATGTGCTATTTATAGTAACAGTGTAAAGAAAATTTGAGTAATGGGTGATATACAGGCGATGCACCAATCTGCAATGATCGACCAAGGAAAATTTTGGTGTTCCGTGATAGACAAATAGAGTTTCAAAGGCCTGTGATTATACCAAGCAAGTCATTACATAATTATGGATTGATAAAATCCATTTGTTATAAAAACCAACTGAAAAATGAGGTACCTGATGGTCCTTTCACACATAGATAACTGACCAATACCAAAAAGTTTGGATCCAGGTCAGCCTGTGCTGACCTGGGTCAATGATTTTTGCAGATGCACTAAACACCTTCAGGGTTCCCATTCACGCACATGTGTGTGATTCACGCACTGAATTGAATAATCACGCACAAAAATATGAAGTGAAACGTGTATGCACGCACAGATTTCAGGGCTCCTGTTGTCGTTCACCAGTGGCGCCAGTTGGGACAAGTTAACAAGTGTTAAAGTCACTGTTTATCACCGCTAATCAAACTTGGTATCAATCCGCTTTTCTAGTGTAAAATCAAAGGTTTTGAAGTTACATGCTGTTCTTATTGACAAATCTATGTCAAATCATGTGGAAATACTACTCCAAAACTTAACAGGCATGACAAAAAGATCGCTGCAAGAAACGCGAAAACCCATGACACAACAAAAATTGGTTTGACATCGTCCGATCATAGGCATTTCAAACTGTCTATTCAGTTTTATCAATGACTTTGAACAGTAAATTTACATAAATATCTCTATAAAACAATAAGTGAAGCCTAATTAGTATCTGAAATTGACAGTGAAATGGAAAATTCTACTGGCCGTCAGGCTGTAAGTTGTCCCTCTGAAACTGGTCCTCGGAGTAAGGAAATTATAACAAGCATCTTCTTTTTTTAAATTACCCATATTGTTTTCCAGAGCAGCTGGCTGCAGAGTAGGACTCATCAAAACAAATTTTCAATACAACAGACCCTTACTGTCTTCCATAGATGCTCTATAATTGTCAATATTAAGTGCACTCCTAGAATTTCTCGTGCACTTTCAAACTTGTATCACAGGGAGCGCATGCACTCCCAAAAAGAGATGTGAGTGGGAACACCGACCTTTTTCACAGAGCAAGGCTCATATGTTTATTGCAAAGGGTAGATTTTAAGCGGTTCATTTCCTGTTTATTAAATGCATGAATTTGCATGGGAGGATCAATTTACCTTTACTGTATGTAATTTACTGGGATTAACTCTTTACCAAACCACAAAATTTTAGACTGAACGAAATTGAAAGCATTTGCAGACGACAAATTAAGTGTTGCTACACTGATGATTTCTCCTTTTGATAGGGTAGAAAACATTGTGGGAAAAGGAGAAAATGCTGGTTACCAGCATTTTCTCCTTCTCCCACAATGTTTTCTACCTATCAAAGAAAAATTGCACCATTTTAGCCAAATTGAAATTGTCATCTGCAAATGCTTTCAATTTGGAGAAGGCTGAAATTTTGTCGTCTGGTAAAGGGTTAATGCATCTGCATTAACCCACAATGTTTTCATAAGCCTTTTCTTTTAGGGTAACTAAAAGTCGGGATTGTGTGGTATAGAGTTAAACCAGTTACAGAACAGACTAATTTCAGCCTTGCCTTAGAATGATACAAGTGGCACAGTGAGGAACAGCAAGTCTTTTAACTCTTTACCAAACAACAAAATTTTATAATGGTCCAAATTGACGGTATTTGCAGACAACAAAATAAATGTTACCAAAAAATTAAAGTTTGTTTTGGGAAGGGTGGAAAACATTGTGGGAAAAGGAGAAAATGCTAGTTAACAGCATTTTTTCCTTGTCCAACAATATTTTCAAAAGGCTTCTTTCTCAGGGTCGTTAAAAGTCGGGATTGTGTGGTAAAGGGTTAAATGACATAGAAAACCATAAAAAACATTGTTGGAAAAGGAGTAATTGCTATTTACAATCAAGTGCTTCTTTTTTTTTTTTCAAAAAATGACTTCATTGGGAGCATAAAAATAATTGTAAAGGGTTCACTCTTAACTAGATTTTAGACTCTTTGAAGTTAAAAGAATTTGCAGGTGCCAAATGTAGCACAAACAATGGAATTTGTCTTTGAAAGGGTAGAAAACATTGTATAAAGAGGAGATAATGCTAGTCACCAGCATTTTACTTGTTCAAAGGCGATCTTCCTCAGGGACTTAACACTTTACGAAACAAGAAAATTTCACATTTTATCTAAATTGAAAGCATTTTCAGAAGACAAATTTACTGTAGAAAACCTTGTGGGAAAAGGAGAAAATGCTGGTTACCAGCATTTTCTCCTTTTCCCATGATGTTTTTATAAGGCGTCTTTCTCAAGGTCGTTGGAACTCTGGATTGTGTGGTATAGAGTTAGGACACAGGATCGTTTTGTAAAGGGTAAAAAGATGTAGGCACATTTTGATGATCATTTTTTTGCAAGGCCAAGTCATTTGCTAGGCCATTTAATCAAAGTCCTATTAAAATTCAATGCACAAACTCATTGATAAACTTCAAAAGCCTATACCACATTAATTCTAACCCTTTACCAAACAATGCCATGTCTTAACCCTTCGGCTACTATGTGCGACTTAAGGACCTTTTGCTGACAGTGCAGATCAAGATCAGACTGCACAGATCTACACTGTCCGTTAAGGAGATATTTTTCCCTCATATAGCTTTAAAATAACAACATTTGAGTTTTTACCATTGGCTTGAATGTTTCATTTCATTCATGTAACAGGATAAGAGTTAATGATCCTGGGGAAGAAGCCTTCTGAAAACAATGTGGAAAAAAGTGAAGATGCTGGTAACCAGCATTTTTTTTCCTTTTCCAACCATGTTTTATGCCATTTCAAAGACAAATCTTACAGTATAAGCCCTATTTAATCTTTCTTCTGCTAATGTTTTCAATTTGATAGAGTGTAAAATTTTGTCATTTAGGTTGAAAGGGTTAACTTTACCAAGCGAAAACAATTGCAGGCTTGTCCAGGTCACAAGCATTTGCAGAATGTGACTCAAAACTTGATTTTTTTTGGCGGGGGGAGGATAGGTTAGAAAACATGATTGTGGGAAAAGGAGAAAATACTGGTTACCAGTTTTCAAAAAGTTCTCTTTTTCAGGGTCATTAAAAGTTAGGACTGTCAGGGTTCCCATTCATGCACATACTTGCGTGATTCACGCACTTAACTGAATAATCACGCAAAAAAATATTAAGTGAAATGTGCATGCATGCACAGGTTTCAGGGCTCCCGCTGTCGATCGCCAGTGGCGCCAATTGGGAAAAGTTAGAAAAAATTTCTCCAAAATTTAAGCACTGGCAAAATTTTCTGGCAATAAATAATGTCTTTACATGATATTTGAAAGATCTAAACTCTTGACATTTACAATAGGTATGAAGTGTGAAAGTTACTGTTTATCACCACTAATCAAACTGTTGTCATTTATTTAAAATTATCAGTGGTATCAATCGGCTTTCCTTGTGTAAAATTATAGGTTTTGAAGTTACATGCTACCTTAATTGACAAATCTATTTCAAACCATCTGGAAATACTACTCCAAAACTAACAGGCATGAAAAAAGATTGCTGCAAAAAAAAAAAACACGATATTTTGGGAGTGCATGCTTTTTTTATTTCCAAGCTTTTTTTTTTACATCTGTTTAACAGCATTTTCTTCTTTTTTCCACAACGTTTTCAAAAGCCATCTTTTTTGTGTCGCTAAAGCATGGGATTGTCTGGTAAAGGGTTAGCTCTTTACCACACAATCCCAAGTTTTAACGACCCTGAAACAAAAGGCTTTTGAAAACATTGTGGGAAAGTAGAAAATGCTGGTAACCACCATTTTCTCCTTTCCCACAATGTTTTCTACCCTTCCCAAAACAAGTCTTAATTTTTCATTTGCATTTAAATTGTCGTCTGCAAATGCTTTCAATTTGGACAAGTCTAAAATTTTGTCATATGGTAAAGAGTTAACTTCTTCAAATATCCCTGGTTAGCTCCACTGGCCGAAGGCCAGCGGGCTAATGTCATGGCCCGGTGTCCGTCGTGCGTCCGTCCGTCCGTCCGTTAACTTTTATTTCAAACATCTTCTTCTCTGAAACTACCCATCCAATTTTCACGAAACTTCACAGAAATGATCCTGCCATGGTCCTCTTCAGAATTTCTTGAAAGAATTTGATTCCTTCAAAAACTCTGGTTGCCATGGCAACAAAACTGAAAAATATTGGAAATCTTTAAAAATCTTCTTGTCGGAAACCATAAGGCATAGGGCTACCAAATTTGGCATGTAGCTTTATGTAGTAGACCTCTATCAAGTTTCTTCAAATTATAGCCCTGGGGTCAAAATTGGCTCTGCCCCAGGGGTCACAAGTTTTACATAGGCTTATATAGAGAAAACTTTAAAAATCTTCCTGTACCTAGCCATAAGGCCTAGAGCTACCAAATTTTGCATGTAGCTATATCTAGTGGGCCTCTACCAAGTGGGCCAAAATTTTAGCCCTGGGGTCAAAATTGGCTCTGCCCCAGGGGTCACAAGTTTTACATAGGCTTATATTGAGAAAACTTTAAAAATCTTCCTGTACCTAGCCATAAGGCTAGAGCTACCAAATTTTGCATGTAGCTATATCTAGTGGGCCTCTACCAAGTGGGCCAAAATTTTAGCCCTGGGGTCAAAATTGGCCCCACCGCAGGGGTCACAAGTTTTACATGGGCTTACATAGTGACAACTTAAGAAATCTTCCTGTTTTGATTTTTTTTTTTAAATTAGCCTTGCATCAGGGGTCTTATGTTTTACAGAGGCTTCATATGGACAAAACTTGAAAATCACATTATTTTTATGGCTTTATCTTGTGGACCTCTACCAGGGTTCAAGTAATTAAATAGCTCTGGGATCAAAAATGGCTTTGCCCTGCGGGTCTCAACTTTCATATGGGCTTTAACAGAGAAAACTTTGTAAGTCTTCATTTTGAAACCATTTTGCTCAGCATTGAAATGTTTATTATTTATGGTTTATATTTATAAGCCAGTGGAGTGATACAGGGCCATCATGGCCCTCTTGTTTTTAACTAAAACATGGCCATGCACAACACCTACCAAGCTGCTGGCTGCTTTCCAAGGTGAAAAATGAAAATCCCATAGAGCAAATTTCAGGTGAATGACATTTAATGATTGATTGATTAAAAGGTGTTTTGCGCTGCTTTTAACATTATTTCAGTCTTACGGTGACAGGTCATAATTCATGTATTTCCTGGGTTTTACCAGTACTAGGCTAGGGTTCTGAAGTGTCTTGCCAAAGGACACGCCCACGAAAAACCCAGTGGATTGGGTCGGGCTTGAACCTGGGGCCTCCAGGTTACAAGTCCCACACTCCACCACTGAGCCACAAAGGACCCCTCAGGTGAATGAGAGGACAAAGTCCAGTCACATTTTTTCTCATGACCCTTTACCACACAATCACGAGTTAAATGAGCCTGAGGGAGACGACTTTTGAAAACATAGTGGGAAATAGAGAAAATGCTGGTAACTACCATTTTCTCCTTTTCCCACCATGCTTTCTTCCATTTCAATGACAACAATTTTCTTTTGAGCTACATGTAATTTGTTGTCTTCAAAAGCTTTCAAGTTGGACAAGTCAAAAATTTTGTTGCATGGTAAAGGGTTAAGTTATAAGTGCTAATTAATTCTCAAGTCTTTACCAAACGACAAAATTTCAGACTGGTCCAAATTGAAAGCATTTGCAGACGACAAATTAAAGGTGGCTCAAACTTCAATATTGGTCACTGATTGGGTAGAAAACAATGTGGGAAAAGGAGAAACTGCTGGTTACCAGCATTTTCTCCTTTTCCCTCAATGTTTTTAAAAGGCTTCTTTCTCAGGGTCGTTAAAAGTCGGGATTGTGTGGTAAAGAGTGAAGTGGTTGCTAACAAAACTTGTCCAGAGCTTTACTTTGACCAGAGATAAACTTATTTGCTTTGCTCTGGTACAAGAAGCAATATTTTTCTCCAAAATGATTTAGTAGTTTGACCTCATGATTGTTATGATAAACTGAACCCTTTCCCAAACAAGCCCTGGTTTTCACGTGTCTGCAGTACAAGTCTTTTGAAAACACTGTGGGAAAAGGAGAAATTGCTCGTAACGAGCAATTTCTCCTTTTCCCACAGTGTTTTCTACCCTTTTTGAGACCTTTCTGCCATTTTCATAAAATTTAATATTGTCGTCTGCAAACTCTTTCAATTTGGACCAGTCCAAAATTTGTCGTTTGGGAAAGGGTTAACTCTGTAGTAAACAACAAAATTTTAGACTGGTCCAAATTGGAAGGATTTGCAGACGACAAATTAACCCTTTACCACACAATCCCGACTTTTAACGACCCTGAGAAAGAGGCTTTTTGAAAACATTGTGGGAAAAGAAGAACATGCTGGTAACCAGCATTTTCTCCTTTTCCCACAATGTTTTCTAATCTATCAATGACAAATTTCATCATTTGGGCTGCCTTTAATTTGTCATCTGCAAATGCTTTCAATTTGGACCAGTCTAAAATTTTGTCATTTGGTAAAGAGTTAAATGTTGTCTAAATGATGAAATTTGTCTTTGAAAGGGTAGAAAACACTGTGGGAAAAGGAGAAAATGCTGGTTACCAGCATTTTCTCTTACCACATTGTTTTCAAAAGTCCTTTTCCTTGGCGTTGTTAAAACTTGGGACTTTGTGGTAAAGGGTTAAACAATATGAAAACATAATTACGTTCTTAATTTTGTTGTAAGTCTAATTCTAGATTTAGAAAGTAACAAAACTTCTGAATGGCAAAACCATGTTACTTTGCAAAAGTAGAAAAATCTTGAGAATAAGACAAGGAATGTTCTTATCTCTGTACCAAACAACAATATTGTAGACTTGTCCAAATCGAAAGCATTTGCAGACGGCAAATTGAATGTGGCTCAAACATAGGAATATGTCATTGGAATGGTAGAAAACAATTTCGGAATAGGTGAAAATGCTGGTCACCCGCATTTTCTCCTTTTTTAGCTCACCTGAGCACAAAGTGCTCATGGTGAGCTATTGTGATTGTGCTGTGTCTGGCGTCTGTCATCCGTCATGCAGTGTGCGTCGTCAACTTTTTACCTTGTGTACGCTCTAGAGGCCACATTTTCAGTCCAATCCTCATGAAACTTGGTCAGAATCTTTGTTTTGATAAAATCTTGGACAAGTTCAAAATTGGGTCATGTGGGGTCAAAAACTAGGTCACTAGGTCAAATCTTAGAAAAACCTTGTGTACGCTCTAGAGGCCACATTTTCAGTCCAATCCTCATTAAACTTGGTCAGAATGTTAGTCTTGATAAAATCTCGGATGAGTTCGAAATTGGGTCATGTGGGGTCAAAAAATAGATCACTAGGTCAAATCTTAGAAAAACCTTGTATATACTCTAGAGGCCACAATTTTCAGTCTGATCCTCATAAAACTTGGTCAGAATGTTTGACTTGTTACAATCTCAGACTAATTCAAAATTGGGTCATGTGGGGTCAAAAACTAGGTCACTAGGTCAAATCTTAGAAAAACCTTGTGTACACTCTAGAGGCCACATTTTCAGTCCAATCCTTATGAAACTTGGTCAGAATGTTTGTCTTGATAAAATCTCGAACGAGTTCGAAATTGGGTCATGTAGGGTCAAAAACTAGGTCACCAGGTCAAATCTTAGAAAAACCTTCCGTGCACTCTAGAGGCCACATTTTCAGTCAGATACTTGTGAAACACGGTCAGGATGTTTGTCTTTATAAAATCTCAGAAGAGTTTGAAATTGGGTCATGTGGGGTCACAAACTAGGTCACTAGGTCAAATCTTAGAAAAACCTTGTGTACGCTCTAGAGGCCACATTTTCAGTCCGATCCTCATGAACCTTGGTCAGAATGTTTGTCTTGATAAATTCTCAGACAAGTTTGAAATTGGGTCATGTGGGGTCACAAACTAGGTCACTAGGTCAAATCTTAGAAAAACCTTGTGTACGCTCTAGAGGCCACATTTTCAGTCCGATCCTCATGAACCTTGGTCAGAATGTTTGTCTTGATAAATTCTCAGACAAGTTTGAAATTGGTTCATGTGGGATCAAAAACTAGGTCACTAGGTCAAATCTTAGAAAAACCTTGGGTGCGCTCTATAGGCCACATTTTCAGTCCCATACTAATGAAACTAAGTCAGAATCTTTGTCTTGATGATATCTTGGAAGAGTTTGAAACTGGGTTACCGCAGTTCAAAAACTAGGTCACCAGGTCAAATCTTAAGAAAACCTTGTGTGTGCTCTAGAGGATACATTTTCAGTCCGATACTCATGAAATGTGGTCAGAATGTTTGTCTTGATAAAAACTTGGATGAGTTCGAAATTGGGTCATGTTGGGTCAAAAACTAGGTCACTAGGTCAAATTAAATAAATACTTTGTGGGCACTCTAGAGGCCACATTTTTTGCTTAATTGACCCGAAAATCGGTCAGAATGTTTGTCTTAATTAAATCTCGGATGAGTTTGACCTAGGGTCATAAACTAAGTCACTAGGTCAAATTAAAGAAATACCTTGTGGGCAGTCTAGAGGCCACATTTATCGCTAAATTATCTTGAAAATTGGTCAGAATCTTTGTCTAAATAAAATCTGGGATGAGTTTGAATTTGGGATACCTTTGGTCATAAACTAGGTCACAAGGTCAAATTAAAGAAATACCTTGTGGGCACTTTAGAGGCCACATTTATTGCTGAATTGACTTAAAAATTGGTCAGAATGTTTTTCTTGATAAAATTTCAGATTAGTTTGAATTTTGGTCACCTTGGGTCATAAATTAGGTCACTGGGTCAACTAAAAGAAATTTTATGTGGGCGCTCTAGAGGCTACGATTCTTGCTCACTTGACCTCAATTGACCTGAAAGTTGATCAGCACGTTTGCCTTGATAAAATTGGGTCATATAGGGGCATAAACTAGGTCACTAGGTCAGATTTAAAGAAATATCTTGTCGGCGCTCTAGTGGCCACAATTTTTGCTCTATAGCACAGAAAATTGGTCAGCATGTTTGTCTTAATAATATCTTGGATGACTTTGAAATAGGGTCACATAGAGTCACTAGGTCAAATTGAAGAATACATTTTGGACACTCCGGAGGCCACATTTTCAGCTCAATTGACTTGACAATTTATCAGAATATTTGTCTTAATAATACCTCAGATGAGTTTTAAATTCGGTCATTATGACCCTAGAGTGACCCTAGAGTGAAATTTCGCCTATTGACTCAGGTGAGCGATCCAGGGCCATCATGGCCCTCTTGTTTACATAATGGTTCCAAAAGGCTTCTTCCTCAGGGCCTTTAAAGCTCAGGATTGTATTGATTAGAGTTAACCATTGACCACACAATGAAGACCTTTAATGACCATGAGGAAGAAAGCCTATTGAAAATATCGTGGGAAAAGGAGAAAATGCTGGTGACCAGCATTTTCTCCTTTTCCCACAATGTTTTCTAACCTATCAAAGAAAAAAATCATATCATTTGAGCCACAGTGAAATTGTTGCTTGAAAATGCTTTCAATTTGTACAGGTATTAATTTTTGGCATGTGGTAAAAGGTTAGCCCTTTACCAAACAATCCTGGGTTTTATGACCCAGGGAAAAAGGCCTTTTGAAGACACTGTGGGAAAAGAAGAAAACCAGCATTTTCTTCTTTTGCCACGATGTTTTCTTCCCTTCCAAAGGCAAATTTCAATTTTTGAGTCATGTTTGTCATCTGCAAATGCTTTCAATTTGGACCAGTGTAAAATTTTGTCGTTTGGCAAAGGGTTAAAGTTATGATGATCCATGCTCATTATCCTTGGCAAATAGTTTGTTCAGATGTTCTTTACTGAGATGGGTAGGTAATAAAGAACCAAGTCAAAATATTTTGAAATAAATTGAGAGATTTTAGCCAAGGATGTGTGAAATTTGTAAAATCTAACCCTTAGGCTGCTTATCGCGACCCACCGACCTTTTGCGGACAGCGTAGATCAAGGATCAGACTGCACAGAATGTGCAGTCTGATCTTTAATCTACACTGTCCGATAAGGAGATGCCTTTCCTCCAAAAATACCTTTGAAACAAGAAAGTTTTGGGCTTCTACTATCTACTATAAAGTTTCATTTCTTTTATTCAGCAGGATAAGGGTTAATACATCTGGTTAATGTCCTATGACTTATCCCCTATCTTCCTTGGGCTCTTCTATCTGAACATGTTACACGCCACTGCTAGCCTAGACATCATAATAAATTGAATATTTCAGAACTGATACTACCCATATTGCCCAGCTACAGGAAATAATGGGGGGTGAATAAGCACGGGGCTACCTTTATTTGTAAACCTTTTACCCTCATGAACTAACCCTTTGAGCATCAAATAAACCCCAACAGACAGTTTCAGTCAAGAAAATAAATGAAAATAATAGCAGCTTCAAGGTTGGGCTTGTACGGAATGTCTCAGAAAAGCGGAATGTCTCAGCAAAGCAGAATGTCTCAGCAAAGCAGAATGTTTCAGCAAAGTGGAATGTCTCAGCAAAGCAGAATGTCTCAGCAAAGCAGAATGTTTCAGCAAAGCGGAATGTCTCAGCAAAGCGGAATGTCTCGGCAAAGCAGACACTGTTGATTATACTTAGACTTCATATTTAGCTCTACTGGCTGTAAGCAAGCAGAGCTTATGTCATGGTATGGTTTCCGTTGTCCATTAGTCTTTTTCTTGTTTAGTCGATATAGTCTTCATTTGTGGTCCAATTTTTGTGAAACTTGCACAGGTACTTTATCTCATTAATAGCTTGAACCCTATTGATTTTGAAAAAAAATCTGACAATCAGTGTAGGAAAAGCAGCCATTTAAAGTTAAAAATTTCAATTTCTTGTTTACGCGATAAAGTCTGCAGTTGTGGTCAGAATTTCTTGAAACTTGCACAGTTTGTTTATCTCATCAATAGCTTGAACCTTATTTATTTTAAAAAAATCTGATTATCAGTGTGGGAAAAGTAGCCATTTAAAATTCAACATTTAAATATCTTGTTTACATGATTAAGTCTGCAGTTGTGGTCAGAATTTTATGAAACGTGCACAGAATGTTTATTTCATCAAAAGCTTGAACCTTGTCAATTTTGAAAAAAATCTTACAAACAGTGTAGGAAAAGTAGCCATTTAAAGTTCAACATTTAAATTTCTTGTTTACACGATAAAGTCTGCAGTTGTGGTCGGATTTTCGCAAAATGTGCACAGATTGTTTATCTCATCAACAGCTTGAACCCTATTGATACCTATCAGGGTAGGAAAAGTAGCCATTTTAAAGTTCAATATTTCCTTTTCTTGTTTATGTGTGTTAGTCTTCATTTGTGGTCAGATTTTCGTGTCCTTCACCTTTTGGCATCATGAATTCACAATGTATGCTAGAAAAAAAAAATCACTACCAGTAGAGCGATTTCATGCACTCAAGGGCCTCTAGTTTGTAATGTGTGATCTTTATGCAAACTGGCCATGAAGACAACTGAAGCTGTGAAAGGCATTCTAAAAGATACATTTACGCTCATTTTCAAACAGTTTTAATCCAATTTATCTATATTTTATCAAACGATAATCATTCTTGTATCTTCATGCCAAATGTTGACCCCCCTGATGGTTGCAAGGCTGCATAGATAAAGATGGATAGAAAATGCATCTCATTTTCTGGAGGCCATCAAAGAAATCACTGCTGTGACATTTCCAGTTTTAAAGGAAAGATTTCTAATGTAATTATGTAATTATCCTGTATACCATAATTATATCGGTAATTTATCTATGTTTACACAGCTGACTGAATTCTGAACCATTCTACAGTCTATCAAATTTTTAACAAGATTTTTTTTTCTGTCTGGCTGTAAAGATGTATCTTTAACCCTTTACCAGATGACAAAAATTTAGCCTTGTCCAAAGTGAAAGCATTTGCAGATGACAATTTCAATGTGGCTCAAATGGTTTAACTTGTATTTTATAGGGTTGAGAACATTGTGGGAAAAGGAGAAAATGCTGGTTACCAGCATTTTCTCCTTTTCCCACAATGTTTTCAAAAGGCTTCTTTCCCAGGGGCATCAAAAGGCGGCATTGTGCGGTAAAGGCATAATGCATCTCAGTAATAGTATCAAGCAAGATACCTCATAATTAGGCATCCATAAAATCCACGTTGTCTAACAATCAGCAGAGTCCTAAGATACACTGGTCCTATGACATGCAGAAAATTGACCAATAACCAAGAGTTTCGGCCCAGGTCAGCCTGCGCAGATTGTGCCGGTAGACCTGGGTCGGTACTTTTTGCAGAAGCATTAAGCCCCCTTTCACAAAGCATGGCTAAATTTTATAAGGAAAAAAATGCATGTGTAAATTCAAGACTGTCTTGACAGAATATCCCAAAGTATTGTGTTGGTAGATCCAAGATCAGTCTTCATATTCTGTGCAGTCTGATCTTGATTTACACTGTACACAATGCCCATAATGATTTTTCCTACGGCATAGTAAGGGTTAAAAAATTCTATCTTGTCACTCAATCTTTTGCATTAGATTTCACCTCTGACTTCAGTATTTTGGTTTCTGAATAGATGTAGTGTGTGAAAGGGGGAAAAAAATGTTTTTTCCACTTGATCCCTTATTGTAAATATATTCAGGTGATTTGAAAAGGACGAGATAGATAAATTATTCATAGGGTTTAGAAATTGCTGAAATGTGATCTGTTTTACACTCCATAACTATTTCACTTTTTATCATTTGAAGTTTTGGTTATGTTAACCGGTAAAGCACCTTTCACAACAGTAGTTGCTTTTGAAGCCACTGAAGATCAAGATTAGGCTGCACAAAACATGCAGTCTGATCTTTGTTCTACACTGTCTGCTTACCTTAACTCATTACTGCACAACAAAACTTTAGACTAGTCCAAATTGAAAGCATTTGCAGACGACAAATGAAATGTGGCTCAAACAGTTGGATTTGTTTCTGAAAGGTTAGAAAACATTATGGGAAATGGAGATAATGCTGGTTACCCGCATTGTTTCCTTTTCCCTCAATGTTTTCAAAAGTCTAATTTTCCATGGGTACTAAAATTCGGCATTGTGTAGTAATGGGTTAAACGCTGTAGACAAAAGCAAACACCAAACTGCAATTAGTTGAGTCCTATTCTAGACCAAATATGTCCTTCGGGTTTATTTTGCGCTCTAAGGGTTAAATCCATGACTGAACAGAAACTAGCTTCTAGGATTCTGCGGTTGGCAGCCTCTGAAAAAATTGAGAAAAAGGGAATAATTGAAAAAAGAAGCAATGGCTCTGTTTAACACAAAGATTTCAATACAAAAATGGTTTAACTCTTTACAAAACGACAAAATTTTGGACTGAACCAAATTGAAAGCATTTGCAGACAACAACTTAAATGTTACTCAAATGTTTGAATTCGTCTTTGATAGCATAGAAAACATTGTGGGAAAAGGAGAAAATGCTGGTTACCAGCATTTTCTCCTTTTCCCACAATGCTTTCAAAAAGCTTCTGCCCCCGGGGTCCTTAACATATGGGATTGTTTGGTAAAGTGTTAATTTACCTAGGCATGAAGAGGTCTAACTACAGTGAAGCCAGTGGTACCCCTCTGTCTATTGCCCGTTTCATGTCCATCGTCCATTTCAAGTTTTCCATCATCATTTACCACATAATTGAATGAGAGGCTACATGGTTTACCCAATCTCCATGAAACTTGGTTAGACTTTTCTGTGGCCATATTCTCCTAACCCTTTACCCAACAATCAGGAGTTTTAACGAACCTGAAGAAGAAAGCCTTTTGAAAACATTGTGGGAAAAGGAGAAAATGCGGGTAACCAGCATTTTCTCCGTTTCCCACGATGTTTTCTACTCTATCTTAGACAGTTTTCTCCATTTGAGCCACATTAAAATTGTCGTCTGCAACTGCTCTCCATTTGGGCCAGTCTAACATTTTGTCGTTTGGTAAAGGGTTAACCCTTTGCCACATGAAAAAAATTTAGACTTGTCCAACTTGAAAGCATTTGACAATTTAAATGCGACTCAAATAATGGAATTTGTCTTGGATAGGGTAGAAAGCATTGTGGGAAAAGGAGAAAATGCTGGTTACCAGCATTTTCTCCTTTTCCCACAATGTTTTCAAAAGGCTTCTTTCTCAGGCTTGTTAAAAGTTGGGATTGTGTGTCAGCAAAATTTTGGAAGTGTCAAAATTTAAAACATCTGCATATGATGAATTCATAATTGGTACAAACATGCGTAAGGTCTCTAATAAGATTGAAAACATTGTTGGAAAAGCAGAAAATGTGTAAGGTCTCTGATAAATTAGAAAACATTGTTGGAAAAGAAAAAAATGCTGGTTACCCAGCAAATAGGCTGGGCCTCTTAGAAACATGTCTACATTTTTTACCACACCAGAGGCCCTTAAAATAAACATGTCTACATATTTGACCAATCACAAATTTCTATTTATTCATTTTTGGCAGCGGGTGAAACCCGCTGTCATAGTCCCCAGGTATGAGTTACTGATTTTCAATGCTTACGATATTTATCTAGGTCGAGAATTCTTGCATCCGGCAGCTTTTTCCTGGATACGCGAGGTAAACAAAACCTGATTCCTACACTTGACTAAATAGTTCCTCCATGAATACACAAACGATCATGTATAAATACGCGCTACTCGCGCAGACGACACCCTTTCAAAACTGCCTTACACCTTACGAGTTCATCCGTAATGTTACTGTAGAATAGAAACGGAAAGAGGGCGTCGGTATCTACATAGACCGAAAAAGTGCAAAAGAAAATATTTTCAGAGCAAAAGTTTTTATTAGTCGCCGCGCAGAAGCGCGCGACTATATTTTTAATAGTTTTTCGAGTTAGGACATGGACAATGGGAATTTCTTTTTTATAGGGGTGTTAAGGTTAACAAGGAATCTTTCTACTTCGCCTTAAACTGGCTTTTTAATTCATTCTTAAACTACGAAGTATATACAATACGATACTATTTTTGCTCTGTTAATACTTACAACATCAAAAAATCCGCCCAAGTATTACTTTTATTTTCGCTATTCGCGAGAAATGGACTCATCCAAATAAATGCCTTGTTTCCATTGGTCAAGGCTGTACAGGTTTCCAGTCATTTCGTACCTAGTTAATTTCGTACCTAGGTCATTTCGTAGATACGATTTTGGTCATTTCGTACCTACCTATACTTTCTATTTTGGTCATTTCGTATCCAGTTGGTCATTTCGTATCCACTTTCGTCATTTCGTACACAGGTTTAATTATCAATTTGATTATTTAGTACCTAGTTTTTCCTACTATTTGTGTTTTTTGTTGAATGACCACCGCTAAAATTGTACATTGCTGAAATTGTGTTAAATTCCGCCGAAGAACGAGTATGATGGTTATGATTGTATCTAACCATTATTGGTTACTTCTTTCTAAGTTTAGTTTTTAAAACAAAGATTGTTTAGAACCCTTTTGTTTATTTCTCACCAAGTTCTAGATAAATTTACATGTACTTTGTTGGAAAAAATCTGGAGAGAGACCAGTTTTTCGCTGTGTTGTTCATAAATCGCAATGCAAAACCAATATTCTTTATTAACAGCGTTCACCAAACAGTAGAGTTTTAGACTTGTTTAAATTTAAAGCATGCCTTGCAAACTTACGTTCTCTTCAATCATCCTATCCTAGGACATTAACATTTTAGTAACTTGGCCCTGTTTTCAACACTTTCCCAAACAAACGCGGGTTATCACGTGCGCTGTCAAATTCTTTTGGTAAAACATGTTGGATAAGGAGAAATTACTCGTTATAAGCAATTTCTCCTTTAACAAATACTTTTCCCCCCACTACTAGCGAATTTTCTACCATTTTTGCAGCTTTTTAAATTGTCGTCTGTCAACTCTTTGAATTTGAAAGAGTCTGATATTTTTCGTTTGGAAAAGAGTTCAGAGAGCGCTATGCGAGGGTATTAGATACTGTAACAGAAGACAACTTTTGATATAGATTCACAGTCACATCAATTTCATAATGTGTTAAAAAATCTGCTGATGAAAACTGACATTTACTTATTTGCCCTGGCTTTCTTGAAGCATTAAATAAAAAAATTTGCGGCGACTTTGATTCTTTGCATCGACTTTTTCTTGTCGGTGTTTGTTTGCATGATGAATTTTGAGCATAGGGCATCGTAATGGGATTTGTGTAACATCGCCTTTTATCGCCAAAGTCGTACGGATTCGGCTATGACAGGCGATGTTACACGAAAAGTCACCCATTAAGCCTTTGGCAGACGGCAAAATTTCAGCTGTGTTCAAACTGAAAGCATTTGCAGACGACAATTTCATTGTGGCTCAAATGGTACAAGTTTTATTTTATAGGATAGAAAACATTGTGGATAATAGAGAAAATGCTGGTTCCCAGCATTTTCTCCTTTCCCAGACTGTTTTCACAAGGCTTTTTTCTCAAGGTTGTTAGAAGTCGGCATTGAGTGGTAAAGAGTTAAAAGTAGTTATAACTGCAAATTATATTATGCATTTACTTGTACAACACAATCTCAAGTTTTAACGACCCTTAGAACATAACTTTTTACAAACATTGCAGGAATGGGAGAAAATGCTGGTAAGCAGCATTTTCTCCTTTTCCAACAATGTTTTCTACCCTATCAAAGATGTACACTGTTTTTGAGCCATGTTTCAATTTTTGTCTGCAAATGGCTTCTTTCAGTATAATTTATTAGCAGTTAATGAAATTTAAACAGCTTGGGTCATAACAGCTGCCAGTGTACCTATGCATGCGTTTCTTGGCTATTTCCTTAAGGTCATGCACTGAATAACAACATGGCATAAATGATAAGTGGATCAGAAAGAAGACCATGCTGGAAATTTAAACCAGCGGTACCAACTTCAAGTCTTTGAGCTACAAACTCCTTAAAAGGGATCGGCAAAACTTTTATAAAGCACATTATTTGGCCTACAAGGATTTTGAGGTGTAAAACCTCAAAATTATACTAAGACTGGTTTTCAGTACTTTAAGATACCTTTCAAGAATTTCATAAATGTTACGGATTGATATAATAGAAAACATTGGTTAGAAGCACTTTCTCCATTTCCACAAATGTCTTTAAAGGCCTCTTCCACAGGGTCATAAAAACTTGGGATTGTTTTGGAAAGGATTAATATCATTTATTCAAGTCTTGTTTTCTACCTGTGCTCATGTACTAGATTTTATCTTTATTTTAGCCACAAACAAATGAGCTGTGCTTTGGCAAAAGGGGGCTTCTTGCATCCTCATGATGGATTATACCAAGCAAGACATAAATAATTATTGATACATAGACCGACCCTTCGATGTACAGAAAATGGACCAATGGCGAAAAGTTTCAGCCCAGGTCAGCCTGTGAAGACTGCACAGACTGACTGCCTGCACAGGCTGACCTAAGTCTATACTGTTTGCAGATCGATTAAGGCACCTTTCTACTTCAAGTCAAGTATAAAGGAAACCTGTGCAAAGAAATTAATAAGATCTGTAGCTGGCACAAACCCACTGCCTTCAGTGCATCAGCGCTTTGATTTTATCAGTAGTAAAAAGTACAAAAAAGTAGGTCAAAAGCCAGCACACTTGGCTATGCTGAAAAAGCACTGACTTTGGATACCACCAGTATAATACAGACTATGAGGTTTTCAAAATGTGATTAGCCCATTGTAGCACTGGACCTCGAAGCTTCTCATTCCCTACATGGACACCAACATTTATGCCAAGCCTGCCGCTCATTCTGTAACATGCAGGGCTTAACAAAATATTAGACTTGTCCAAATTGGAAGCATTTGCAGAAGACACAGTTGATTTCATTCAAATGATGTGATTTGCCTTTGGAAGGGTTGAAAGTATAATAGGAAAAGGAAAAAATGCTGTTTTCATTTTCTCATTTTCCCACTATGTTTTCCTAAGTTTTCTTACCAGGGGTCGTTGAAATTAGGGATTATGTAGTAAAGGGTTAAACCAGAGGGTTGCTAGTTTGAATCCCCAGCCTGGTCAATTTCTTTCTGAAGATTGAAGACAGTCATTGCGACAGGATTCATTCCTCTCTCCCTGCTGATCATTTTTCTACAATAGTTAGGCAATACTGCCAGTGGATTGAGAAGAAAATAGTGTAAGCACTGATAAAAGGAAAATCAAGGAAGGCATGGATAGGTGCACTGGCTGCTTCAAGAGAAACTGAAATAATATTGAAATAGGCATTAAACACCAAACCAAAAAAAAAAAAACCACCAATATTTCTGCCAGATTTGAACATAGTTCAGGGATAGTTTTTATGTTGTTAATCATTTACCACACAATCCCAAGTTTTAACGATCCTAAGGGAAAAGCCTTTTGAAAACATTGTGGGCAAAGGAGAAAATGCTGGTAACCAGCATTTTTCTCCTTTTCCCACAACATTTTCAAACCTTCAGAAACAAATCCAATCATTGCACCACATCTGATTTGTCACCTGCAAAAGCTTTCATCTTGGACAAGTGTAATATATTGTGTGGTAAAGGGTTAATAGATTACTAAAATGACACACTAGCTGCTCATAAAGTTGATAAAATGCAATAAAATGTTTCATGGTAAAATATTACCTGAAAAAGCAAGATCAAAACATACAATGAATTTTTAACCTAATTTGGACAAATATGGTTCAGTACTTAGATTTTATATTACGAGGTCAATATAACTTGTAGATCAATTTAACTAAGCATGTGAGCCTGCCACCATTACAAATTTGCAAATTTAGGTCACCAAGGTTGTGAGTTCGAGTCCTGCATAACTTTTCCACCATATTTTTGGGTTTTTCCCCATCTAAGGGTAAACTGTCACGCCCTTATGGTTTATCCTTTTGACCCTTTACCACACAATCCTGACTTTTAACGTCCCTGAAGAAAAAGCCTTTTGAAAACATTGAGGGAAAAGGAGAAAATTCTGGTAACCAGCATTTTCTCCTTTTCCTACAATGTTTTCTACCCTTCCCAAATCAATTTTCAATTTTTGAGCCACATCTGATTTGTCGTCTGCAAATGCTTTCAATTTGGACCAGTCTAAAATTTTGTCGTTTGGTAAAGAGTTAAAATATCAACTTTCTGTCCCCAAAAATTGTGGGTAAAAAGTGGTTTAACTGTATACCATACATTTTTTTAACAACCGTGTCGAACAAGGCTTTCGAAAAAATTGTGAGAAAAAGGAGAACATTTGGGTAACTAGCATTTTCTCCTTTTTCCACAATATTTTCTATCCTTTAAAACCCATTACACAATTTGAGCCACACTTTATTTGTTGTCTGTATATGCATTGGATTTAGTGTACATGTCAGGCGCGTTGCATGGTTTTGTACATTGGGGTGGCGAAAGATGGGGTGGGTGTGGCAGGGGTGTCCCCTCCCACTGCCTAAGAAAATTTTAAAATCTGTCAGGGAAATGCCGCCATTTCCTGGACTTCAAAACTTTCTGGGAGCCTTTTTTTGATGTTGATTTTAACTTAGATTTTTGGCATTTAGTTCATTTATACATGATTCATCTGCAATATTATTCAATTTTTCCATATCCTGGATATGGAAAAGTCTAAAAATATTGCAGCTCAATAATTCCTACGTTATATTCTAGTTGTACGGTACTGAGGCATAATATCTAAGAAAACACGGAGTACTGTGTGGCTCAGTGGTAAAGAGTAGCACTTGTAACCTGGAGGCCCCGGTTTGAGCCTCGCTGTATCCACTGGGCTTTTCGTGGGAGTGTCCTTTGGCAAGACACTTTAGAGCCCTAGTCTAGTACTTGTGAAACCCAGAAAATACATGAGTCTATGAGCTGTCGCCGTGATATGACTGAAACAATGTTGAAAGCGGCGTAAACACCATTCAATCAATCAGTCTAAGAGACATACATGTAATTTGAACTTCATTTTAATCCAGAATAAAGAAAACATATCTTTTAATCTCATTTCATCATAAATAAAAGCTACTTAATTTATTTTACCGGTAATATTCATTTCTGTAGCACAACAGTCAAAGCAAGGTCACCATTTTTTTAACAAATATTTTACATGAATTAAATATAACTAGCATTATGTACATCCATTTATTTTGATAGTCCAAAGACGCTCATTCGTGATTCTCTGACAGTCACAAAGTCATCTGCCACAATGTCCAAGTTCATGAAATCTGTCGCGTCTCTATACACGTGCAACAGCACCACATGATTGAGACGTTCCTGGGTCATGTTGGCATGAAGGTAAGTCTTTACTCGTTTAAGGGCGGAAAAAGATCTTTCACTGGTGGCGTTGGTGACCGGCATCACGAGAATTAGCTTAACCACAATCACAACCTCACTGAATAACTGTCTGGTAGTTGGCTTCATGGCCTTGATCTCTCAGACAATATCACTTAACTTGTTGACAGTAATGTTGTTATTCCTGATGTAAACTCTTATTTAAGTCTCGAGCTGCGCGGACAACAATGGCTTCTTAATGTCCGACCCATAGAAATCAGCAACGTGATTCATGTCGTCGATATAACCCGGTTTACCCATGACTCCTTTCACTAACATATCTTCCAAGTGTTGGTACGTTCTGTAGCCGGGCTGATCGAAGCATTCAGTGATGCTAGTGGTGGCGAGGTCGAGTGCCTCGTAGTAATGTTGACGGTACATGTCCTTTACTGACGTCGGATACTCTGGCGGAGCTTTCCCAGTGTCAAACCTTTCTGGCATTTTTTGTCGTCGAGGAAGGGACAGCTCGTCTATATCGCACATGTTGAGATGTTCGTTAACACGTGACTAGAATTCGTCATATGCAGTCTCAGAGCGGAGGTCACGTAGCGTGTCAATGGTAATTGTTGACAATGTCTGGTCTTCAGCTGCGGAGATGACTTTCTGTTGCAGAGATCGGCTGAGGTTGTCAGTGTGGCGAAGAATTTCGTATCCAAGGCAGGCACCGAATAAGAAATCAAATGTCCTCATTTTGGTATCTACGCCAGTCACTCGGGTGCGGATTTCATTGTCTTTAGTCGTCTCATAACACTCCTCCCACAGGGCCTGGAGCAATGAATAGTTCTGCAATACGCTGTCTAAACTGGCAGCTCTTACAGTCCATCTCGTCGTACACAGTGTGCGAAAACCGGGTGTGTTCGGGCTTATCCCCTGAATCATTCCCTGGAGTTTAGCATCGCGCTTAGGAGAGTATTTGATAAGTTTCGACATTTCATACACAGTGTCCATAGTGTCTCACATCACCTTCGACACTTTCATAGTGTCACCTACAGCCAAATTTAAAGCATGTCCATAGCAGTGAGTGTAGATAGCTCTCGGTTCTTCACAAGAGATATTAGCTGCTACGCCCTTTTTTGCTCCTGACATGTTACTGGCACCGTCATAGCACAGACAACGACAGTTGTTCAGCGATAACATCATTCTGACGATAGTGTCCTTAATAACTGACGTCAACGTCCGGGAGTCGATAGAGCTCACGGCGTACAAGCCGATGAATTCTTCGTGTACAACTAAGTCACTGTCCACGTGTCTCAACACAATCACGACTTGCTCACGGTTGGACTGGTCGGTTGTCTTGTTGGCCATGATGGTGAAGAATCCGTTCGTCTTGATGTTGGCGGCGATGTCACGTATGATACTCAGAGCCATGATCTGTATCATCTCATTCTGTATCTCAGCACACGTGTATTTCTCCTTTTTTCTCTCGAGCCATTTAACGATAGACGCGTCTTTTTCGCCTTGCAACTTCAGAAGCTGTGTGAAGTTCGACTGGTTATCATCATGGCCGCGTAGCGGGAGACCCTGCCTGGCGAAGAACCGAATACAGCGTAGAATAGTAAGGAGTTGGTGTCAATTTGCTGCCTTCTCTTCACTGTGAGCGGCTGAGAGACTTTCACCGATGTCACATGTCTGATTTGGAATTGTGATGTTGCGTTCGACAGCTTCCTTGTGGCTTTCGGATGTCTCATGCTTCCAGAACTTGGTTGTAGCGTCTTTCCAGTTACAGAACCCAGATGAGATGAAACTTTTTTTGACCTTCGGGTTTGAGATCTTGCCTTCCTTTGCTGCAGACATACACACAAAGCAGAAAGCGTGGTCATCTGTCTGAAAGAAAAGAAATAGCTATTGTAAAAACTTATCTTTTTTTTATTTTCATTTTCGCTTTCTGAAAAAAAAATCTCCTAATCGTGATACGGGTTATAGCATGAATGGTATAAAAATGCTCACCATCCATCTTAATGCATGTATCATAAACCAGATTTTTAAGTATAAGTTATATTACTTTTCTATTTTTTTTGCTATCTTTGCGAATAACCCACGCTATAAACTTTTGGTTTTGTCTAAAAGATAGATAATATTCTTGGAATGGAAAACATGCTCGTCACAAGCCCTTTCTCCTTTTCCAAGAATGTTTCTCCTTTTCCGAAAAACAGGGGTTTGTCATTTGCTTTTGTACATACCTCATTGTAATGGAGCCACGAGAACTGTTTGAACCATTGTGTTTTGAATGATCGTAGTTCCAGAGATTTCTTTCCAAAGGAACACTTAGGGAACTTAAAATCACAGGGCTGATTAGGTTCAGTCATGTTTACATATAGAAGATACATAGAGGAATGAAGAAGAAACATTGTTTTAGGAATTTGCAGTTTTTGAGTACATGTAATTATTTCTTATCAAACCTGCCGCCTTTTTTCACTGCTTTAAAACACGCATTTTAATTCTTGATTAAGCCTTTGACGGCTAATTAATTATTCAATCAAAGGTTCACAGTTTGCGGTTGTTATATATAGTGTATATTCTTTTAAACCACACACTTAAACTCTTAATTAAGTTTTTGATGGCTGATTAATTGGTCAAAGTTTCTCTGTCTGGAGGTGTTCTATACTGTGTATTGCCTAGGTCGCATTGTCACACTTTCACATTTAATCGACACAAAGGGAGAGTAGGTATACATGTCACTGTTGCCTTAGAAACTGATACAGATATCCGCTGATTTCGCCGCTCCTTCAAATTGCAAGTTCTTAAACAGAATGTCGGAATTCTTACATTTTCATTGTGCGAACTACGCCTTTTTCGTGAAAATATTGGGGCAGCGATCGCCACCCTTGCCGCCTCCGAGGTGATGCCACTGCATGTTTACTGGTTAGCAAAATTTTTGTTTTTTCCTAGAAGTCCTGTGATATTTTTCTATTTAGTTCAATGCTGAAAATGTCATTTTCATTTGTTTTCTTTACATTGATTCTGTCTGCAAGAATATCAGAGAGATAAGGTTTGAACAAGTCAATTAATCTGGAAATTTGAAAAGCATGATTGCATGATTGTCTTTAAAAAAACGGGGTTGAATTTGTACTTAACCACTTTGCACAAAAGGTACTTTTTTTTAATGACAAAATAATAAAAAATGACATTTCCATCTTGGCTGCTTCTTATGGTTTTGTGGACTGTGTAGATTAGGCCAGATTCTACTCTGTTATTTTATTAGCTTTTCCAAAAAGAAAACAGGCCTT
The DNA here is from genome assembly GCA_945859785.2 of Tridacna gigas. Classification (NCBI taxonomy): domain Eukaryota; kingdom Metazoa; phylum Mollusca; class Bivalvia; order Cardiida; family Cardiidae; genus Tridacna; species Tridacna gigas. The sequence continues at coordinate 1,542,024 of OX244039.2, forward strand.
GAAACCTTAACAATCAGGCTTTTTGTACTGAAAAAAGAACTGTGATGGAAACCAAAAATTTGATCAGACAGTTTAGGCCAATTGAGGTAACAGGATTGTCTCCCTTATCACAGCAAAATTTGAACGCAGTAGACATTTTTTTGCATTTTGATTTATGAGGCCATTAATTTCTTGATTATATAATTGTTTACGTAATTTTTAAGCTAAAGAGTTGTTTTTGTCTGTTTTTGTTGGAAACACTTACCCATTACTAATTAATCCCAAGTTTTTACAGCCCAGAGAAGCTTTTTGAAAACATTGTGGGAACAGCAGAAAATGCTGGCTTCCATTTCCATAATGATTCCAACCTGTAAAAGAAATATTCTTCAATTTGCGCCAGATTCGTTTTGTTCTTTGCGTTTGCCTTCAATTTTGTAAATTCCAAAATTGTTTCATGGTAAGGAATTTATGAGAAAAGTGTTAAATTGTTGTTAACCCTTAGGCTGCTGATCGCGACCCATCGACCTTTTGCGGACAGTGTAGATCAAGATCAGACTGCACAGAACGTGCAGTCTGATCTTTGATCTACACTGTCCGATAAGGAGATATCTTTCCTCCAAAAATACCTTTGAAACAAGAAAGTTTTGTGCTTCTGCTATCTACTATAAAGTTTCATTTCTTGTATTCAGCAGGATAAGGGTTAATATGGTATGATTTTTAGAAATTAGTTTTTTCTAGATTATGTATCAGCTTACCTGGGTCTGTATTCACCACCCATTCTTATTAACATTCTCAATGACTAATTCTCCAAGATTTTCAAAACTTGAAAGTAATACAACTTCTGTCTGGCTAAATCAATTGGTTTAGCCAAACAGATGTAGTGTTACTTTCTAAATTTAATATTAGACCAAGAATATTCTTAATACTGGTTGACGAATATGAACCCTGAATATAACATTCTGAGACTAACCATTTTCTAAGGGTGATTAGTTTAGTTTTATTACATTTTAGCTAGTTAACCCTATCCCAAACAAGCCCTGGTTTTCACGTGTCTGCAGAACAAGTTTTTTGAAAACACTAGGGGAAAAGGAGAAATTGCTCGTAACGAGTAATTTCTCCTTTTCCCACAGTGTTTTCTACCCTTTTTTGATAAAGTTCTGCCATTTTCCTCAAATTTAAAATTGTCGTCTGCAAACTCTTTCAATTTGGACCAGTCCAAAATTTGTCATTTGGGAAAGGGTTAAGTTTTGTATACTCAACTCTGTAAACATTTATCTTTGATATGATACCCTGCTATTTGTAATAGCTATCCAAATGAAAAAAGTGCCAAAGGTTTGGAAGTGTATCACATACTATAAACATCCTGTACATCCTTACAGCTCAGAAGGGGACAGTGTAAATCAAAGATCAGGCTGTGCAGTCTGATCTGATCTACATGGGCCACAAAGACAATCAAGCTGAGAAAGGATTTTCAACTCTTTACCAAAGAACAAAATTTTAGACCTGTCTACGTTGAAAGCACTTGTAGACGACAAATTAACTCTTTACCACACAACATAATTTTAAACTTGTCAAAATACAAAGCATTTGCAGACAACAAATCAAAGGTAGCTTAAAGTCCCAATAAAGTCCAAATGTAAACAATGCGGGGTAAAAAATGAAGTTAAATTTTAATCACACCATTTAAAACTATGTAAATTAATATAACGATGACACTCTCTTAATGTGCGATTGGTCAAAGTTCCATTCGCTGGCAAAAGAATTACTTTCAAAACTACAAGAAATACTACCAGGTATCTCTAACTTTTGTTTACATCAATAACGATGACGTAGGTACACCACGTGATACCTTGAAGCTAAGGTAAACGAAAAACAAAATGGAGGACGGTGTGACGGTCGTGAGAATCATATTCGACAGAAAACCAAGTTCGTTTACCGAATTTGCCGAAGAGCGACACAGAAAGAACAAACGGGCGTGTATTTTAGGATGTGTTTATTTTGTTTTGAACAAGAAGCTCCGTGTAAACATACAGAATGAGCGAACTGTCTGAAAACTGATGCGGATTTCAGTTCGCATTCTCGAATCAGTAAGTCGCCTTACGTTCATCTTATATAAATATCGGCTAGTAAGATGAAACACAGGTGAACGGCGAGCGACAGTATAATTCATATATTACACACTAATTTACTATTACTTAGTGTGTAATACATGAATTATACTGTCGCTCGCCGGGCACCTGTGAGATGAAAGTGATCTTTCATTTTTGCGTAGCACCCGATTGGCCCATTTTCTTCGCAGAGAATGCAGATAATGATTAAATGTGCATGAATGTAGTCTGAACCTCGGATATACGCGACGCATATTTATTCGGAGACTGGCCATTTACCTAGCAATCCCTAGTTTTTACGATATTGAAAAACTGCTTTTGAAAACATGGTGGAAATATGAGAAAAAGTTGGTAGCCGACATTTTCTCCTATTTCCATAATATTTTTCTTGTATCACAGACAAATTTCATTATTTGAGAAATATTTGTTTTTCCACAAATGCCTTAGTGTTGGACAAGGCTAAGTATTTGGGGGGGGGGGGGTGTATAACACTTTAGAAATGCAATTGAAACTCAGTGTGTTAAATCTGCACCATTTTTTAAAAAAAAATTGGCTGAATTTCTTGGGTGACACAAATTTGAACGTAGAACCCAATTATCTTTCCCTAATCTGGTCAGTGCACATATCAATGGAATCTTGGTGCTTTTTTTTTTTTTAGCAGATGACAAAATTTTGGACTTGTCTAGATTGAAAACATTTGTAGACGACATAGCTTGTATTGGATCTACATGATTTGTATTTGAAACGGGAGAAACAATTGTTGAATTAAAGGTAAATACTAGTCACCAGCAGCATTTTCTCCTTTTCCTACAATGTTCTGAAAAGGTTTATGCCTCTGGGTCATTACAGCACTGGATTGTATGTTAACCCTATACTACACAATCTCGAGATTTTACGACCCTGAGAAATAAGCCTTTTGAAAACATTGTAGGAAAAGGAGAAAATGTTGGTAACCAGCATTTTCTCCTTTTCCCACAATATTTTCTCCCTTATCAAAGACATATTCTATCGTTTGGCCCACATTAAATTGTCGTCTGCAAATGCTTTCAATTTTGACAAGTCTAAATTTTTGTCGTTTGGTAAAGAGTAAAAGATGAATTTGCACATTATTAGGTCTGGGGTTCGATCTGCTGGTTTTTTCATGGGAGTGTCTTTGGGCAAGACACTTCAGAGCCCTAGCCTAGTACTGGTGAATCCCAGGAAATACATGAATTTGTGTGATGCTGCCATGATATGACTGAAATACTGTTGAAAGCGGAGTAAAACACCATTAAATTTCTAGCACAGAATGTTAAATGATATGTAAATGATATTCCAGAGTATGGAGATAATTACTTTACACATCTCTGGCCTATGTGAATGGATCCTCCTACATGATGATACACATACTGAATTATACTGACTGTGCAGATGCAGATGAGCCTTGGTTTCTGACTCTGTCATGATTGTGATTCCATTCCAGTAGATTCAGAATTTGGCGACCACTTTTCAGGTACATGTGTCTCAATCAGATAAAACAAATTTTATTTTCAATAGCCAAATTCACAAAATTTACATGACTGGTAAAGTAATGAAAATTCAAAACAATGTATTGCAGTTTCAGGGATTCACCTCAACCCACCACATGGGCTATACCTTTAAAGAAGCAGTGTAGATTCAAGATTACTGGTATACTGCAAGAAGTTTTTGCCGTCTCATTTTGCTAGATCTTAAATGAAACCCTTATTGTAGGTCAGGATGAAAATGGAGCAGAATTCTTGAAAATATGCTGTTGGACAAAATACCGGTAGACCGCTGATTAAGCTACTACTGTGCTTATGCGACTGAATTTTGTTTTGTCACTTAGGGCTTCACAGTTCTCCTATATTACTTGAGCTGACCCTTGTGATACTAGTAATGCCACAAGTTTTATTCAACTGAACAGATGTAAAGGGCTCAAGGATTATTTCATGTCTCAGTGGTAAATGCATAATGTAAGTAATCCATGACTCAGATTCAATTCTCACTGGGTTTTGTTGAGATGTCCATGGGCAAGCTACTTCAGATATTGTTAAAACTCAGGAAACATATGAATTAACGATCTATCAAAATGGTATGACTGATATAATGTTGAAAGCTACATGTATGTATCACTCAGTCAATCAAACTGGGCTTCATTTGCAAAAGTGCTGATTATTGAGTAAAAGATACTGCATTACACTGTTCTAGAATTTACATGTATCATACATGTAAACAGAATGATTGTCAGAAATTGAAAGGCTAAAAACTACATTCATTTGTTTGATGTATAGCCCATACCCATGATTGTATGTGCTACTGTTTAAAGGCCCAGCAGCCACCAAAAGTAAACAAAGTGGGTGTTAAAATGCATTTTGATTTAAGTCATACCTTTTGAAAGTATGAAATTGTTAGGAAGATGATAATCTGTTGTTGTACAGTCGATCCAAGTGTAAGTCAATGGCAAAAAAAAAACTGAAATCAAGTAAAAAGTTAACAAAAGATAGAGCAGCATAGCAACTGCTGACCTACTTTTTGTGTACTTTTTGCTACTATTCGGGCTTTGAGACATATGCCATACTAGAGTAAAGAACATGTGAAGAAAATTAGTAAAAGGTTGGAAATGCAGCAGCAGTCAATTTTGATCCATATGGAAAAGTAACATTGTGGAAGATGGAACACATGTTTTCTTCCCTACAAATGACAAGTAATTACCAATACTGTTTCGAAACAGGTTTGTTAAAAGCTGTATTTGTACAGTTATGACTTCATACATGTACAGTTTTCAACATTATTTAAGTTCAACCACATGCTGGACAAATGCTGCAATCAATTCTGTTATCAAATGGAATGAAGTTGGAGTAAACCTACACCTATTACTATACTGCTGTCTTTGTTTTTTTTACAGTTTCAGATTTAGATAAATTAAAAAAGAGAATACGTCTTTTTTTTATTTTTCAGATATGCAGCAGAATAATCAGATTTCCAAAGACATATTCTGTGGTGTTGCTGAAGAATATGTAGCATGTGAATACTTGGCCTTCAGTACTACGATATAAAACTGGCTGGTTCAGATCACAGCTCTTACAAAGACAGATATGTTTCATGCAACAATCAAGGCAATATAATGTAATATTATTTTATTATTTTAAATACATGTACAATCACAATAGTCTTACAAGAAGAATTTGTGGACAAAAAATAAAAAAATATATTCATACATACAGAGCAATGTAAGAAGCTACTGCTTTCCCTCAACCCTTAACTCTTTACCAAACAACAATATTTTGGACATTTCCAAAATGAAAGCATTTGCAGAAATTTGTTTTGGGAAAGGTAGAAAACATTGTGGGAAAAGGAGAAAATGCTGGTTACCAGCATTTTCTCCTTTTCCCACAATGTTTTCAAAAGGCTTCTTTCCCAGGGTCTTTAAAAGTTGGGATTGTGTGGTAAAGGGTTAACCAAAACATCCAAGTTATTATGTAAAGCACTATTTAATCACTTTAACAAAGAAAAATACTTTTGAAACATTATGGAAATAGCAGAATTGCTGGTTACCGGTATTTTTTCCTCCATAATACTATTCTTCTTGAAGCAAATCTTTTCATTTGAGCTAATACGTCCAATTTTTCATCTGCAATTGTTTCCAGTTTGAACAATTGAACTAAAATTTTACCAACTGGTAAAGGGTTGCGCACCTGCTTGGAAAGTAAGAAAATGGTAGCCGTCTTGCTTTATTTTGACAAAACTTGTTTCATAGTAGCAGACAGTATAGATCTAAAATCAGACTACATATTATGTGCAGTCTGATCTTTATCTACACTGTCTGCAAAAACAACTTTTGTCTGCAAAAACAACTTAAGTTGGTTCCAGGGCTTTAAGCTGCACCCTGTAGCTCAGTCTGTAGCGTAAGGGACTTGAGAACAGGAGGTCGCTGGTTCAAACCCTGGCTCGGCCAATTTCTTTCCTCTCTCAACGTTGACCATTGTTTTGACAATGGCTATGTGGGAAAAGCAGCCAGTGGCTTGGAAAGAATACTGTGCGAAGCACTGCTAAAAGAAACGCTAGGAAAGCATGGATAGGTGCACTGGCCCCCACGATATAACTGAAATAATGTTGAAAATGGCATTAAACACCATAGAATCAATCAATCCAGGGCTTTAAGGGTTAAGGAATGTCCTTAGGCAAGACATTGCAGAGCCCCAGCTTTGTGCTGGTGAAATACAGAAAAGACAGTAATGAGTTGTCACACAGACATGAATAAAACTCTGAAATAATGTTTAAAGTGGTGCAAAATGCTCCAACAAATAAACATCCAATCTTTACAAGAGAAGAACATTTTAGTCTCGTCTAAATTGAAACTATTTGCAGATGAAAAAGTACATATAACTCAACACAATAAATGTCTCTCTGGAAGGGTAGAAAACAGTGTGGGGGAAAAAAGAAAAAAATGCAGGCTACCAATATTTTCTGCTTTTTCTACAGGCTATATTGTACCAAAATTTTCTCTTTATTCCACAATATTTGGAGAGGCTGTTTTACTAAGAGTTGTTAAAACTTGGAATGTTTGAAAAAGGTTTAAATTTAATAATGCGCCTTTTACCTCTATTTCATATACTAGTAATTCTCAGCAAATTCTCTAAAATTCACTGGCTGTTTCCCCCATGAGCAAACCCAAATCATGTTCAGGAGTTTGACAGGATCAAATCCAGTTGCAATGACACTTAACTCTTTACCACACAGCACTATTTTAGATTGGTCCAAATTAAAAGCATTTACAGACAACAAAATAAATGTGACTCAAAATTTAAATTTGTTTCTGGTAGGGTAGAAAAGACAGTGGGAAAAGGAGAAAATGCTGGTAACGAGCATTTTCTGCTTTTCCCGGAATGTTTTCAGAAGGCATCTTCCATAGGTTCGTTTAAACCCGGAATTGTGTGGTTAAGGGTTAATAAACAAGGACGTGAAGATGCTTGCAAGCCCACCATGGCCTTTTGGTTGGTATGATTTGTAAAACATGTGTTCAAAATTCAACTGTAGCTGGAGCTTGATAGGTAGTTTCCTACAAAAAGTAACCTCCCCTAGCTTTATTGCCAGTAATATCTCTTTACCAAACAACAAAACAGACTGGTCCAAATTGAAAGCAGTTGCAGACAACAAAATAAATGTGACTGAAAAATTGAAATTTGTTTTGGGAAGGGTAGAAAACACTGTGGGAAAAGGAGAAAATGCTGGTTACCACCATTTCCTCCTTTTCCCACAATGTTTTCAAAAGGCTTCTTTCTCAGGGTCGTTAAAAGTCGGGACTGTGTGGTAAAGGGATATCAGTTATTGACCCAGTGAACATGAGTAAGTGTACAGCTACTGCTATACAGTTGAAATGCTGTTGAAAATAGATTTATTGCATTGTGACATATATCAGTCAAATACATTTACTTGTTTCTGTTTCTCTTCCTACCTTAGGTGCTCTATTATGGAAAGTTTTACGTGAACAGTATTTTTACCCAAGATACAGATAGCCAGTATTAAGTTTTTACAACAGTCATGAAGAATATTGAATTAAGATTACCAATATGATTAACTCTTTACCAAACGACAAAATTTTAGACTGGTCCAAATTGAAGGCACTTGCAGACGACAAAATAAATATGATTGAAAAATTGAAATTTGTTTTGGAAAGGATAGAAAACATTGTGGGAAAAGGAGAAAATGCTGGTTACCAGCATTTTCTCCTTTTCCCACAATGTTTTCAAAAGCTCTCTTCTTCAGGGGTCATTAAAACCAGGGATTGTGTGGTAAAGAGTTGAGTGTGATATTTTTGGGACCATTGTTTTTTATTACTAAAAGGAAAATTATTGAAAGATACTAAACTCTATTTCCAGTTTAAGCCTTTACCACACACTCACGGCTTTTAACAGCCCTGAGAGAGAAGCCCTTTGAAAACATTGTAGGAAAAAGAGAAAATGCTGGTAACCAGCATTTTCTCTTTTTCCCACAGTGTTTTCTTCCCTTCCCAAATAGAATCTTAACTTTTGAGTCACAATTATTTCGTCAACTGCAAATGCTTTCAATATGGACTAGCATAAAATTTTGTCATTTGGTAAAGGGTTACAGTTTTAATTCATGTTTATGAATTTTAAAACAAAACCGTATCTTACAAAGTTCGAGACCAATAAAAAGTACATTTGAGCAAACTGCAATTGTTTTCACTATCTACATATTTTCAAGCTTTTAAATCAAGTATACAATGGTCCTTTAGCAAACAATCCCGTCTTTTAATGACCCCCAGGGAGATAGCTTTAGAAACTTCGTGGGTGAAGGAGAAAATGTTAGTAACCAGCATTTTCTTCTATTCCCTCAATGATTTCTACCATTTCAAAGACAAATCTAATCCTTTACGCCACACTGAATTACAGTAGTTGTCAAAAAACACTTCCAATTTGGACTTGTCCAAAATCTGTCATCTGGTAAATGGTTAACCCATTTCTGCACATAGTTTTTAACTCTTGACAAACAACAAAATTTTAGACTTGAAAGTATTTGCAGATGATAAATGGGACCCAAGTATTGAAATTTGTTTTTGGAAGGGTAGAAAATATGGGAAAATGAAACAAGAGGGCCATGATGGCCCTGGATCGCTCACCTGAGTCAATAGACGAAATTTAATCCATGGGTCATAATGACCCATTTTAAAACTCATCTGAGATATTATTAAGACAAACGTTCTGACCAATGGTCAGATCAATTGAGCTGAAAATGTGGCCTCTGGAGTGTCCAAAATGTATTTTTTTCAATTTGACCAAGTGACCTAGTTTATGACCCTATGTGACCATATTTCAAACTCATCCAAAATATCAAGACAAACTTGTTTACAAAGGTTCAGGTGAATTGGGCAAGTATTGCCGCCTCTAGAATGCCCACAAGGTATTTCTGTAATCTGACTTAGTAACCTAGATTATGACCCTATGTGACCCAATTTAAAACCCATTCAAGATATTATCAAGTCAAACATGCCGACAAATTTTCAGGTCAGTTGAGCAAAAATTGTGGCCTCTAGAACGCCCACAATACATTTCTTGAATTTGACCTAGTGACCTAGTTTAGGACCCTATGAGACCCAATTTCTGATTCATCAGAGATATCATCAAGTAAAACATGTAGACCAATTTTCAGGTCAGTTTAGCTAAGATTGTGGCCTCTAGAGTGCCCACAAGGTATTTCTTCATTGTGACCCAGTGACCTTGTTTTTGAACCTATTTTATCCAATTTTGAATTCATCCGAGATATCCCAGACAAACACGCTGACCAATTTTCAGGTCATTTGAGCAAGAATTGTGGCCACTAGAGCGCCCACAAGATATTTCTTTAAATTTGACCTAGTGACCTAGTTAATGACCCTATGTGACTCAATTTTGAAATCATCCAAGATTTTATCATGACAAATATACTGATCAATTTCAAAGTCAATCGAGTAATAATTGTAGCCTCTAGAGCGCCCACAAGGAATTTTTGTCAGTTGATCTAGTGAGACCTAGTTTATGACCCTAGGTAACCCCAATTCAAACTCATCCAAAATTTCATCAAGACAAACATTCTGACCAATTTTCAGGTCAACTGAGTCAGAAATGTAGCCTCTAGAGTTTCCACAAGGTATTTCTTTAATTTGACCTAGTGACCTAGTTTATGACCCAAGGTATCCCAAATTTGAACTCATCTGAGATTTTATTAAGACAAAGATTTTGACCAATTTTCAAGTCAATTGAGCACAGAATGTGGCCTCTAGGTATTTCTTTAATTTGACCTAGTGACCTAGTTTATGACCTAGGTGACCCAAATTCAAATTTATCAAAGAGATTTCATCAAGACAAACATTCTGACCAATTTTCAGGTCAATTGAGTTAAGAAATGTGGCCTCTAGAGTGTCCACAATGTATTTCTTTGATTTGACCTAGTGACCTAGTTTATGACCCCAGGCAACCCAATTTCAAATTCATCCAAGATTTGATCAAGACAAACATTCTGACCAATTTTCAGGTCAATTGAGTAAGAAATGTGGCCTCTAGATTGCTCTCAACATATTTCTTTAATTTGACCAAGTGACCTAGTTTATGACCCCAGGTGACCCAAATTCAAACTAATCCGAGATTCGATCAAGACAAACATTCTGACCAATTTTCAGATCAATCGACAAATCACAATACCTCACCCAGCTCTTCGTGCTCAGCTGAACTAACAAACAGGCCTAAAAGACGGAAAGACGGACAAACAGATGGTCATTGGTCCATGATGAAATTAAACATTTAGCCCCCTTTTTTCATGACATGGCATTTCATGAAATAAAAACAAATAACTATTGTCTGTGGCTTGTAATAAACAATATAAAGATGAAGTTTCTTATGAGCCTGTCATTGAAACTGTCATCAGCAAATGCTTTCGATTCGAACAGGTCTAAATTCTTGTCGTGTTGTAAAAGGTCAATGCTAGTGCGATATTTATCAGCTCTGTGATAGTTTAAAATTGTTTAGTTGAAGTAATCACAGATTTATGTAATGTGCAATTCAACTTTTCCTGTAGGCCTTTTTTTTTTAATCCAATGACCTTTGCATTTACAATAAAGATTCTCTCCTATTCACAAGCAAAAGGTTTGGCTGCTTATCACAACCCGTTTTACATATTTTCCTTAACCCCTTACCAGACAACAGAATTTCAACCCTGTCCAAATTGAAAGCATTTGCAGACTACAATTTCAGTGTGGCTCAAATGGTGCAAAATCTGGCCAGCGGTTTCAGAGAAGAAGAATTTTTAAGAATTTCTTCATTTCCCTATAGCGCAAGTAGCCCCCATTCACCAGAGCCATGTTTCTTGACGGATCAAAATATCACGAACAATTTTTGAAAAGGGTCAACCAAAGAACATCCCTGTGAAATTATTTTAAAATCTGACCAGCGGTTTCAGAGAAGAAGAATTTTTAAGAATTTCTTCATTTCTGTATGGTACAAGTAGCCCCCATTCACCAGAGCCATGTTTCTTGACGGATCAAAATTTCGTGAACAATTTTTGAAAAGGGTCACCCAAGGAACATCTCTGTGAAATTATTTTAAAATCTGGCCAGCGGTTTCAGAGAAGAAGAATTTTTAAGAATTCCTTCATTTCTGTATAGTGCAAGAAGCCCCCATTCACCAGAGCCATGTTTCTTGACGGATCAAAATTTCGCGAACAATTTTTAAAAAGGGTCACCCAAGGAACATCTCTGTGAAATTATTTTAAAATCTGGCCAGCGGTTTCAGAGAAGAAGAATTTTTAAGAATTCCTTCATTTCTGTATAGTGCAAGAAGCCCCCATTCACCAGAGCCATGTTTCTTGACGGATCAAAATTTCGCGAACAATTTTTGAAAAGGGTCACCCAAGGAACATCTCTGTGAAATTATTTTAAAATCTGGCCAGCGGTTTCAGAGAAGAAGATTTTTAAAGAATTTCCTAAAAAATTCCATTTTGTTGCCATGGCAACCAGAGTTTTTGACGAAATCAAATTCTGCGAACAATTTTTAAAGAGGACCTCCCAAGGAACATTCCAGCCAAGTTTGGTCCAAATTGGCCCAGCGGTTTAGGAGGAGTTGATGTTTAAAGAATTGTTGACGACGCACAACGCACGACGACCGACGGACGACGGACACTGGGTGACCCTAAAAGCTCTCCTTGAGCACGTTGTGCTCAGGTGAGCTAAAAAAGTGCTGGTAACCAGAGAATTTCAACAATGTTTTCAAAAGTCTTCATCTCTAGGGTCGTGAAAACTCAAGATTGTTTAGTAAAGGGTTAAACCTACAAAAACCCTTTTAAAAGTACCTCACACAATAATCTTTCCAAGCCACTGGCTGCTTTCCCACATGTCACAATGAATATCATCAATTCTAAGAAATTGGGAAAAGCCAGGAATCAAACCACTGACCCCCTGTTCTCAAGTCCTTGACTGAGTTCCAAAAGAAACCTCCAAAATCCACAATTTTGATCCAAAATTTCTAATATTACGATCACCAATCACTGCAGAAGTCCATTCCGATATTACTGGTATACTGTTAAATTAGTAGATGCACTAATATTGTCCATATTTGTCTATAAACTCAGAATGATTTTTTTCCCTGTCCACACTGTTCAAATGTCACATCACTCTGTTCAAAATGAGACACTGAAATGACAAGAACATAAATTTCTTTTTAACTCTTTACCACACAATCCCGACTTTTAACAACCCTGAAAGAAAAGGCTTTTGAAAACAATGTGGGAAAAGGAGAAAATGCTGGTAACCAGCATTTTCTCCTTTTCCCACAATGTTTACTACCCTATCAAAAAGAGAAATCATCAGTTTAGCAACACTTAATTTGTCGTCTGCAAAATTAATGCTTTCAATTTGGTTCAGTCTAAAATTTTGTCGTTTGGTAAAGAGTTAAATAATTCAAAGTATGTATGGGCCACACTCTGGCAAAAGGGGGCTTAATGCATCTCCAGGTGTTTTGAAAACATTATGAGAAAAGGAGAAAATGCAGGTAACCAGCATTTTCTTGATTCCACACTATGTTTTCTACCCTATTAAAAACAAATTCCATCATTTGAGCCACAGTTAAATTTTGGGCTGCAAATACTTTGAATTTGGACTAGACCAAAACTTTGTTGTTTGGTAGAGTTAAATGAAATCCTAAAGAGGCCATTTAACAACTATGTCCTTGTATCTTACACTGCCATTGAGACTGCATTCGCATTTTGAGTCTGAAATACAAATTTATTTAAGGTCTCCCGGGCTCAGTGGTAAAGTGTAGCAATCATAACCTGGAGGTCCGAGCTTTGAGCCTCACTGGAAGCAATGGGTTTTTCATAAGAGTGTTCTTGGGCATGACACTACAGAGCCATGTACCATTAAAACCTGGGGTATACATGAATAAGCAAACTGAGGCAATGAAATGACTGATATAATGTTGAATGCCGCATTAAACACCATTCAATCAATCAAGTAAATTTAGATTGAAAAACACATGTATTTTTAATCTACTAGTCTCAGATTGTATCTCTAGAACTATTTTACAAGATATGCTCATTTCTTTATACAGTAAACCCTGCCCTTGTGGCCACCTTTATACTAATTCTTTTCAAGCTGATAAAATTTCTAACTTGTCCAAATTGAAAGCATTTGTAGACAACAAATTGAACGTGGCTCAAATGACGGAACTTGTTTAAAAAGCTAAAATCACTTTTGGAAATAGAAAATGTTGGTTTTCACCTTTTTTCATTATGTTTCAAAAGCCTTCTTTTTCAAGGTAAAAAAAAAACCACAATTTGAGAGTCTCTTTGGTGCTGGCTTAATACAAAGCAGCTTTTGAGTGTACTTTTTGTGCTTGCTTACTAAAAGTTGGACTTTAATTTGTTTTAGCCCCAAGGCATGCCTTTTGCTCTCTCAAGAGTACATTACTTTTACGAAATACTACTGCAAAGCCCTAGTGGTGCAGGTAGTCGCATACAGGGCTTGAGATTGGGGGATTGCTGCTTCAAATCCCTAGCTCAGCCAATTTCTTTCCCAGGACTGATGATAGTCATTGCAACAGGATACATTCCTCTCTCAATGCTAATCACTGTATTGACAATGATTACGTGGAAAAGCAGACAGTGGGAAATTATGCATAGTACTGGAAACAGAAACTCTTGATAAGCATGGACAGGTGCACTGGCTGCCGTGATAAAACTGAAATAATGTTGAAAATGGCGTTAAACAACCGACAACTGGGGAATGTTCACAAAAAAAAAAAATCAACTAGATGGAGGAATGTGAGAAAGGAGCAGTTGCTTGTAGCAAACAATTGCTCCTTTCAAAAATTTATGGCAAGGGTGTAAAAAAGTTGTATTTGATCAATTATCCCTTCAGCAGCTGATCCTTTCTAAGCTTGAAATATAATAGACTTCAAAGTTCTAACATTAATGTGTAATAGATGTAGATCTAAATATCATTCAAATACCTGTTGACATGGACTGTGCTAAAATCTGTGAAAAAAAATTGTCGTACAGCAGAGATATAACACCAGACTGGGATATCTATTTGGCGGTTAACAAACATCTTGGTCTCTCTGTATCACACCCTAAAAAAATACACTGTTTTTAGATTGGAAAGAAAAGAGATCAGTAAAAAATGACATAAAAAATTATTTTTCTTAATCACAATGTGGTAGATAAATATTACTTGAGTAATAGTAAACTTCTACTTTTGTCTTCAATTGTCTTGCACTCCAACAACTTGAAGTACATGTATTTATCAGCTTTGGAATATGTATCTATAATTTTGAAAAGTATGGTTCATCTGCATGCAATAACTTGATTGATGAAGTAACATCAACTCTGTCTTCAAAAACTAGCAGTAAAAATATCAATAAGCAATGTGTTTTACTAAACTCTTGAAAGTTGAGAAATATCCTTTGTTGACAGCATAGATCGAGATCAGATTGCACATAGTAAGAAGTCTGACCTTTGATATAAAACGTCCACCACCTGATGCTAAACTCAGGTCAAAATTCGCTAGTAATTACAGACCCGAAAAAAAAAACCACAACATTCTTAACTTTTTCATTACCTACGAAGATCAAGATCAGATCGCATAATGTAAAGTCTGATCTTCGTTATAAAACGTCCGCATTTTGTTTGACTTATTCCCCATAGCTCGTATTACAAACCTTTATACCTTGTGTAGACATTCGATTTTGTATGCGCCGAATTTCTTACTAGTCGAAATTGTAATAGGCCGAAAGTGTTATAGGCCGAGATGTCATTCGATGTTTGGACGACTCTTGACAAGAAGAAATAGGCATATCATGATCGAAATAAATATAACACAACTCCGATTTACCAATCAAATGCATACAAATAAATTAGATACGATGAGCGCAGGTAATTTAACGAAAATTAAAGACTTACCGAAGTTTCGCAACGTTTTCTAAGGAGAGAAAGCACATCGTCTGTGTAATACGTCATCGGTCACATGGTGTCTACAAATAGGACACCAGAATGATTCCGAATAGTGCGTAGTAACGTCAGTTGGGAGAATTGATAAAAAAAAATTAGGATTTTTGTATGGTTCTGTGACATGAACCGATGCTGCTATGAACGCCCCTATCCCCTTGGCGACAAAATAAGAGTAAATCTAACAGATTCATGCCTTTTTTCAAGCATAAAAAAATTCTAATTTTGGACTTTATTGGGACTTTAAATAATGGAACTTGCCTTTTATCATCTTTTTTTCTTCTTCCCCACAATGTTTTCAAAAGACCTCTTTCTCGGGGTCGTTGAAACTCGGGATTGTTTGGTATAGGGTTAAATGTGGTGCAAATGATGGAATTTGCCCTTGAAAGGGTAGAGGAGGTCATTGCGAGGATTGGAGAAAATGCCAAGTACCATTCTGACATTCTCCATTGCCCAAAATGTTTTCTATAGCTGTCTTTTCCAGGGTTGTTAAAACACAGGATTGGTTGGTCAACCCTTTACCAGACGACAAAAATTATAGCCTTGTCCAAATTGAAAGCATTTGCAGACGACAATTTCAGTGTGGCTCAAATGGTACAACTTTTCTTTGATAGGGTAGAAAACATTGTGGGAAAAGGAGAAAATGCTGGTTACCAGCATTTTCTCCTTTTCCCACAATGTTTTCAAAAGGCTTCTTTCCCAGGGGCGTCAAAAGGCGTCATTGTACAGTAAAGGGTTAAGGGTTAACATGTAACTATGTTTTTGTTATATGCCTTTGAAAATTGCTTCAGAATACTTAATTTCAGTGTGCACATAAAATACTTGATTTCAGTGTGCACATAAAATACTTGATTTCAGTGTGCACATAAAATACTTAATTTCAGTGTGCACATAAAATACTTGATTTCGGTGTGCACATAAAATATTTAATTTCAGTGTGCACATAACATTTCAATTGATTTGGTAGAAAGTGGGAAGTAGGCCTACAAAGCTCCTCACTCAACAAAGTTTAATCGTTAGGCTGCTAAGCGGGACTTAAAGACTGTTTTTGCAGATGGTGTAAATCAAGATCGCTGCACAGTGTACAGTCTGATCGTAGATCTACACTGTCAGGTAAGGAGATATCTTTTCTCCCCAAAATACATGTGAAATAGAAAATCTTGGTTTTTACTATCTGCATGAAAGTTTCATTACACTTATTTAACCCTTCCCAAACAAGCCCTGGTTTTCACATGTCTGCAGTACAAGTCTTATGAAAACACTGTGGGAAAGGAGAAATTGCTTGTAACGAGCAATTTCTCCTTTTCCCACAGTGTTTTCTACCTTTTTTGAGAAATTTCTGCCATTATCATCAAATTTAGAATTGTCGTCTGCAAACTCTTTCAGTTTGGACCAGTCCAAAATTTGTTGTTTGGGAAAGGGTTAATGGGATAAGGGTTAAGACTTGCTCATTTTGAAAATGTTTGCAATGAAAAATGAGGTATGGGATTTGTCTTTGAAATGGTAGAAAAGATTGTGGGGCTGCTATAAAATTCTTATGAAGAAATGGGTTAAAATCAATCTGTTGAGGAGAGCATAAAATGCAAGTGTGATGAAAAATAGGGAAATCACTCTTAACTCTTTACCTGACCACAAAAATGTAGACTTGTTCAAATTGAAAGCATCTGCAGATGGCAATTTAGATGTTGTTTAAGTTATTGGATTCTTCTCTGAAATGGTAGAAAACATCGTGGGAAAAGGAGAAAATGCTGGTTACCAGCATTTTCTGCTTTTCCCAAAATCTTTTCAAATGGCTTCCTTCTCAGGTTCGCTAAAAGTTGGGATTGCGTGGTAAAGTGTTTTATCCTGTCACCTCCTATAAATTCCGCCGTATAACAGGGGGTCATATAAACTTGGTGATATACGGTCACTTGACCACGTGACTAGGTTTATTATGTCAGTTGACCACGTGATCAAGGTTTATTAGGCTAGTTGGTCATGTGACCAGCCGGAACTCCTTTTTTAGGTACCGCGAAACGAAATCAATATTTTAAAGTAAAATTATCGCTTAAAATTCGATGCACATATTGATTTTTCTTAATAATCAAAATAAAACAGAATTCTTCGCCGCAGCATTCTCCCGAGGTCTTACATCACGTTTATGACGTAGTCAATATAATTTATGACGTCATTATTGCAGCTGCATACCCAAAGTGCTTTACACAGTTCGCCATTTGTGTGTTTATTTCACAGTGAGAAAGATGTCAATACGTACTTGAATTTCGAGCGAAATATTCTATCTAGTCGGATTTAGGATTGTTTACAAATGAGAAACAGGACAGAATAGTTTCATGGATTGTGGAATTATACAATAACATAGTGTCTTTGATTTCAGGAAAGTTTGTCATGCTCGGCTTCGGAATTTATGGTATCAGTACCGTAAGATATTGAATAGGAGGTACGGTCTTTATATCAATGTTTGTTTTTTGTTTTGTTTTGTTCTTGCAGAGTGCGTGACAGGATAAATAGAATAGATGGTTGGTGTCTTGGATGGGTTAAGTTTATCGGGCTCAGCTCCGAAATTTATCCGGTTCGCCTTCGGCTCACCAGATAAATTCCTCCGCCTTGCCCGATAAACTTAACCCATCCAAGACACCAACCATCTATTCTCTATTTATCCTGTCACCTCCTATAAATTCCGCTGTATAACAGGGGCTCATATAAACTTGGTGATATACGGTCACTTGACCATGTGACTAGGTTTATTATGTCAGTTGACCACGTGATCAAGGTTTATTAGGCTAGTTGGTCATGTGACCAGCCGGAACTCCTTTTTTAGGTACTGCGAAACGAAATCAATATTTTAAAGTAAAATTATCGCTTAAAATTCGATGCACATATTGATTTTTCTTAATAATCAAAATAAAACAGAATTCTTCGCCACAGCATTCTCCCGAGGTCTTACATCACGTTTATGACGTAGTCAATATAATTTATGACGTCATTATTGCAGCTGCATACCCAAAGCGCTTTACACAGTTCGCCATTTGTGTGTTTATTTCATAGTGAGAAAGATGTCAATACGTACTTGAATTTCGAGCGAAATATTCTATCTAGTCGGATTTAGGATTGTTTACAAATGAGAAACAGGACAGAATAGTTTCGTGGATTGTGGAATTATACAATAACATAGTGTCTTTGATTTCAGGAAAGTTTGTCATGCTCGGCTTCGGAATTTATGGTATCAGTACCGTAAGATATTGAATAGGAGGTACGGTCTTTATATCAATGTTTGTTTTTTGTTTTGTTTTGTTCTTGCAGAGTGCGTGACAGGATAAATAGAATAGATGGTTGGTGTCTTGGATGGGTTAAGTTTATCGGGCTCGGCTCCGAAATTTATCCGGTTTGCCTTCGGCTCACCAGATAAATTCCTCCGCCTTGCCCGATAAACTTAACCCATCCAAGACACCAACCATCTATTCTCTATAACCCATAAACACCAGAGAAATTGATAGTTTCACCCTTCTATTAAACAATCAGCTGTTTTAACGAACCTGACAAAGAAGCCTTCAGAAAACATTGTGGTCAAAGGAGAAAAATGCTTGTAACCAGCATTTTCTCCTTTTTCCACAGTGTTTTCTTCCTAAAAACAAATCTCATCATTTCAGCCACATTTGTCATCTGCAGATACTTTTGATTTGGATCCATCCAGAATTTTGTCACTTGTTAAAGAGTTAAGTGGATTGATTGATTGGTTGATTGATTGTAGGGTGTTTAACGCCGTTTTCAACATTATTTCAGTTACATCACGGCAGCCAGTGCACCTATCCATGCTTTTATGGAGTTTCTTTCACCAGTACTCCGCACAATATTTTTTCCAGGCCACTGGCTGCTTTCCCATATAACCATGGTCGAAACAAGGTCAGCAGTGAGAGAGGAATGAATCCTGCCGCAATGACTATCATCAATCCTCGGAAAGAAATTTACCAAGCTGAGGATCGAACCAGCCACCTCTTGTTCTCAAGTCCTGTATGCTACCGAGTGAGCCATGGGGCTTGGCTGAAATTAATGTACAAGGGCCACAATTTGGGATGCTTTTTTGACAGAGCATTTAGAAAATACCAGTGTCATTCCATGTCTGTTTTGTGCAGTCTTTTCTTCCACAACTGCGGCCAGTGTAGATCAAGATCAGACTGCAGGAAATGTGCAGCCTGGTCTTGGACCTACCTTGTTAGCTTTGTTGAAACACTTTAGACAAGAGCATCCGTGAAATTTTGATTATTTGGGTCTTATTTCAAGATGGAAAATATATATAGCATTTATTCGGCACTTGAACCCTTTACCACACGACAAAATTTTAGACTTGTCGAAACTGAAATCGTTTGCAGAATGATGACAATTTAAAGATGGCTCAAATGGAAAAATTTGCCTGTAATTGGGTAGAAAACATTGTGGGAAAAGGAGAAAATGCTTTTTCCACAGCGTTTTCAAAATCCTTATTCCCCAGTGTCGTTAAAAGTCAGGATTGTGTGGCAAAGGGTTAACGCTTTACCTCACAATGCCGACTTTAACGACCATGAGGAAGAAGCCATTTGAAAACATTGTGGGTAAAGTAGGAAATGCTGGTAAACAACATTTTCTCCTTTTCCCACAATGTTTACTACCCTATCAAAGAAAAAATCAGATAATTTTATAGCCACTTTGAAATTGGCATCTGCAAATGCCTTGAATTTGGGCGGGTCCAAAATTTTGTAATGTGGTAAAGCGTTAAGGATTAGCCCTTTACTGCACAGTGATGCCTTTTGATGCCCCTGGGAAAGAAGCCTTTTGAAAACATTGTGGGAAAAGGAGAAAATGCTGGTAACCAGCATTTTCTCCTTTTCCCACCATGTTTTCTACCTGATCAAATAGAAATTGCACCATTTGAGCCACATTGAAATTGACGTCTGCAAATGCTTTCAATTTGGACAAGGCTATAATTTTGTCATCTGGTAAAGGGTTAATAGGGACTTACCAATAAGACACCAACAGTTGCGAAGAAGGGTTCCTAGGGTTAACCCTTTACCAAACAACAAAACTTTAGACCAGTCCAAATTGAAAGCATTTGCAGATGACAAAAAAAATGCGACTAAAGAAATTGAAATTTGTTTTGGGAAGGTTAGAAAACACTGTGGGAAAAGAAGAAAATGCTGGTTACCTGCATTTTCTCCTTTTCCCACAATGTTTTCAAAAAGCTTTTTCTTCAGGGTCGTTAAAACCCGTGATTGTATGGTAAAGAGTTAATCCCTCCTAAGCCTTTGCATATCCAGTTTAATTGGCTAAACTGTAATAAATCTAGATTAGGTTGGATTAGCAAATGCATAATCTGGTAACAGATTGAGAGCTCAATCTGTGGAACTGTAAGATGATTGATGAATCTGGATGTGGACCACTTGTTGCATTTTTAGGGGCATTTGAGGTTCTTAACCGTTTGAGCATCAAGCATAACTTCAGCTTTTTTTAAGCAGCATAGGTTGAGTTCAGATCAGACTGCATTTTAGGGATACAATAGACCAATATCAGACTGTCGTAGAACATGCAGTTGATACTGTTCACTGTTTTGTGAACTTTTCTGGCAGACATTCCTTTAACCCTATCGCACTCAGACCGGCCGATACCGCCTTACCTTTATCTCCTCAGAACGCCCGATACCGCCCTTCCAATCTATCCTCAAACCGCCCGCGGCCGCCCGATTATACCGGGTACATTACATCCTTTTGTATTTCTTTATTTACACCAAAAACTACCGTTTCACAACACAAATCATTAAAATGTATATTTCTCCCTATTTTTCTACAAGAATTACCAAAGTACATGTTGTTTTGTCGTAGATATTTAACTGAAAACGAAGGCCAATTATGACTCGCTAAAATTTTTTCCTCGTGTCCTCGCCTGGGTAAAATCCATTTAATTTCCTTTTTTCACCAAAATCTTTCGTTTTAAAGCTCAAAATTCTGAATTAATAAACTTCTCCACATTTTGAAACTTGAAAATTCTACCTAATATACATTAATAACAGATATTATAACCAAATTATCGGTGATTTATGACTCGCCATTTTTTCCCCTTTGTTATGCAACTTTCAAAATGACGCCATATTTCACTCTTGAAATCCGGTTTCTTCCAGTTTTTCTCGGAAGTCTTGGGTGATTTATGCGCGTATAACTGTCTGCGCATTGACTAAGCGTCACCTACCCATTTCATAACAATATTTCACGAAAGTCACATCGACGACAAAAAAAACTACATATATATTATTGAAATATAATACTTGCCTTTAAATTTTAATAATTACTTATTTCCAGCGAACTTTTACTTATTTCCAGTGAACTTTATTAGAAAAAATTTCGACGAAATTTTAAGGATTTGGAGTTACACTACGAAGGACCAAAAATGGAGTTTGTTACCGACGAAAGGAACTCGGATTTGGACAGCAGTTTCAACAGCGGATTCGACGAGGAGACCCTACAGACAGCAGAGGAAAGAAGGAGAAATTTTGATGACAGCGACATTTCAGACATTTCTGATTGGGAGATTTCCAGCGTTTCAAGCGTATCTTCAGCGGATCTTGGATACCAGAACGACATAACCAGCGACGAGGAAGACCAGAGTGACGAGGAATGGACAGACACACTCCACCCAGTCAACATACGCCCATTTACTGAGGCAGTTGGACCAGTCCATGACCTAGATACGGGAGCCAAGCCTATCCACTTTTTTAATTTGATGTTTGAGGACTTTTTCCAGACGATTGCTGACCAGACTAACTTGTATGCAGAACAACAACAACAGATGAATGGAAGAGACACCAGATGGATAGCCACGACGATAGATGAAGTACGGGCCTTCTTCTGCCTACAGATCATCATGGGGATTCACAGACTACCGGAATACAGCCACTACTGGGCCGACGACAGGAATCTGAATGTCCGTGGTGTATCAGAAGTGATGCCGAAGGCCAGATACGAGAAGCTGAACCAGTACATTCACCTTACCAACAACCAACAGCAGCCAGCCAGAGACAGCCCAGACTACGACCCACTATTCAAAGTACAACCACTTTTAGACATGCTGAACAGAAATTTTCTACGACACTACACACCAGGAAGAGAACTGAGCGTTGACGAAGCGATGATAGGATTCAAGGGGAGATCACTGCTGAAACAGTACATGCCAGGAAAACCGACCAAATGGGGGATGAAAGTTTGGCAGCTATGCGAATCAACAACAGGATACACTTCACAGTTTCAAGTCTACACCGGAAGAAGAGAAGCCAACCAAGACCACAGAGCCCTAGGACACAGAGTTGTGATGGACCTACTACAGCCACTACTGAGACGGAACTACCATGTATACTTCGACAACTTCTTTAGCTCTATACCACTTATGGAAGACCTGACCAGACACCAGACCTATGGATGCGGAACCTTACGACTCAACAGAAGAGGATTACCACCAGCCCTGAAGAACGCCAAGCTGAGGCGCCCTGGAGATACGCTGAAACAACAGAAGGGAGATTTACTTGTGACTGTATGGAGGGACAAACGACAAGTTGCCATCATTTCGACCAACCAACAGAAATAAAAGGTTTCAAAAAAGTGTCTTTCAATCATTGTAGTGTGATACGTAAAAATATCATTCTATTAAAAAATTCAGTGTTTGGATATAATTGTGATTCGATATCTTCTTGTTGGATATAATAGTGGTTCAATATAAAAGTGATTGGATGTATTTCATGAAGAATAGATTTACGCAAGTATATGTTGTTAATCTAACTATTAACAAATGTTCTGTTCTGTTTGTGTTTTAACTTTGTTTTTAACATTTATTACTAACATTGCAGGTACTTAACCCTTTACCAAACGACAAAATTTTAGACTAGTCCAAATTGAAAGCAATTGCAGACAACATATTACATGTCACTCAAAACATAAAATTTGTCTTTCAAAGGGCTGAAAACACTGTGGGAAAAGAAGAAAATGCTGGTTACCAGCATTTTCTTTTTTCCCACAATGTTTTCAAAAGGCTTCTTTCTTAGGGTCATTAAAATTAGGGATTGTGTGGTAAAGAATTAAAGTGTTAACTTTGGGTAAATTTTCCCAAATAGGGGTGGTCATTTCTTTTTGTAACTACTCCTGCTATATTTGCAGGAATTGTTTAGTTATTGTTTTATTTTATAGCTAAATGATTATTCTTTCAGATAAAAGCTTTTGATTGGTGATTTTAGTGTTAAAAGTAAATAATTTGGGAATTAAACTAAGACAAACCAACATTTTTTTTATTTTTCTTTAACTTTTTTAATTCATAAGCAACACACTGGAAATATCATAAACAGACAGCTTCACTGTTCGACAGGAATTAATCTACCTGCAAAATAAAAAAAAAATTATTAAAATCTGATGATTATTAATCGAGATATGACCTTTTAAAGACACATACCCCACAGTGAACTGATTTTGGGTAAAAATAGCATGAGGACAGGCAAGTCATAAACCCAGTATTGGATAATGAGATAGAGGCTTATCAGTTATTGGTGCATCAGTGCAATAGGGTTAAACTGCAGTGAAAAATATACAAATGTGACACTGGTTTCTTAGAGTTTGTATTCTGTCAATTCATCTGTCTGTAGACTTTTTGTTTTTGCGCTCTAACTCGACAGCCGTTAGACCTAGGACCTTGAAACTTTTATACAAGTGTTGCTCATGACCCAAGGAGTTGCCCTGTATTGTTTTGGGGTCAATTGGATCAAAGCTGCTGAACATGCATCATGCATGTACACTATGAGATATTTTGAGAGATATTCTGGTCAGTTCAACCGTAAACTTTCTTTTAACTCTTTACCACACAATCCCAACTTTTAATGACTGAGAAAGAGGCCTTTTGAAAATATTGTGAGAAAAGGAGAAAATGCTGGAAACCAGCATTTTCTCCTTTTCCCACAATGTTTTCTACCCTTCCCAAAATATATTTCAGTTTTTCAGTCACGTTTATTTTGTCATCTGCTGATGCTTTCGATTTGGACTAATCTAAAGTTTTGTTGTTTGGTAGAGAGTTAAGTCTCCTGACTGTCAATCTTACGTTGCATTTACTCAGAAGCCAAAATATATTCCTCAGCGTCTTTAAAAAGTAATGCAATTTCTGATTGGCTAAAACATTTGATTCAGCCAATCAGAATTTGTGTTACTCTCTAAATCGAGAATAAGACTAAGAATAAAACTAGGATACAGGCCCAGATAGCGCAATAGATGCAGTCTTATTTCTTAACATATTTTGCCAAAACAGCAGACAAATTACCGGATCCGAGACATTTTGTCGAAAACCATGTTTGTCAAATATGATCCCTAGCCCTGACCCTTACCCTAATCCAGACGAACTGTGGCTCAAATCTCCCTCCCAGACAGACCTTTTCATGAAATAGATCTATCAATTTATCAATCAGTAATTTAAAATATACATGGATTTCGACGAAACTGTCCCTTTCGAGCAAATGTCGCGCACCGCAAATTTGTGGTCACCACCTCATTAGACAAGTTTTAATGAATGAAAATTATTTACTTCTGTTCAGATTAATTTGTGAGCCACTTATGTTGTATAGTAATCACTATATTGTGAATGCAATTATGTGTAATCATTAATTTAACCAGCCTTTTGTCTTAGCTACTCATAGGGTATTGTCTTTGATTATAACTATTAACCCTTTAATAAACGACAAAATTTTAGACTTGTCCAAATTCAAAGTATCTGCAGATAAAAATTTTAATGTGGTTCAAATGATGGAATTTATTTTTGATGGGGAAGAAAACATAGTGGGAAAAGGAGAAAATGCTGGTTACCAGCATTTTCTCCTTTTCCCACTATGTTTTCAAAAGCCTTCTTTGTTTTAAGGTCGTGAAAACTTGAGATTGTGTGGTAAACAGTTAAATTTTAAGTGACTGTGTTGTGGGGATATTGAGTGTGCATTATGGCTGTAGTTGGAGGTAGAATGTTCCAAAATGCAATTCCTGGCAAAATGGATACTCAGGTTCAGCAAGGACCCCCTGGATCCCAAGGCATGTCTCGGGCGCCTGCCTCACAGGGTTACACATATTTAGGTCCAGTTGCCTTCCAGGTAAGTCTACTGTACTCTTGGTGGACAGAAAATCTCTTCACCATCTTAAACTTGTCACATCCTTCTGAAGAAAATTTGGTGAATATTTGCCAAAGTTTGCAACTGAAAGTTTTAGAATCATTCTTTTGAAATAATGCTTATTACATGTATATGAGAAAATGTTTGAAAAGATTGAGTAAGAAAGACAAATTGCTCATTTTTGGCGGATTTTCAAAAGAGTTCTGCTGCAACACCAAGACAGGTGTCCTTCATCCTTAACCCTTTACCACACAATCATAACTTTTAACAACTTTAAAGAAAAAGGCCTTTTAAAAACCTTGTGGGAAAAGGAGAAAATGCTGGTAACCAGCATTTTCTCCTTTTCCCACAAGGTTTTCTGCCCTTCCCAAAATGAAATGCAATTTTTTAGTCACATTCATTTATTGTCGTCTGCAAATGCTTTGAAATTGGACTAGTCTAAAATTTTGTCGTTTGGTAAAAAGTTTATGCATAAAAGAAACAATTATACCCATGACACACTATCTGTGGTGACAATCACTGTTCCCATCTACAGTAAAACTAAAAAAAAAGATTTGAGCCATGTTCTGGCCAAAGGAGGTTTAATGCATCTCTGTAGACTGGTCCTTTGACATGCAGAAATCTGACCAAATAGCTCAAAGTTTCGACCCAGGTCAGCCCGTGCGGACTGCGCAGGTTGAGTTGATACTTTTTGCATCAACCTATACATTAACCCTTTACCACACAATCCCGACTTTTAACAACCCTAAAAAGGAAGCCTTTTGAAAACACTGTGGGAAAAGGAGAAAATGCTGGTAACCAGCATTTTCTCCTTTTCCCACAATGTTTTCTTCCCGTCCCATAACAAATTTCAATTTTTAAGTCGAATTTAATTTGTCGTCTGCAAATGCCTTCAATTTGGAGTAGTCTAAAATTTTGTCGTTTGGTAAAGAGTTAAACGCACCTTTTCACAGAGCATGGCTCGTTTATCAGCAATTGTCTTGTAAGGCAGTAGGATGATCTGCAGATGGTAACTATAGAAGCTCTGACAAGGCTGGATATGTATCGAAGACTATTATTGCCTTACATAGCATGGTATGTTGCTTCCATTCTTGGCTGTCTTAGTTTGTGGGTCAAGGTAAATATCCCACTAAAAACAGAGCCATGCTCAGTGAAAAGGGGGCTTAATTCATCTGTGAAAATTATCGTCTGAGGTCAGCTTGAGCAGCATGTGCAAGCTAACCTGGGCCGAAATTTTTCGCTATTGGTCAATTTTCTGTATGTCAAAGGACCAGTCTACCATATGATACAGGCCATTGTTAGAAAAATTGGTTTTATGGATCCATAATTATGTGATGACTTGCTTGGTGTAATGCATCATGGGGATGCATTAACCCTTTACCACACAATCACATCTTTTACCCACCCTGAACGAGAAGGCTTTTGAAAACATTATGGGAAAAGGAGAAAATGCTGGTAACCAGCATTTTCTCCTTTTCCCACAATGTTTTCTTCCAAATTGAGGGTAGAAATCGTCATTTTAGCAACATTTGTCGTTTGCAAATGCTTTGAATTTGGCCCAGTCCAAAAAATTGTCGTTTGGTAAAGAGTTAAGCCCCTTTTGCTAGAGCATGCCTCGTATTCATTATCTGACAGTGACCATGGAAGAACATGGTCAACTTTGAAGCCCAGTCATCTCTATAATTGCTTGTTGCTTTATGAAACAAGCATTACAACTTCATGGTCCACAGTCATGATTGATGAAAGTAGATGCACACAGACTCATTTCACCGTTCATGGTAAAGGGTTAAATGGCTTTATGTCTATGAAAATGTAAAAAGAGCAGTAGAGAGTATGGACAAAGATCAGACAAATAAATGCGCATGCTGAACTTGGTCTACATCATCTACAAAATATATCTATAGTTGTGTACGGTAGGATAATGATTAACCCTTTACCGCACCATGCCGACTTTTAACGCCTCTGGGAAAGAAGCCTTTTGAAAACATTATGGGAAAAGGAGAAAATGCTTGTAACCAGGATTTTCTCCTTTTCCTACAATGTGTTCTATCCTATCAAAGAAAAATGGTACCATTTGAGCTACATTGAAATTGCCGTCTGCAAATGCTTACAATTTGGACAAGAATAAAATTTTGTCTTCTGGTAAAGGGTTAGAATTGTGATAGAGATTTGAAGTATGAGGATAAAGGTAACAAAGCTTACAGGAACCACTGAGGCAATGTGTAGATAATCCAGAGATATGATCAGCCCAACCATTATTGATACATTTAGGTAAACATTGGATGGACAGATAAAACTGGTAAAACAAATATAATTAGGTGTTAATTATTTGTAAATTGATCAGTGTTTTCATGCTCTATGACCATGTGTCTTGTCCGTTAGGGAACAGAATAGAACCTTTTTTGACACTACCAAAGGACAAAAAATTTTGGTCTGGACTAGTCTAAAGTTTTGCTGTTTGGTAAAGAGTTAACTCCCACAATGTTTTCAAAAGGCTTCTTCCTCAGGGTCGTTAAAAGTCAGTATTGTGTGGTAAAGGGTTAAGTTGTGTCTTCTGACTGTCAATCTTATGTTGCATTTACTCAGAAGCCAAAATATATTTCTTAACCTCTTTAAAAAGTAACGCAGTTTCTGACTGGCTAAAACATTTGATTCAGCCAATCAGAATTTGTGTTAAAAAGAACTTAATATCCATATATTTTGCACTCTAACAGATAACTCTAACAGACAACAAATGAAATGTCTCTAAAATGATGATTTCTGTCCTTGATAGGGTAGAAATCATTGTGGGAAAAGAAGAAAATACTGGTTACCAGCATTTTCTTCTTTTCCCACAATGTTTTCAAATGTCTTCTTTCACAGTGTTGTTAAAACACGGGATTGTGTGGTAAAGTGTTTACCCTTAAAGCGCCTTTCACAACTATAGTTGCATTTGCGGCTAGTGTAGATCAAGATCACGCTGCACAGAATGTGCAGCCTGATCTTTGATCTGCACTGTCCGCTATGCTTAATCACTGCAGACAACAAACAGTCATGAAATTGCAATTATTTGGGTCGTACTTCTAGGATGAAGATGTCTGGCTGGTTTATTCAGCGCTCCAAGGGTTAATCCTTAGAGTGTATTTTTTAACCCTTTTCCAAACAAGCCCTGGTTTTCACGTGTGTACAGTACAAGTCTTTTGAAAACACTGTGGGAAAAGGAGAAAGCAATTTCTCCTTTTCCCACAGTGTTTTCTACCCTTTTTGAGAACTTTCTGCCATTTTCATCAAATTCAAAATTGTCGTCTGCAAACTCTCTCAATTTGGACCAGTCCAAAATTTGTCGTCTGGGTTAAGTTTGAAAACTGTTGTTGTTACAATGTATAATATCAAGATCAGACACCTTCGGTCACAAATCCATCCCATCAGCTAGTGGATCTTCATTGTCTGCTATTTTGTGAAATATTCTGGACAAAATGAGCATTGAAGCATTTGGAAATTTTACTAACTGAAAAGTATCCAGAGTTCATGTATTGTGCTGGTTTGTGAGTGATCCCTGTACCAAACTGTTCCACGTTTTTAACCCTTTACCACACAATCCCGAGTTTTAATGACCCTGAAGAAGAAGCCTTTTGAAAATATTGTGGGAAAAAGAGAAAATGCTGGTAATCAGCATTTTGTCCTTTTCCCACATTGTTTTCTACCCTTTCGAAGACAACTTCCATCATTAGAGTCACATTTGATTTGTCGTCTGCAAATGCTTTCAATTTGGACAAGTCTACTTTTTTGTTGTGTGGTAAAGGGTTAACTACCCACAAGGAAGAAGGCTTCTGAAAACAGGGTTGGAAAGCATGCTATTTAACTCTTTACCAAATGACAAAACTTTGGACTGGTCCAAATTGAAAGCATTTGCAGACGACAAATTAAAGGTGGCCCAAATGATGAAATTTGTCATTGATAGGTTAGAAAACATTGTGGGAAAAGGAGAAAATGATGGTTACCAGCATTTTCTCCTTTTCTCACCATGTTTTCTACTCTACCCAAAAGAAATTTCAATTTTTGAGCCTGATTCAAATTGTCGTCTGCAAATGCTTTGTATTTGGACCAGTCTAAAATTGTGTCGTTTGGTAAAGGGTTAAGGCCATTTTTGCCTGAATGTCTCCCATGACATTGTACACTGGTAACTCTTTTCCACACAATCCCAAGTTTTAACGGCCCTGAGAAAGAAAGCTTTTAAAAACATTGTTGGAAAAGGAGAAAGTGCTGGTAACCAGCATTTTCTCCTTTTCCCACAATGTTTTCTACCTTTTCAAAGAAAAATTTCCTAACTTGTGTAACATTTAGTTTGTCGTCTGCCAATGCTTTCAATTTGAACCAGTCTAAAATTTTGTCGTTTGGTAGAGAGTTAACTCTTTACCACACAATCCCGAGTTTTAATGACCCTGAGAAAGAAAGCTTTTAAAAACATTGTTTTCTACCCTTCTCAAAACAAATTTCAGTTTTTGAATAACATTTATTTTTTCATCTGCAAATGCTTTGAATTCAGACTAGTTGAAAATTTTGTCGTTTGGTAAAGAGTTAATCCAATACCAGAATGCTAAAAAAAAAATGCTGTCTGATATAGATTTACAGTTTTGGCAAAGTTTTGATATATTTAGGGTTCATGATGCAACATCAAGAAACCTGGTAGAAGAAATCAACATTTATTACAGATATATCGTTGAAATGAATTTAAAAGATGTAAAAAAAACTAATGAAGGATAGAAAAAATGCAAAAGAATAAGAGGGTTCCTAGCTCTACTGAAGTGAGAGTGTGGGTGGAGAAAGTTTGCAGAAGATCAGCACATCAAAGAAACTTAAATCCCTAATTTTGATCCCATTTCATACTTGAAAGTCAAGTACTATCTCTTATTTTTCTAATTTTCTTGTTAGAATCATGGGGAATATTTGAACAATAAAGCTTAAGCAATAAGTCATGCCTTATGTTTGTCTTCCATTGAACTTCTGTCATTTTACAGCTAATTTATGTTGAATGTTTATTTAACCCATTACCGCTCATTGCTGAGTGTTTATGACCCTGAGAAAGAAAACTTTTTGAAAACACAGTGGGCAAAGGAGAAGATGCTGGTTACCAGAATTTTCTCCTTGTCCCATATTGTTTTCTACCCTTTCAAAGACTAATCAGATTATTTGAATAAAACTGAGTTATTGTGCTGTCCGCAAATGCTTGTATTTTGGATAAGTCTGAAAAATTGTCGTCTGGGTCTGTATTTACCAACAATTTTTAGCTCCACTGGCCAAAGGCCAGCGGGCTTATGTCATGGCCCGGTGTCCGTCGTGGGTCCGTCCGTGCGTCCGTCCGTCCGTGCATCCGTCCGTGCGTTAACTTTTATTTCAAACATCTTCTTCTCTGAAACTACCCATCCAATTTTCATGAAACTTCACAGAAATGATCCTGCCATGGTCCTCTTCAGAATTTCTTGAAAGAATTTGATTCCTTCAAAAACTCTGGTTGCCATGGCAACAAAACTGAAAAATATTGGAAATCTTTAAAAATCTTCTTGTCTGAAACCATAAGGCATAGGGCTACCAAATTTGGCATGTAGCTTTATGTAGTAGACCTCTATCATGTTTCTTGAAATTATAGCCCTGGGGTCAAAATTGGCTCTTCCCCAGGGGTCACAAGTTTTAAGTAGGCTTATATAGAGAAAACTTTAAAAATCTTCTTGTCTGAAACCATAAGGCATAGGGCTACCAAATTTGGCATGTAGCTTTATGTAGTAGACCTCTATCATGTTTCTTGAAATTATAGCCCTGGGGTCAAAATTGGCTCTGCCCCAGGGGTCACAAGTTTTACATAGGCTTATATAAAGAAAACTTTAAAAATCTTCTTGTCTGAAACCATAAGGCATAGGGCTACCAAATTTGGCATGTAGCTTTATGTAGTAGACCTCTATCATGTTTCTTGAAATTATAGCCCAGGGGTCAAAATTGGCTCTGCCCCAGGGGTCACAAGTTTTACATAGGCTTATATAGAGAAAACTTTAAAAATCTTCCTGTACCTAGCCATAAGGCCTAGAGCTACCAAATTTTGCATTTAGCTTGATCTAGTTGGGGTCTACCAAAAGTGCCCAAATTATAGTCCTGGGGTCAATTTGGCCTCATGCTGGGCGGGGGAGGAGGGGTTCACAAGACTTACATTGGCTTACATAGGGAAAACTTTTAAATCTTGGTGTATATAGTCATAAGGCTTAGGCTACCAAATTTTGTATAATTATAGCATTATCTAGTGGACAACTACAAAGAGGGCCCAAGTTACAGCCCTAGGATCAAGTTTGGCCCTGCACCAGGGGTCACAAGTTTTACATGGGTTTATGGAGTGAAAAGTTCAGAAACCGTCTTGTTACTAGCCATAAGGCCAAGAACTCCCAAATTTGGCATGTTATTCTTCTAATACACATGTTCCCCATTTAGTCAGACTGTAGCCCTGGGGTCAAAGTTTTATAAGGGCTTATATAGTGAAGACTTCTCTTCATGGTTTATATTTATAAGCCAGTGGAGCGATACAGGGCCATCATGGCCCTCTTGTTAAGAACATCCTTTGTCTTATTCTCAAGAATTTCCTGAATTCGAAAGTAATGTAACTTTTGATTGGCTGAACCATGTGGTTTAGCCAATCAGAAGTTGCATTACTTTATAAATATAGGATAAGACTTATAATAAAACTAAGAGTGGTTGATGAATAGGGACCCTGGTCAAGAAGATCTCCTTTGAACCACCTGACACAGTCATTACACTCATAGAGTGTGATGTACAATTTCCTCTGTGGATCAAGATCAGACTGTTTTCTATATAAAATGGTGTGTTACAGAATCTATGTAAACCTTGTCAATAACCATTTGTCAATACTCATCAATATCTTGTGTCAAATAATTAATTTGGTTCTTTGATTGCTTCTTGCTTTATCAGAAAACATGGTTGTCGGTGTTCCTTACTTTCTGTTAACCTTTCCCTAGTTTTAACGACCCTATGAAATAAAGTATAAGGTTTTTGAACACATTATGGGAAAAGGAGAAAATAATGGTAACCAGCATTTCTCGTTTTCCAATAATGTTTTCTACCCTTTTGCAAACATTAATGGCACTTTTTTTAGCAACATTAAATTTGTTGTTTACGATTGCCTTCAATAAAGAAAAGTCAAATATTGTCGTGTGGTAAAGAGTTAACCCTTAAAGCACTGGAACCAACTTAACTTGTTTTTGCTGACAGTGTAGATCAAGATCAGACTGCACAGGATGTGCAGTCTGATCTTTGATCGACACTGTCAGCTACTTCAATACACCTTCTGGCTAAAACAACCTTGAAATGACAGTATTTCAGATGTTTTTCTTCACTGAAAAGATTTTATTTCATAAATTCAGCACCCTAAAGGTTAGGGATCTTGTTTGCTCTATTATATGCCTATAAATTTTCTGGATCAAATACAAGCATCAGAAGTGGATAAATTTAGACATGACTGGGTGGGGGGAAACCTACTCCCTATCTTAGCAGCGTCAAATAATTATGGTTCCAAATATGGTATGATGTTGTAACATATGCGCAGCCTGCTTTCAACTTTTAACAGGCCAAAATTTTACACTAAGATATGCATCCTCCATTCAGAGAAAAAGGTTCTCACCTTCTTTAACTCTTTACCACACAATCCCGACTTTTAACGACCTTGAAAGAAAAGGCTTTCGAAAACATTGTGGGAAAAGGAGAAAATGCTGGTAACCAGCATTTTCTCCTTTTCCCACAATGTTTTCTAGCCGATCAAAAAGAGAAAACATCAGTTTAGCAACATCTAATTTGTCGTCTGCTAATGCTTTCAATGTGGTTTAGTCTAAAATTTTGTCGTTTGGTAAAGAGTTAAACTAGTGTTTGTTTACAATTTCTTACCATTTTCAAATTAATTTGTCCATCATTGTTTTGTTTTGTTTTGTTGTTAAAAGTGGTAGTTATACAATAAAAAGAATAATACGAAAGAGGCAAAGCCTCAATATGAGGGACATGAAAATCTGAAATGGTGTGACCGTGAAACAAGCTTGGGTCGTTACGGGCTTTGGCTTTGGTAACTTGCTGTCATTTGTTATTGTGTTATTGTGTTATTAGCTCCACTGGCCGAAGGCCAGCGGGCTTATGTCATGGCCCGGTGTCCGTCGTGCGTGCTTGCGTGCGTGCGTCCGTGCGTTAACTTTTATTTCAAACATCTTCTTCTCTGAAACTACCCATCCAATTTTCATGAAACTTCACAGAAATGATCCTGCCATGGTCCTCTTCAGAATTACTTGAAAGAATTTGATTCCTTCAAAAACTCTGGTTGCCATGGCAACAAAACTGAAAAATATTGGAAATCTTTAAAAATCTTCTTGTCTGAAACCATAAGGCATAGGGCTACCAAATTTGGCATGTAACTCTATGTAGTAGACCTCTATCATGTTTCTTGAAATTATAGCCCTGGGGTCAAAATTGGCTCTGCCCCAGGGGTCACAAGTTTTACATAGGCTTATATAGAGAAAACTTTAAAAATCTTCTTGTCTGAAACCATAAGGCATAGGGCTACCAAATTTGGCATGTAACTTTATGTAGTAAACCTCTATCATGTTTCTTGAAATTATAGCCTTGGGGTCAAAATTGGCTCTGTCCCAGGGGTCACAAGTTTTACATTAGGCTTATATAGAGAAAACTTTAAAAGTCTTCCTGTACCTAGCCATAAGGCCTAGAGCTACCAAATTTTGCATTTAGCTTGATCTAGTTGGGGTCTACCAAAAGTGCCCAAATTATAGTCCTGGGGTCAATTTGGCCTCATGCTGGGTGGGGTGGGGGGTTCACAAGATTTACATAGGCTTACATAGGGAAAACTTTTAAATCTTGGTGTACATAGCCATAAGGCTTAGGCTACCAAATTTTGCATAATTATAGCATTATCTAGTGGACAAGTACAAAGAGGGCCCAAGTTACAGCCCTAGGATCAAGTTTGGCCCTGCACCAGGGGTCACAAGTTTTACATGGGTTTATGGAGTGAAAAGTTCAGAAACCGTCTTGTTACTAGCCATAAGGCCAAGAACTCCCAAATTTGGCATGTTATTCTTCTAATACACATATTCCCCATTTAGTCTGACTGTAGCCCTGGGGTCAAAGTTTTATAAGGGCTTATATAGTGAAGACTTCTCTTCATGGTTTATGTTTATAAGCCAGTGGAGCAATACAGGGCCATCATGGCCCTCTTGTGACAACTTTCCTGGGGCTGGCATCACTCAGCCTTCAGAGTTTTAGCAAGTAGAGCAATACAGGGCCATCATTATACTTGTTCAACGCACACAATATAAAACCGTATTATTTTGTTCCCAAATTGTTTTTTCCCCTTCAAATATTTGTGAAACGTGATAAATTTTGACCGAATTACAGTTTGTATCAAATTGCGGTGATATCTGATACAGATATAGCATCCTTGTTATGAAACCATTTTTCACTGTACATACATGACATTTTTGACATTCCAGAAACATATTTTCATACCTGAAGGAAAAAACTACCACTGAGTGTGTACCACAACATATTATTTTCACCCAATGTATAACACAAGTCCTTGTCAGCAAGTTCCTTCATTAGGGGTATCCAAATAGTTTTGAATTTTGTTAAAATATTGCAGATTTTGATATCCCAATTATACCTTGCGCATCATGTAATGGTTTAACATCTTTACCAAAGGACAAAATTTTAGACTTTTCCAAATTGCAGAAGACAAACTAAAAAGTGACTCACAAACTGAAATTTGGTTTGTCTAGGGACGGGTGGAAAACATGGTGGGAAAAGGAGAAATTGCTGGTTACCAGCATTTTCTCCTTTTTCCAGAATGTTTTCAAAAGCTGTCTTTCTCAGGATTGTTAAAATTTTGGATTGTGAGGTAAAGGATTAACCCTTTATCGCACAATGCCGCCTTTTGACACCCCTGGAAAAGAAGCCTTTTGAAAACATTATGAAATTGTGAATTTTCTAGAATTCAGATTTTGGTAAAGAGTAAAGCCTGTCCCAAAAAGTCGTGTCCAGCCGGCTAGCTCAGTGGTTAGCTAATCTTACTCGTAACCTGATAATTGTGGGTTTGATACCCCATTGCGGCAAACTTTCTTTCCTGGCAATTTTTCGCCTTTCACCTCTGATGCGTGTGAGAAAAGCAGCCAGTGGCTTGGAAAGAAAGTTGTGTTAGTACTGATGTAAAAAAGCCAGGAAACATAATGCATAGGTGCACTGACCACTGTGATAATGACCTAAGCTGTTAAAAAGGTGTTCAATTCTGATACAAACAAACCAAAAAAGTTGTGAAAGAGAAACCTTTGACCCCTGAAAGATTTAAATCATGATAACCGAATGATGACAGTGGCAATTTTTCTCTGTGATTGGGGGTATTAGTTCCCAGCATAAATGGATTAAGTTTTAACCCCTTGTCACACAAATCCAAGTGTAAATCTTTACCCAATGACAAAATTTTAGACTCATCAAAATTGAAAGCATTTGCAGACGACAAAATTAATGTGACTCAAAAATGGAATTTGTTTTAGGAAGGGTAGAAAATATTGTGGGAAAAGGAAAAAAATGCTGGTTACCAGCATTTTCTCCTTTTCCCACAATGTTTTCAAAAGGCTTTTTTCTCAGAGACATGAAAACCCAGGATTGCTTGATAAAAACTCTTTACAACACAGCAAAGTTTTAGACTTAACCAAATCAAAAGCATTAACAGATGACAACTTATATGTGTCTGAAAAGATTTCTTCTGTCTTGAATAGGATAGAAAACATTGTTTGGGACAATGTTTTTTTAAAAGCCTTATTCTTCAGGGTTGTTCAACCTCGGCTTTGTGTGGTAAAGGATTAACCCTTTACCACACAATCCCGACTTTTAATGACCGTGAAAAGGAAAGCTTTTGAAAACATTGTGGGAAAAGGAGATAATGCCAGTAATCAGCATTTTCTCCTTGTCCCACAATGTTTTCTCCCCTTTCCAAATCAAAGTTCTATTTTTGAGTTGCCCTTATTTTGTGGTCTGCAAATGCTTTACATTTGGACCAGTCTAAAATTTTGTCGTTTGGTAAAGAGTTAAACAACTGCGAGGAAGAAGCCTTTTGAAAACATTGTGGGAAATGGAGAAAATGCTGGTAACCAGCATTTACTTCTTTTCCCACAAAACTTTCTACCCTGTAATAGACTGTTTCCATCTTTTGAGCAACATTTAACTCTTTACCTAACAACAAAATTTTAGACTTGTCCAGATTGAAAGCATTTGCAGACGACAAAATGAATGCGACTTAGAAATTGAAATTTGTTTTGGGAAGGTCAGAAAACATTGTGGGAAAAGATGAAAATGTTGGTTACCAGCATTTTCTCCTTTTCCCACAATGTTTACAAAAGGCTCCTTTCTTAGGCTCGTTAAAAGTCAGGATTGTGTGGTAAAAGGTTAGATTGCTGTCTGTAATTTGCTTTCAATTTGGACAAGTCTGTATTTTGCACATGAGGTAAATAGTTAACTCTTTACCACACAATCCCGACTTTTAACGACCCTGAAAAAGAAGCCTTTTGAAAACATTGTGGGAAAAGGAGAAAATGCTGGTAACCAGCATTTTCTTCTTTTCCCACAGTGTTTTCTACCATATCCAATGCATAAATTACCATTTAAGCTACACTTAACCCTTTCCCAAACAAGCCCTGGTTTTCACGTGTCTGCAGCACAAGTCTTTTGAAAACACTGTGGGAAAAGGAGAAATTGCTCGTAACGAGCAATTTCTCCTTTTCCCACAGTGTTTTCTACCTTCATTGAGAACTTGCTACCATTTTCATCAAATTTAATATTGTCGTCTGCAAACTCTTTCAATTTGGACCAGTCTAAAATTTTGTAGTTTGGTAAAGAGTTAAAAGGTGGTTTCTAGGACCATGATAGTATCATATGGATTGTTCAAAGGGATTTAAATCCCCGCTCAATACCATACATTTTTTGTGGATATTCTTTTATAGCCTCATTGTAAAGACAAGACAATGGCTGGGTTAACCCTTAGAGAGTTAACTCTTTACCAAGTGACAAAATTTTAGACTAGTCCAAATTGAAAGCATTTGCAGACGACAAAATAAATGTGACTAAAAAATTGAAATGTGTTTTGAGAAGGGTAGAGAACATTGTGGGAAAAGGAGAAAATGCTGTTTACCAGAATTTTCTCCTTTTCCCACAATGTTTTCAAAAGGTTTCTTTCTCAGGGTCGTTAAAAGTCGGGATTGTGTGGTAAAGAGTTAAACAAACATAAGAGACATTTTCAGTCCAGAAATAGGATCCAAGTAATTGTAGTTCCAAGGCTGGTTTTGTGTAGAATACAAAATGGACAGTTTAGATCAAGAGTTATATGACAGCATTGCAGTCTGATCTTGATCCACACTGACCACAAAGGTCAATAAAGTTGTGAAGGCCGCAAATGCAAATTCAGTTGTGAAAGGTGCTAAAACTCAGCACCAAATAACAAAATTTTTCACTTGTCAAATCCAAAGCAGTTACAGTTGTACTAATTAAATGTGGCTCAAATTCTGGGAATTTCCGTTGAAGGGGTAGAAAACATTGTGGGAAGAGGAGAAAATGCTGATTATCAGCATTTTCTCCTTTTCCCACGATGTTTCCATGAGCCCACCTTTTCAAGGTCATTGAAACCCGGGATTGCCAATTAAAGGGTTAGTATAGTATTACAGTGTTGTAAGCAGAACGCCCTTTGACATGAAGACTCACTGAGTTGAATAGTATCTGACATACATATCAAACCCATTATCTCGGGGGTGGGGGGGTGTGTTTTCATAATTTATCTATTTCCAGATGGGAATTTTGTTTAAGCCAATATAAATACTAGAACAACTTTTTAAGCACTTGTATCAGATAGCTTTTGAAAACAATGTGATAAAAGGAGCAACTGATTGCTAGAAAAAAGACAATGATGACCAGTTTCCAAAATTACAAGTTGCCGCACTTATGATTTGAAATTTACATAAAATTTCCAGTTGTCTGTTAGTAGTCAAACCTCACATTCATTCTTGTGTAGAAATCGATTAACCCTTTCCCAAACAACAAATTTTGGACTGGTCCAAATTGAAAGAGTTTGCAGACAACAATTTCAGATTTGATGAAAATGGCAGAAAGTTATCAAAAAGGGTAGAAAACACTTTGGGAAAAGGAGAAATTGCTCATTACGAGCAATTTCTCCTTTTCCCACAGTGTTTTCAAAAGACTTGTACTGCAGACACGTGAAAACCAGGGCTTGTTTGGGAAAGGGTTAAAGTCTCTGTTGCCTTATCACATTAAGTCCAGTCTGATCTATATTGCGTAAAACCCTCTTGAAAAGAATTGTTAAAACCATTGTAGTGAAAGTACCCAAAGTAATGAGAGTGCAAGCTAGATTGGTTACCACCCCTGATACAGCAAGCATATAGGGATCGGTACAGGCTACTAAAAACGGGTGGAATTCTGCCCGTTTATTTTTAGAACGGCCATGTTGTGAGACTTATAGAGATTTAGGGGAGGTCACTCTCACTTCCTGAGCAACAGATTTTCCATTATCTTTGACCTCACGAATAAGTGAATTGTAATTTTGGTATCACCTTTTATGTTTATGTCTGCTAATTTTCTTTTTAGTATCGATTATCAATTTCAAATTGTGCAAAAAATTGCAATGTTACCTATACAGGCAAACTGGAAATGTGTCATACTATGCTGTTCTGATTGGCTATTCTGTGATAAACATGTAGCCCAATGAAAAGCAATGACACAATAGCCTGTGCTAGTTGTAACATGTACATCCACAACGGGGACCAGTTTAACCCTTTGCCAAACAAGCCCTGGTTTTCACGTGTCTGCAGTACAAGTCTTTTGAAAACACTGTGGGAAAAGGAGAAATTGCTCGTAACGAGCAATTTCTCCTTTTCCCACAGTGTTTTCTATCCTTTTTGATAACTTTCTGCCATTTTCATCAAATTTGAAATTGTCGTCTGCAAACTCTTTCAATTTGGACCAGTCCAAAATTTGTCGTCTGGGAAAGGGTTAACTGTGCAAGATATCTCTGTGTATTTGAAGATTGCTGTCAGAATTCTATTACTGAGGGTTTTGGTAGCTCTGTAAGCTGTTTGAGACATGCAGAAGCGTAACCTGGGTCCGTATTCGCCAACCATTCTTAAGAACGTTCTCAGACTTATTCTTCAAGATTTTCCAAGTTTGAAAGTAACACAACTTCTGATTGGCTAAACCAAATGATTTAGCCAATCAGAAGGTGTGTTACTTTTAAATTTGGAAAATTTTGGAGAACAAGACCAAGAATATTCTTAAGAATGGTTGGTGAATACGGACCCTGGATTCAATCATATTTGCAGGCCAGGTTCAGCTGGGTTTCTCCAAATGAGTAACCAGTAATACAAAGTCACTGTGCGAAAGCTGACTGAGGAGTTGTGAGCCTATGTAAGGGTTTAACTTTTGGCAGACATGATTATGCATTATCCCTTTCCCAAATGACAAATTTTGGACTGGTCCAAATTGAAAGTGGTTTAGTCAATCAGAAGGTGTGTTACTTTTAAATTTGGAAAATTTTGGAGAACAAAACCAAGAATATTCTTAAGAATGGTTGGTGAATACGGACCCTGGATTCAATCATATTTGCAGGCCAGGTTCAGCTGGGTTTCTCCAAATGAGTAACAAGTAATGCAAAGTCACTGTGCGAAAGCTGACTGAGGAGTTGTGAGCCTATGTAAGGGTTTAACTTTTGGCAGACATGATTATGCATTATCCCTTTCCCAAACGACAAATTATGGACTGGTCCAAATTGAAAGAGTTTGCAGACAACAATTTCAAATTTGATGAACATGGCAGAAAGTTATCAAAAAGGGTAGAAAACACCGTGGGAAAAGAAGAAATTGCTCCTTACGAGCAATTTCTCCTTTTCCAACAGTGTTTTCAAAAGACTTGTACTGCAGACACGTGAAAACCAGGGCTTGTTTGGGAAAGGGTTATTCTTTAACATAATGCCCGACAGAATCAATACACTTTTGCCCCAGATGATTAAGGCCAAGCCCTAGTAGCTCAGTCGGTAGCATACAGGACTCAAAAACAGGGGGTCACTGGTTCGATCCCCTGCTTGGCCAATTTCTTTCCGAGGATTGATGATTGTAACAGGATTAATTCCACCACTGATCATTGTTTCAAAGATGATTATGGGGGAAGGCAGTCAGTGGCTTGGACAGAAAATCGTGCGCAGTTCTGGTAAAAGAAACTCCAGGAAAGCAAGGTTAGTTACACTAGCCACAATGTAATGTAATATTATGTGAAAGGGACAATTTTACTTGAATATATATCCTTTTATGATTTCAAGTCATTCAGGTTAAAGAGAGGGAAATTGCTATTTCAAACTTGAGTGAGTTTATGTGCCAGTATGAATATTAATGGGAAAGAAATTCACAAGTAGAACATAGGGACAGTTTTTCCGTCTCATTGGCTTACCTTAATCAATGCAGTGGGATCGATATTTTGGCAATAAAGCTTCTCGGGTTTAAACCTGAGCCCATAAAAGCCCCCAGTGGAACTCGGGTGTATGGTTTCACATTGGAAGTGGTCCAGATTTGTATAGAGGGAGCACATTTGTATTCAGATATAACTCTTCTCGAAAAAAATGAAAGGCTTTTTTTTAACTCTTTACCAATCGACAAAATTTTTAGATCGGTCCAAATTGAAAGCATTTGCAGACAACAAATTAAAGATGACCCAAAGAACTAAATTTGTCATTAATAGGTTAGAAAACATTGTGGGAAAAGGATAAAATGCTGGTTTCCAGCATTTTCCTCTTTTCCCACAATGTTTTCAATAGCTTTCTTTCTCAGGGTCGTTAAAATTCAGGATTGTGTGGTAAAGGGTTAAACTGATTAATGATTCTTCATGTAAATAAAATATTTCTGCTTCAGTTTTTACTCCTGTAGTCCTGAACCAGGATTTAACCCTTTACCACATGGTCATGACTTTATGGCTCCACTGCCTTTGAATTCTTTACCAGACAATAAAATTTTGGAGTTGCCTAAAATGGTGCATTTGCAGATGACAAATTTTATGTTGCAGACTCAAATGATGAAATTTGATTTTGAAAGGGTAGAAAACTCTACCAGCATTTTCTCCTGTTCCCACAAACTTTTCGAAAGCAATTTTCCTTGGCGTCCTTAAAAAATTAGAATTGTTTGGTTAGAATCGTTTGGTTAGAACCTTGATTAGAATTAAATAAACATGCTATTTATTTACCATCTACAGAAGACATCAAACAATGAAAATTCTGTATGGTGATAAAATTCCATAGAAAAAAAATGGCAAACAAAAACTAAGATTATACAAACCCCCTTCAAGCTGAAGTTTGGTCAGAATTACATGGGTAGTTTCAGAGAAGACATTTGAAGTACAAGTTAATATGTGGAAAGACATACAGACACACAGAAGGAGGTATGGACGGATGGACAATGGACACAGGGCCATGCCTTATCCTTCTAAATATGTTAAATGAAACTTTTAAGCCATTAGTAAATATCCAAATAGTGTTATTTCAAACTTATTTTTCCCAGAAAAATATCTCTATCAGACAGTGTAGATCCAAGATCAGACTGCATGTTCTGTGCAGTCAGATCTTGATCTACACTGTCTGCAAAAGGTCAGTGAGTTGTGCTTAGGAGCTTAAGTGTTAAACTCACTGGCCTTAAGGTGATGGAGCTAGCAAGAGTAACGTCTGAAATTTTGTTGTCTGGTGGAAATATTATTACTATTTTACTGTCAGATAACTATACTGAGAAGGGACTTGGAGTACAGACCCCAACCCAACCCATCAAGGGAAAATATATGGAAAACATTTGTAGTTGTAAAAGTTGCTTTTTTAACCACAGTTTTCCAATTACCATTATTCTTGCAATCCCAG
The DNA here is from genome assembly GCA_945859785.2 of Tridacna gigas. Classification (NCBI taxonomy): domain Eukaryota; kingdom Metazoa; phylum Mollusca; class Bivalvia; order Cardiida; family Cardiidae; genus Tridacna; species Tridacna gigas. Next base: position 1,584,217 of record OX244039.2, read on the forward strand.
GTAAAGATTGTCTTTCATTACTGTCCCCACTGGTCTGTACCCTCTGAATGCCCCATATATACTGTATATTTATATATGAACCATGCTCTGTGAAAAAGGGGGCTTAATGAATCTGCAAAAAGTGTTGCAATCCAGGCAGGCTGACCTTGACTTAAACGTTTCACTATTGGTCAATTTTCTGTATGTCCAAGGCAAACCTGAGTCTACCTCACAAATCAGTTGCTCCATAAAAAAGGTGGCTGTTATAGATGCATAATTATGTGGTGATTTGATTGGTACAATAGCGTCACAGTAATGCATTAACCCTTTACCACACAATAAATACTTTTAATGACCCTAAGAGACAAGCCTTTTGAAAACAATGTGGGAAAAGGAGAAAATGCTGGTAACCAGCATTTTCTCCTTTTCCCACAATGTTTTTTACCCTTTCATAGACAATTTTCTCTATTTGAGCCACACTGAAATTATCGTCTGCAAATGCTTTCAATTTGGACCAGTCTAGCATTTTGTCATTTGGTAAAGGGTTAAGCCCCCTTTTGCCAGAGCAAGCTCATATGTATGTTAGAAATTGTTAAACCTATACTCAAAATAGACATAATATCTTTCATTTTTAGAACAATCATAAAATAATGAAAATTCTTAACTCTTTACCAAAAGACAAAATTTTAAACTAGTCCAAATTCAAAGCATTTGCAGACGACATTATAAACCTGATGCAAAAATTATTTTGGTTTTGGGAAGGGTAGAAAACATTGTGGGAACAGGAGAAAATGCTCCACAATGTTTTCAAAAGGCTTTTGCTTGAGGGTCGTTAAAAGTTGGGATTGTGTCATGGCTTTTTTTTTAACTAAGAAAGTGACGCCGATAGTCGGCGTCTTTCCCACAGCAAATTTTCCCCCAAAAATGTATTTTTCCCCCCGAGAAGTCAATTTTCCCCTGAGAAATCACATTTCCCCATTGTAATACAAGGTATTGTACAAGATTTAGTAAATAAACCCACTCCCAGACCGAAAGATCGGCTGGAAAAACGACCAAGGAGAGTAATGTTTTCGTTGTTTAATGAGTTGCCCGCCTTTGAGGTTTGTAAAAAACGTCACTAATCGGCCGATTTCATATTTAATATTCATTCTTTGCACGGAATGTTCCAAACAGGTTAGTGGTATAATACAAATACCACTTTAAGTAGGCAATCGGTCCCTGACGATCCCAGGACAGACAGTGTAATTGTTGAAGAAATCGAAAGTGCACAATCGGCATTGACACCCTTCAACCCTAGTCAGCTTTCATGTTGTTCATGAGAATTAATTTTTATCAAGATGAATTGTCAGAGAAGGACTTTGAGAATACTGAGACCAGGGTTTTCATTTGACCAGGGACCCCGATATTTGACGCTTGGAAACCTGAAATGGCCCGTTTTGACGCTAAAAAATATCTGCCTAAGCGTCAATTTGACCATGAGATTATCCGCTAAAGCATCATATGAATTAGCTAGCATGTATATGGCAGAAATAGAGACCGTAATTAGCTAGCATGTATATGGCAGAAATAGAGACCGTAATTAGCTAGCATGTATATGGCAGAAATAGAGACCGTAATTAGCTAGCATGTATATGGCAGAAATAGAGACCGTAATAAACACGATCAGTACTAGCAAATGTGAAAGACGCACGCAGTTCTGTTTATCACAACTAATCAAGCTGGCGACTGGTGATTCATTTTTGAAAATATGATAAAGGTGTTAATCCAATTATCTAGTGTAAAATGACAGGTTTTAAAGTTACCTGCTATCCTAATTGACAAATTCATGTCAAATCATACAGTAACATTTCTGGAAAAGTCAACTGACATGAAAAAATGATCGCAGAAGAAAAACGGGAAAACCCATGACACAACAGAAGTGAGTTTGACATCGTCCGATCAGACGCAATTCAAACTATCTTTTCATCTTTGATAATTACTTTAAACAGTGAATTTACACTAATTTCTGTATAAAACAATAAGTGGAGCCTAAAATCTCTGTTTCATATTGAGGAAAAACTTTGGTTGTTTTTTAACCCTTTACCACACGACAAAATTTCTGACCTGTCCAAATTGAAAGCATTTGCAGACGACAATTTCACTGTGGCTGAAATGGTGCAATTTTTGTTTGATAGGGTAGAAAACATTGTGGGAAAAGGAGAAAATGCTGGTTACCAGCATTTTCTCCTTTTCCCACAATGTTTTCAAAAGGCTTCTTTCCCAGGGGCGTCAAAAGGTGGCATTGTGTGGTAAAGGGTTAACTGAAACTATTCAAACAACCTGTAGATAAGACGGGGGGGAAAAAGATGGAGGTTTGGCCTTCTTGGCTTACAGTATTAGCACTGGAACAAGTCTGAAAGAAGATGTGACCCTTTTCTCCCTTTTCCACAATGTTCTAAGCTATGAAAGAAAAATCAAGTCGTTCTAGCCACATTTGAATTGTCGTCTGCAAATGCCTAAAACACGATCGAGTCTAAAATTTTGTTGTTTGGTAAACAGTTAAAAGGTTGTTTGTGTCTGCTCATTCATAAAGATGAATTGCATGCTAGGACTGCAAGTTAAAATTTATCTATACACTTCATTCCAACAAGTCTGTACGTAAGATGAGGTATTTCTTGTCTAATTTCTGTCAATATAAAGAACATAAATGAAAAGTTGTCTTCATTTCACCCTTGTCTCTCCATAATAACCAAGTAATTGACCCTTGGACATTTCTCTTGGACTCTTGAAAAAATTATTTCAATTTGTTGATCTTCTTAAGTCCAAAAAGGACATAGACATGCCTCTGTAGACAAACATTTTGTGTTCACAAAACAGTTAAATTCAGTTTCATATGCTTAAGGGTTATTGCAAAGATTAATACCAGTGTTCTGTTGATAGTACATAATGTATAATGTATATCACAAACATGTATAATGATGTACACCAATATATATAGCAAGGCAGTAAATTTCTCCAAATATGGCTTTGTCACGCATTTTTTTCCCTCTTGACCAGCGTCCAGTGTCTTCCCCAAACCCTAAAAAAAAGCCCTGTGTGTGGTAAAGGGTGAAGCCACAGAGTACTGGCTGAAGGACATGAATTTCTGTCACAGGTTTTGCTGCCAAGGACATTGTATTTATCACTTCATCAGGTTTGGTTGTCAGTGTTACTTTGTCACTATTCCTTTGGTTAATTTGGCCCTAAAATTCTTCATGGATGAGACTTCTGCTTTGTGATTGGTGCAACTTATGTCATTGAATTGTCAAGAAGATCACTATGGAATGGAGGATATTAGTGACACACCCACATAAAATAACCAATCAGAGCCTCTGTAACAAGTCATAGTCATATTTTGTCTGCACTTGATTCTCCAACAGTGTGCATCTTGAGGACAAATTCTCAAAATCAAATACACACCTTAAAATTCTCAAAATCAAATTTACACCTTACAAAAAATGTGTCTGTTCGGCCTAGATATAAGATTTTTTATGCGCTGAAGATGAAAGCTATGTGGTAAGGACACAGTTCTAGGATAACTTCTGCTCTATCATGGTATCAGTTCTTAAGAAGCAGTGAATTACGGCTCATGGATATCTTCACTCAAAAGAAAAGGCCAGATATTGCCATTTCAATCCTTTTTGGCCAAAAGATTTTAAAAAAGTATAGGTCACTTGGAAACAGGGTTGCAATTTATCTAAATTTTGAAAGCCTTTAAATGTTTATTACATACATGTTCAGGCAATTTTCAGGTCTATCAAATATGGCAGTTTTTTTCCAACAAAATACTGGACATTTAATGGGAAAATAGCTAGCTTACAGGAGGGGTGCAATCAGTCCCATGGGGTAGTCTGGTCTTTTAGAGATAAACATTTTGCTCTTTAACAGGAACACTGGAATTCCACTTTGAGTTAGCAAATCATTATTTATCACATAGCTCCCCTTGTTTTTGATATAATAAAGCCATTATGAATTTCCGTGTCTCACACACTTTTGAGATAAGAAAATAGTGCCCCATGTGATCAGCAGGTAATTATACACCTCATGTCTAAAACATTGCTCACCTAGATTCCTGTGTCAAATAAACGGACAAAATTGGTGAACATAATAAAGTTGTGAATTTAATCATTTTTTTATTCAAAACAAAATCAATAAATGCAAGTTTCTTTTGAACAATTTTTCATCTGCAATGTGCCTGTCAAAGAAGCCAGTAGGCTCATGTTAATTTCATTACACATCAGTTTTTTCTCCAGAACGCCTTTTTTGCATCTCGGATGCCTTTTTACACACTTGTCCCACGGAAATTTCATAGTCGCGTCTTTTCTGGAGCACTTAAATCGAAGTCGATTTTGCGAGTATATGAATGAAAAATATAGGTGACAAATATGAATGACAAATTTCTCAGGTTCCAGAATGCAATCTCCACTACACCCCACTTTAAAAGTTGGGAAACAGTTGTATTGGTATCCAGTTCAGAACGCAAATGCAGTACCAGACCCGATAAACTGGGAACCGATTGAGTCTCATTTCAAGCGTCGAAGAAACCTTGACTATCCCTTGGCGTAAAATGTTGTCAGCACCAAAGAAAAAACAACTTTAGACAGCCTTACTAGCACCCAAAAGCAAACCAGCTGCCTCCAATAGTAAATTTAACAATTATCATATCATGTCAAGATTCTGAAGCACTGATTCTTGACTTTTACATGGCATAAAATGTCTTCTGCATCAAACAGACGGCGACTTTTGACGTCATTTTTAATGAAGCATGTCATTTTCCAAAGTAAGTTACAGGGTTCATTGTATGAATGAACGTATTGATATTGACACAAACGAAAGAATAAAAAAAAACATGTTTATTCATCATCTATTTGAAAATGACACAAATGAATTTGACCCCCAGTTTTGACCCTCAAATTTCTGGATAGGGGGGGTCAACATGACTCACAAAATTTTAAACCTGGAGAAAACACTATATGATGGCAAATAAATGATGACAAAGATCAATCAGAATTATGCTCATCTTTGAGCACTTGTTTTTGCCAAGCCCCGTAGCTCAGTCGGTAGTATACAAGATTTGAGATCAGGAGGTCACTGGTTCGATCCCCGGCTCGGCCAATTTCTTTCCGAGGATTGATGATAGTCATTGCGACAGGATTCATTCCTCCCTCACCGCTGACCATTGTTTCGACGATGGTCATGTGGGAAAGCAGCCAGTGGCTTGGAAAGAATATTGTGCGGAGTACTGGTAACAGAAACTCCAGGAAAGCATGGATAGGTGCACTGGCCGCCACTATGTAACTGAAATAATGTTGAAAATGGTGTTAAACACCATACAAACAATCAATTTAGCACTTGTTGCTCAGGTGAGCTGAAAACAGACATTTACTTTGTAATTGCTTAATTCTTTACCACACAATCTTGATTTTTAACAACCCAGAAAAAAAAAACTTTTGAAAACATTGTGGAAAAAAGAGAAAATGGTATTTAATCCTTTTTATACGCCCGTCGAAGACAGGACGTATTATGGGATCACCCATGGCGGGCGGGCGGGCGGGCGGCGTCCAGTTCTTTGTCCGGAGCATATCTCCAAAACTATACTACCTACGGTTATGAAATTTCATGTGTGGATAGATCTCATCAAGGGGGAGTGCAGTGCACAGGAATCATAACTCTTGCTTCCTTAATTTTTGAGTTATTGGCCTTTGTTGTTTTTCATACTTGAATTTTGTCCGGTGAATATCTCCAATACTATACTACCTAGGGTTATGAAATTTCATGAGTGGATAGATCTCATCAAGGGGGAGTGCAGTGCACAGGAATCATAACTCTTGCTTCCTTAATTTTTGAGTTATTGGCCTTTGTTGTTTTTCATACTTGAATTTTGTCCGGTGAATATCTCCAATACTATACTACCTAGGGTTATGAAATTTCATGAGTGGATAGATCTCATCAAGGGGGAGTGCAGTGCACAGGAATCATAACTCTTGCTTCCTTAATTTTTGAGTTATTGCCCTTTGTTGTTTTTCATACTTGAATTTTGTCCGGTGAATATCTCCAATACTATACTACCTAGGGTTATGAAATTTCATGAGTGGATAGATATCATCAAGGGGGAGTGCAGTGCACAGGAATCATAACTCTTGCTTCCTTAATTTTTGAGTTATTGCCCTTTGTTGTTTTTCATACTTGAATTTTGTCCGGAGCATATCTCCAAAACTATACTACCTACGGTTATGAAATTTCATGCATGGATAGATCTCATCAAGGGGGAGTGCAGTGCACAGGAATCATAACTCTTGCTTCCCTAATTTTTCAGTTATTGCCCTTTCTTGTTTTTCATACTTGAATTTTGTCCGGTGAATATCTCCAATACTATACTACCTGCGGTTATGAAATTTCATGTCTGCATACATCTCATCAAGGGGGAGTGCAGTGCACAGGAATCATAACTCTTGCTTCCTCAATTTTTCAGTTATTGCCCTTTCTTCTTTTTCATACTTGCATTTTCTGTGGTGAATATCTCCAAAATTATACTACCTAGGGTTATGAAATTTCATGCCTGCATACATCTCATTAAGGGGGAGTGCAGTGCACAGGAATCATAACTCTTCCTTCCTTAATTTTTGACTTATTTTCATACTTGAATTATGTGTCCCGAGCATATCTCCAAAACTATACTACCTATGGCTATGAAATTTCATGCGTAGATAGATCTCATCAACTGGGAGTGCAGTGCACATGAACCATAACTCTTGCTTAATTTTTGACTTATTACTCTTTCTTTATTTTGAAACTTTAATTTTGTCCAGTGCATATCTTCAGAACTATACTAGCTAAGGATATGAAATTTCATGCGTGGATACATTCCATCAACAGGAAGTGCTGTGCATTTAAATTTCAACTCTTGCTTGCTTAATTTTTCAGTTATTGCCCTTTCTTGTTTTTTTTTCGAACTTGAATTTTGTATGATGCATATCTCTCAAACTATACTACCTCGGGTTATGAAATTTTAGGGCTGGATACATCTCATCAAGGGGTAGTGCAGTGCACATGAAATATAAATTGCTTATTTTTTATGCACCAGCATTTTCTCCTTTTCCCACAATGTTTTCTACCCTTTCCAAACCAAATTTCAATTTTTGAGTTACATTTAGTTTGTCAACTGCAAATGATTTCAATTTGGACTAGTCCAAACTTTTGCTGTGTGGTAAAGAGTTAATAGTAATACAATAATAAACAAGAGTTCCGTCAACACAAATACACTGCCATTATCTTCAATCAACAGTAAAAAAAATGTTCTGCACTACTATTTTTCTATACCTCCCCTTTATCATTATTATGCCCCAACTTTACAACTTGGGGTAAGACGGGCGTATCTTGCGACAATTTGCCGCTCTTGTTCCACAATGTTTTCTTCTCTATCAAAGACAGATTTCAACATTTGAGCCACATTGAAGTTGTTGTCTGCAAATGCTTTCAATTTGGATCCATCTGAAATTTTTCCTGCGGTAAAGCTTTAACCCTTTAACAGACCAACAAATTTTAGCCTTGTCCAAATTGAAAGCATTTGCAGACGACAATTTCAGTGTGGCTTAAATGGTGGAATTTTTCCTTGATGGGGTAGAAAACATTGTGGGAAAAGGAGAAAGGTAAAGAGTTAAATTCTAACATCATCCATTATGAGTATGACTTCATCCCTGATAAGCCCTTTCATAAGTTTTAACCCTTTACCACACAACCCCAACTTTTCACGACCCTGAGGAAAAAGCCTTTTGAAAACACTGTAGGAAAAGGAGAAAATGCTGGTAACCAGCCTCCTTTTCCCACGTTTTCTACTCTTCCCAAAACAAATTTCAACTTTTGAGTAACATTTACTATGTCGTCTGCATATGCTTTGAATTTGGACTGGTCTAAAATTTTGTCGTTTGGTAAAGAGTTAATGTCTTCTCTTCAGGCCAAGCAAAGGAAAGAGATCTGTTGGCAAGAACATTCATGATTACTAAATAACAAGGTATTAGTATCATCAAGTGACTTTGAAAATTGTTGCCAATTCTACTTTGAGGAAATTAGAAAAACTGCCAAAATTTTATTTTTGGAGATACCCGTCAACATTTACCAATCACCTTCATTATCCACCCTTGGACCTAATTCAGGGTGAAATTTTGTTTGGATGGTGTTAACTCTTTACCACACGACCAACTTTTAGACTTATCAAATTTGAAAGCATTTGAAATAGACAAATTCAGTGGCACAAATGAAGAAACATACTTTAGAAAGGATAGAAAACAGTGTGTGAAAAGGAAAAATTGCTGGTTACCAGCTTTTTCTCCCTTTCCCATGATGTTTTCAAAAGGTTTCTTTTTCAGGGTTGTTAAATGTAGGGATTGTGTAGGAAATGGCTAAACACCATTTTCGAAATTATTTCCAATTAAATTGTGGTGGCCAATGCAGCACCTATCACTGCTTTGACATGGAAGTTTTAAAAAGCGGGGCTGGTGAAAAAGCTGTAACATACAGACCTCGGGAAAATCATATTTTAACCCTTTCCCAAATGACAGATTTTGGACTGGTCCAAATTGAAAGAGTTTGCAGACGACAATTTTAAATTTGATGAAAATGGCAGAAAGTTCTCAAAAAGGGTAGAAAACACTGTAGGAAAAGGAGAAATTGCTCGTTACCAGCAATTTCTCCTTTTCCCACAGTGTTTTCAAAAGACTTGTACTGCAAACATGTGAAAACCAGGACTTTTTTGGGAAAGGGTTAACACCATAATTATGATTACAGAACATGACCAAACTATTACGCTTACTAACCAAGGGAAGACTTGCGGCACAATGAACACTGTAGATTTGTACCAGAAGACTTTGTAAGAAAGATCTTTGAAAAAGACGATGGACAGCATAATAGAAAATGAAACTTTTACGCTTACTAAACAAGGAAAGACTTGTGGCACAATGAACACTGTAGATTTGTACTGGAAGACTTAACAAGAAAGATCTTTGAAAAAGAAGATGGACAGCATAATACAAAAAGAATCTTGAAACCTTTTTGAGTTTCAGTATGAAGAGAAATAGTGAAAAGGAACCATGCCAATTATTGCCTCTTTTTCCTCATTGTTTTGCATAATTATTATCGCAAAGAGAAATTTTCGAATAGATATATAGTTCAAGATTTAGAAACAAGTCCAACTCATTGTTGGAAAAGGAGCTGCTGCTGCTAAATATGGTGTGTCTGAAAATACATGAAGGCTGTAAAGTAATGAGCTAAACTGTAACGTATAAAAAAATAATAAATTACCTTCGTATGAGTAAGGATATATCTCCTAGCATGTTCAAATGCTAAGATGTGAATAAGTGCCATTGGGTATCGATTAACTCTTTCCGAAACAAGCCCTGGTTTCCACGTGTCTGCAGTACAAGTCTTTTGAAAACACTGTGGGAAAAGGAGAAATTGCTCGTAACGAGCAATTTCTCCTTTTCCCACAGTGTTTTCTACCCTATTTGAGAACTTTCTGCCATTTTCATCAAATTTAAAATTGTCATCTGCAAACTCTTTCAATTTGGACCAGTCCAAAATTTGTCGTTTGAGAAAGGGTTAATGGTAGCAACCATTGTATATTGGTGTATAAAGAGGCCTGCAGAGACCCACAGAATATACATGCTGACATTTTTACTAACCGCAAATTACTCTTCATAAATTCAAAACTAAAATTATGGTAAAAAAGCAGTTTTTACAGCTACATTGAAGAAGTAGACAACATGCAATCTCCACTTGGATGCTTATTCCACAAAAAAAAAAATGAAACACTTGCAAGCATGATGCTGGACGAAGTCATTTGGATCACAGAAAATGATTCGAATATTTCGGCATACAGTATGAAACTTTCTCCATGACAAGGTCATGACGTCAACAGCACAATTACATGAATATCACTCAAAAAGTACATGAAGTAGCAAATTTACTTTAACCCTTTCCCAAACGACAAATTTTGGACCGGTCAAAATCGAAAGAGTTTTCAGACGACAATTTTAAATTTGATGAAAATGACGGAAAGTTCTCCAAAAGAGTAGAAAACACTGTGGGAAAAGGAGAAATTGCTCGTTACGAGCAATTTCTCCTTTTCCCACAGTGTTTTCAAAAGACTTGTACTGCAGACACGTGAAAACCAGGGCTTGTTTGGGAAAGGGTTAAGGGATTTGTCAGGGCTTGTTATATATCTTGAGAAAACCTCCAAGTTACTAACTCTTTACCAAACAACAAAATTTTGGACTTGTCCAAATTGAAAGCAGTTGCAGACTACAAAATAAACGTGACTGTAAAATTGAAATTCATTTTGGGAAGGATAGAAAACATTGTGGGAAAAGGAGAAAATGCTGGTTACCAGCATTTTCTCCTTTTCCCACGATGTTTTCAAAAGGCTTCTTTCTCAGAGTCGTTAAAAGTCGGGATTGTGTGGTAAAGGTTTAAGAGAAGTTCAAGGTTATAATTATCCAGTTTAGATACCAGGCTTCGAATACATTCATTAACACCTGTTTGATGCCAACTCTAGCACTGGAAATACGCAAGACATAACAAAAATATCTCAACATTTTTAAAACCAAGGCTACAGAGAATGACTATAAAGACCTTCAGTCTAGAGCGGAAGCTCCTTCCACACTATGTGAACAACTGGTCAGATGAAATTTAGTCTGGTATTTTGCGCACAATGCCAAAAATACACTCTAATCAGGGTCTACTACCAATGGCAAACAGTTTGAGCTACTAGGATATACCGTCATTAAGTTGATATATAAGATCAGGTACATTATATCCTGATATTTGGCAATTAGATTTAACTCTTTATCACACAATCCGGAGTTTTAATGACCCTGTGAAAGAAGCCTTTTGAAAACATTGTGGGAAAAGGAGAAAATGCTGGTAACCAGCATTTTCTCCTTTTCCCACAATGTTTTCTATCCTGTCAAAGACAAATTCCTTCATTTGCTGAACATTTAAATTGTTGTCTGCAAATGCTTTGGACAAGTCTACATTTTTGTCATGTGGTAAAGAGTTAAACATTTTTGGTCACTTCTGTTTTTGTCGATACACCCCGGCATGTTTGGTATAACAATTTGAAAAAAAGATAGATTTTCCTTGTTTGATCCTTTGCGGATACATATTATCAATACTCACTTTAAAAATATCATACTCCTTAATGTATAACTATTTTTTCCCGTTGGCAAACACATGATTTTTCCACATTCGGTAATAATGTAGACTTAATCTTGCCAAGAACATTCAGGAGTAGGTCTGAACCTTACCCAGGATATATAGAACCGATACAAAATATGGAGCTATGCTCAACCAAATGTAGAAAATTCACCCGAGTTAGCCTCAGCCTTACTCAGAAAATACTGGAGTAAGGCTCAATATAATCAAGAAAGAGATTGAATTAGGTGACAATACTTTGGTTAAAGTACACTTATTGCAGAAAGTAAACCCGAGATAGCCTCAACCTTCAGAAAAGACTCAGGTAACGTTCAATTTAACACAGAAAATACAGGGGGATAAAGATTAACCTAAAAATTACACAAGAAATTACACTCAAACTGCAACTCAGCACATACAGGAGTTAGGCTCAATGTAACAGGTAACCCAGAAAATGCCAGAGTTGAGGCTGAAACTAATCCAGAGAGTACAGAAGCACTAATGCTCAATCTAATGCAGAAAATACACGCGAGTCAGCCCCAACCTTACTCAGAATATACAGAAGATTAGCTCAATGTAAGCAAGAGAATGCAAGAGTTACGCTCAATATAATCAAGAAAATACATGGGTAAGGCTAAAACTATTGCAGAAAATACATGACTTAAGCAAGAATTAATACAGTAGAAGTTAAGCTCAACCTAATGCAGAAAATATAAGAAAAAGGATTGACCTGACCCCAAGAAATACAGGGTAAGTTAGACTAGACTAACACAGAAAATATTGGAGGAGTAACATTATGACCTAACCAAGTTAATTACAGCAGTAAGACTGTTTCTGACATAGTAAAAACAGGAGTTAGGCTGGAATTGACACTGAAAATACAGGAGATAGGCTTGACTTCATTTTGAAAATTGCTTGACCCCAAAGACTTCAAGGATAGACTAAACCTTATAGTGAAAATGCAGAAGTTGGGAGGTGGATCTTAACCAAGAAAATACAGGATTTACATAAACATCTTAATTTTCAAAGGCTTATCTGTTTATATCAGAGCAGCCGGGAATAGAGTAATTCATCCTGGAGATGAAAATAAAGATTTATGGCAGAAGAGCTGTGATTGTTTGGCATTGTTTTTATGTGTTGTATCATCACTCCCGCCCATTTGTTGATGATAAAAAACACAAAATTCGGAGAGCTTTGATGTATTTATATATCAAATACTGAAGGTAGATCTTTGCTGTGAGAATGACTCTGTACTGTATTATCTGTTGTGCGCAGTATGTTCTAGATGCATAGTCGCATCATCTGGCAAAGAGGAACTCTTAAGTTTTCCTGTCTTGTTGCTTTCGTCTTAATTAGACAATATTCTGTGCTTAACCCTTTAAACCCACAATTCTGACTTTTAACGACCCGAAGAAAGAAGTCTTTTGAAAACACTGTGGGAAAAGAAGAAAATGCTGGTAGCCAGCATTTTCTTCATTTCCCACAATGTTGTGTACCCTTTAACCCTTTCCCAAACGACAAATTTTGGACTGGTCCAAATTGAAAGAGTTTGCAGATGACAATTTTAAATTTAATGAAAATGGCAGAAAGGTCTCAAAAAGGGTAGAAAACACTGTGGGAAAAGGAGAAATTGCTTGTTATGAGCAATTTCTCCTTTTTCCATAGTGTTTTCAAAAGACTTGTACTGCAGACACTTGAAAACCAGGGCTTGTTTGGGAAAGGGTTAAGAGACAAATTTTATTTTTTGAGCAACATTTAAAATGTCTGCAAATGCTTTCAGTTTGGACTAGTCTTAATTTTCTTTGTGTGATAAAGAGTTAAGTTTCTTGTCTTGTTGCTTTGGTCTTCAATCAGACAATGTTCTGTGCTCAACTCTTTACTGGACTACAAAATTTTTGTCAAACCCATTCTGACAGAATTTGAAGACAACGCGGATGAAATGCAGCTTAAAAGCATTTTCGTGTTTCCCACAATGTTTTCAAAAGACGTCTTCCTCAGATTTGTTAAAGCAAGCGACTACTTATTAAAGTGTTGTGTATTGTGAGAGTTCTATATCTGAAATGCACATTTGAAGTTTTCTGTACTCATCTTTCCTTTTATTTCTGTCCAATATTCATCCATCTGCACTTTGGGAACCTAGGATTGAGTGGTCATTTGTCATGAAACAGCTGCAGTGTGTCTGAAAGTGGGCATTTTGAAACACACTTGTCAGGATATTTATCTGTTTAATGTAGGTCCATTTTAGCTCAACTGTGCACAAAATGTTCTAGGTGAGCTTTTGTGATCATGTGTCTGTCATGCATTTTCCATCGTCAACAATTACCTTGTGTGCTCTGTAGAGGCCACATTTCCTGTTAGATACTCATGAATCTTGGTCAGAATGTATGTCTTGATGGTATCTTTGACAAGTTTGAAATTGGGTCATGTTGGGTCAACAAGTAGGTCACTAGGCCAAATCTTACAAAAACCTTGTGTGCACCCTCGATGCCCCATTTTCAGCCAGATACTCAAGAAAATTTGTTAGAATGTTTGTCTTGATATCTCGGTCAAGCTGGAAATTGGGTCACATAGGGTCAAAAAATAGGTGGGGCAAAATCTTAGAAAAACCTTGTGTGCACTCTAGAGGCCACATTTTCAGCCAGATTCTCATGAAAATTGGTCAGAATGTTTGTCTGGATGTTACCTTGACACATTTGAAATCGGGTCATGTAGGGTCAAAAGTACAGAGCTCCAGACAGAGGGATTGATTTTGATTTTAAAATTGAAAATACTTATTCTCCACTAAACCCTATGTTATGGGTACTCATTAGAATTGACTCATCAAGATGATTATAATGAGTACCCACAACAAAGGGTTTGGAAGAGAAACAATGGATTTAGAATACCATTATTCCCTCTTATCTGGTTTGAAAGTAGGTCACAAGGTCAGATCTTAGAAAAACTTTGTATGTACTCTAGAGGCCGCATTTCCCATCTGATGCTCATGAAATATTGTCAGAATGTTTGTCTGGATGATATCTTGGACAAGTTCAAAAATAGGTCAAGTCCATTGAATGTGTTTTCATCATTACAACTAAGATCTCTTCAGTGGTATCAATCCAAGATGACTGTACTCAGGTGAGCGCTTAAGAACCAATGGCCCTCCTCTGTACATATCACACTCACACTCACCCTTTGAGAGAGAGAGAAGAGAGAGGGGTGAATAAGGAATTGTCTGCTTTATCATTCAATAACAAATTCAAACTATATTTTATTTACTTTCCTTACATGTATATGTTTATGTTTAAAATAGATAGTTCGAAAACTGATAACAACAACAAAAAGAGCTATTGCATTGTACAATTCCGGCACCGATTTCCATTTTGAAGTAATATTTGCCATTGACTATCGGTCAAAATGGTAAAACTAACCTTTAGTCTGCTAAGCCAGACCCTGCGCTTAACTCTTTACCACACTACCCTGACTTTTAACGACCCTGAGAAAGAGGCCTTTTGAAAACATTGTGGGAAAAGGAGAAAATGCTGGTAACCAGCATTTTTTCCTTTTCCCACTATGTTTTCTATCCTTCCCATGACAAATTTCAACTTTTCAGTCACATTTATTTTGTCGTCTGCAAATGCTTTCAATTTGGACTGGTCTAAAATTTTATCGTGTGGTAAAGAGTTAATTTCCGAACAGTCTAGATTTGAAATCAGATTGCAGTCTGATCTTGAATCTACTCTGACCCATTCACTTTGAAATCACAATTTTTTGCTCTATGCTAACGACTGGAAAATTTCATTTTATCTCGGGGTCACTCAATATATCATAATGTAGTTATCCAATTATAATCATTTAAATGTGACAGTTTTTGGTTATTGTCTCACTAATTTAAGAGCCAATAAATTCCTTGTCATTACTTTCCCCAAATAATTATTCAAACACCTTGGTGATATTTTTTTTCATCATACATGTCTTCATCATCTTCATCCACAACACTGGAACTTTCTTCCCCAGGACCTCTCAAGCAAACAGTCACTGTGCACTTTGTCATCGTCCATACCATCCATTGAATTCATTCCAGGCATTAATGACCCACTTCGCATACAGTCTTTTCTTCGAATTGTACCTGCCTTGGACATCCATTTTTTGGTGTTTACCAACCAATACTTCCATTTCTGTCACATATTCACTTTGTAAAACAGAAGTGTATCCACTGGGTATTACTGGCTGGTACGTTTTGTCTTCCTTCAGTGTGTCCTTAACTTTCCTGAGTAAATGTGCTCTTTACATATCCCACACAAGAAGAGAGTCATTCTTCAAAACAGCTCCTGGAAACTTACAGCAAACATTGTATAGGCACTTGGTAAGTACGGTTTCGTTGACCCAACCCTTTTGTTGGATGTAGACAACAGTGTTAGGTGGCAGTTTCTGTTTTTAAATACAACAGCTGCTTTCAGTTTTATTCCGTCTGCCAAACAGGCAAGAATTGTAGTGAAATGGGCCTTGTTGCTCCCTGTTGTTTGATGTTTACTGTACTCTTGCCCTTGACGTCCATTGTCTTGTTTCCCACCATATCGAAGAACATTGGAGTTTCGGCCATGTTGCCATTATCTCCAAAACTGGAGTCGTAGTTTTTTCTAAGGTTGATAATGTACTTCAGGAAACTGTTGACTCTACAATCCACATTTTGGGGAAGTTTTTGGCAATATGCATCTCCTTCTTAGAAGCAGGTTATTCCTTTGCATGTATCTGGTACACCAACCAGCTGAAGATTTAAAATTGGTTTGTCCCCTCTCTTTTGCAATCCGCACGGCTTGCTGTTGAATGTCTGTGTACTCATAAGACCGTCATTTCAGAGGTCGAGCACCCAATCTCATTATTTCTTCCAGATCTTCATATCGCGACAAGACAACTCTCGTTTTCTTAAGTGGCTGTGTTTCAGCTTTCAGAATTTTATTCTCCGTAGTTCTCCAGTCTCAACTATTTTTCTGTCACTCCAAATTCCCTCTCTGCTGCACAATTCGTCACTTAGCAGATTCCACTACTTTTAACCTAAAAGAAATCTGGTACACATTCCTTTTTCTTTTCATGCCATTGTTTATTTAGTCACAGTTATGTTATTAAACTATCTATAAAATTTTCCCGAAGGCAATTGATCGAGTAGAAGTGATTATAATTATAATTAAAGTACGACACAAATCTCATCATCAGATAAAAGTTGGTGTAGACAAGGACAAATAATGGTGTAATTAATGCTCCTCCTATATTCTTACGCTGTACATTAGTGTTCTACTGATATTAACTATGCTAAATAAATGAAACAGACATTCTCAGTCACTACTAAAGATGTCAATATTGCAATTTGCGGCAGATTTGGTTTGAACCGGAGTAGTTCAGTAATAGCATTGTCTCAATGAGTCAGCTGTAATAGGCACCCAAAATATGGATTTAACTCTTAACCAGCAATCACATGTTGTGATCACAGGGGAACGGCGAGCGACAAAGTAAATCCTACATTACACACTAATATACTGAAAGGTAGTTGTAATGTATTTTCAATACCCCAGTCACGAATTCCATGCTGTTTACAAGTTATTTTACGACCAATATTAACATCCATAGTACCAATGGATAGCAGAAACATTATTCTACAAGAAAATCATGTCACAATTTGAGCCATTTCAAGTTGCTAAGAAATATCTACCTCTAAACTGTCAAACAACCCAACTCGGAAGAGATCTGATTGCATGGAATTGAGAAAATTTTCAAGAGATAAAACCCATTTTCAACACGAAAGCCATTGAATATTTGACAAGTATCATTTCGGGTCCAGCAATAATAAGGCATATAAACCTGAAACATTAAACTGTTAGATGTGAATAGGCTGTACAATCCTTACTTCCATCAGTAAATCTGTCCAGCGCTCAGCTGCCTGCCATTTTGACGTACTGCGCATGCTCGGTTTGTTTTTCAAAACATACTTTCTCATTGGTTATCGATGAAGGTGTGTCTGGACCCGGCCAATGAGAAAACGTGATACAAAAGCATGCTTAGTAGGCCATAAAGGATGACAGTTTACATGGCTGGACATTTTCAAATAAGAAAAGCTTCGTACAACACAAAAACATATTGAAGTTCTATTTTCAGCGCAGACATACTTTTAAATTTGTAGGCTTCAAATGCACCTTGCATAAGAACGGACATTTTTCGCGTTGAAAATGGGTTTTATCTCTTGAAAATTTTTGCGATTCAATGCAATCAGATCTCTTCCGAGTTGGGTTGTTGGACAGTTTCGAGCTAGATTTTTCTTAGCAACATGAAATGACTCAAATTGTGACATGATTTTCTTGTAGAATAATGTTTCCGCTATCCATTGGTACTATGGATGTTAATATTGGTAGTGAAATGATTTGTAAAACAGCATGGAATTCGTGACTGGGGTATTGAAAATACATCACAAGTTGTTTACCTTTCAGTATATTAGTGTGTGATACAGGATTTACACTGTCGCTCACCGTTCACCTGTGGTTGTGATGAACTTATGAATGAAGGCTTTTCATCCTTAAGCTTCTAAGTACGACTCGCTGATTTTTGTGGATAGTGTAGATCAAGATTGGACTGCACAGAACATGCAGTCTGATCTTAGATCTACACTGTCAGATAAGGTGATATTTTTCTTCAAACAGTAAGTTTGATATAACATAATTTGGGTTTTTACTGTTGGCTTGAAAGTTTGTTTTTTTTTAGCTCCACTGGCTGAAGGCCAGCGGGCTTATGTCATGGCCTTGTTTACGTCGTGCGTCAGTCCGTCCGTGCGTCCGTCCGTCCATGCGTTAACTTTTATTTCAAACATCTTCTTCTCTGAAACTACCCATCCAATTTTCATGAAACTTCACAGAAATGATCCTGCCATGGTCCTCTTCAGAATTGTTTGAAAGAATTTGATTCCTTCAAAAACTCTGGTTGCCATGGCAACAAAACTGAAAAATATTGGAAATCTTTAAAAATCTTCTTGTCTGAAACCATAAGGCATAGGGCTACCAAATTTGGCATGTAGCTTTATGTAGTAGACCTCTATCATATTTCTTCAAATTATAGCCCTGGGGTCAAAATTGGCTCTGCCCCAGGGGTCACAAGTTTTACATAGGCTTATATAGAGAAAACTTTAAAAATCTTCCTGTACCTAGCAGTAAGGCCTAGAGCTACTAAATTTTGCATGTAGCTGTATCTAGTGGGCCTCTACCAAGCGGGCCAAAAGTTTAGCCCTGGGGTCAAAAATTGGCCCCACCGCAGGGGTCACAAGTTTTACATGGGCTTACATAGTGACAACTTAAGAAATCTTCCTGTACCTAGCCCTAGCCATAAGGCCCAGAGCTACCAAATTTTGCATTTAGTTTGATCTAGTGGGGGTCTACCAAAAGTGCCCAAATTACAGTCCTGGGGTCAATTTGACCTCATGCTGGGGGGTGTGGGGGGGAGGTTCACAAGATTTACATGGGCTTATATAGGGAAAACTTTTAAATTTTGGTGTACATAGCCATAAGGCTTAGTAATACCAAATTTTGCATAATTATAGCATTATCTAATGGACAACTACAAAGAGGGCCCAAGTTACAGCCCTAGGATCAAGTTTGGCCCTGCACCAGGGGTCACAAGTTTTACATGGGTTTATGGAGTGAAAACTTCAGAAACCGTCTTGTTACTAGCCATAAGGCCAAGAACTCCCAAATTTGGCATATTATTCTTCTAATACACATATTCCCCATTTAGTCTGACTGTAGCCCTGGGGTCAAAGTTTTATAAGGGCTTATATAGTGAAGACCTTTCGACAATCTTCTTGTTTCTAACCATAAAGCATAGGACTAATAAATTTGGCATGTTTTGAGCCTTGGGATCAAAATTTGTCCCACTCCAGGGTTCACAAATTTTAGATAGGCTTACATACTGAAAACTTAAGATATCTTCTTTTATCCTTACTGTAAGGCCTAGGGCTATAAAAATTTGGCATGCCGATTCATAGTGTAGACTTCTACCAAGATTGTTCCATCTTTTTCATTGAAACCACTCTTCCAATTTTGACCAAACTTTACAGATATCATCTTGCCATGATGTTCTTCAGAATGTCTTCAAAGAATTAAGTTCTCTTAAAAGCTATGGTTGCTATGGCTACAAAACTGAAAAGTATTGAAAAACCTTTAAAAATCTTTTCCAAAAGCTTGTATTTACTAACGTCATTGTAGCTCATGAAAAAGATACTGCTTTTTAGCTCCACAGGCCTAAGGCCATCAAGCTTATTGTCTCTGAAACTGCCTCACCCAATAAGTCACAAGCTTTACATAGGCTAATATAGTGAGAACTTAAAAGGTCTTCTTGCTCCTAAAAATTACCTTGAGTTACAGCTGTGATATTGTATGAGTGTAATCTAAATAACCTCTTCCAAAGTTATTCAAGTTATGTCAAAATTAGTCCTATCTCATGGGTCATAAACATGTGCTTATAGCATGAAAATTCAAAAAAATCTTTTTGTTCCAAACGCAAACCCAAGGGCTACCAAATCAGGATCACTTTTAATTTTTTTTTTAAATTTGCCTTGCATTAGGGGTCTTATAATTTACAGTGGCTTCTTATGGACGAAACTTGAAAATCACCTTATTTATAATCATACAGCATAGACTTGTATTATTTTGGCATGTGGCTTTATCTTGTGGACCTATACTAGGGTTCAAGTAATTATAGCTGTGGGATCAAAAATGGCTTTGCCCTGCGGGTCTCAACTTTCACTTGGCTTTTACAGAGAAAACTTTGTAAGTCTTCATTTTGAAACCATTTGGCTCAGAATTGAAATGTTTAGTATTTATGGTTTATATTTATAAGCCAATGGAGCGATACACGGCCATCATGGCCCTCTTGTTTAATTTTTAGCAGGATAAGGGTTAAAACCTTGGAGAAGGAAGAAAGTGCTGGTAACCAGCATTTTTTCTTTTCCACATTGTCCTCTACTCTTTCACAAAGTCATCTTTAACCCTTGGAGCTACATTAGCTTTGTGTTCTGCAAATGCTTCAATATTAACCCTTGTCCTGCTAAATAAAAGAAATTAAAAACTTTCACGTGATAGAAAAAACCCAAATATTTCTGTTTAAAAGGTATTTTTAAAAGAAAGGGATCTCCTTATCGGACAGTGCAGATCCAAGATCAGGCTGCATGTTCTGTGTAGTCTGATTTTGATCTACGCTGTCCGCAAAAGGTCAGTGAGTCACGCTCAGCAGCCTAGGGTTAAGGGTCAATATTTTTCCATCTCGTACAGAATCGAGAGAGATCTGAAATGGCGTTCTCAACAAGTGTTCAGCTCTGAGTATACAGCAAAGTAATATCAACCAAGAAGAATAAATGTTTGATCAAATTGCTTCTTCTTATCTTTATGATAAGTAACTTTTATTGATATGAAGCACATATCATGTTTTCTTTGATCTTTCTTGTATTCTCAATATTGTTAAAATTTGACAGTCAAATATGAAATGGGATATCATATGAAATCATGGGGGTCAGTAATAGTCCAAATAAAATCAGATTTAATTGTATAATTAAAGATACTGTTTAGCGAGACATTACTGTAAAAAGAGGAGAAATAAATGTAGCCCTTTGATCATGGTTAGGGTTACACTTAAAATGGGGTTATGATGTGTTAGATGGTTATTGCTTAAAAAGTGACATACTACTCCCTAATTGGGTTTGTGACCCTTTGTATATCCACTGATGGTCCCATTTCGATGCTGGCCTTAGACGGAAATGTACAGAGATCAATAGGAGATGCATTTTGGCTTTCTTTTTGTAGATTAATGTATTTATATCAGTATTTGTTGGATATATTGGTTTGACTAAGAAAAGCCTTTCGTTATTTAATGTTTTTTTTTCTTCTATCTCATTGACACTGTCATTATTGAAAGTATAAATGCTATCTTAGACATAGCAAAATATGAGTTTTCTAGGGTCAAAAACTCTGAGCTGGATCAAAGTATCTAAAGGTATTAGTGCAAGTCCCACCCATGGTTTGCCCATGACACAAGTATATTCATTTATCTCTTTACCACACAATTCTGACTTTTAACGACCCTGAGGAAGAAGGCTTTTGAAAACATTGTGGGAAAAGGAGAAAATGCTGGTAACCAGCAATTTCTCCATTTCCCACAATGTTTTCTACCCTTCCTAAAACAAATTTCAATTTTTCAGTCACGTTTAGTATGACGTCTGCAAATGCTTTCAATTTGGACCAGTTTAAAATTTTGTCGTTTGGTAAAGAGTTAATAGAACAGACCCAAATATTTTGTCAAGCCAACGCTTTTTTTAGTCAGAATATGTAACTAGATATTAGACAGTTTAGATCCAAGGTCATACTCCACATTATGCTCAGTCTGATCTTGATCTTCAACATCTGTAAAACCAACTGTAGTTGTTCTAAGGATACCGAGTGTGAACTCTTTACTGAATGACAAAATTTTGGACTGGATCAAAAGCATTTGCAGAAATTGAATGTAGCTCGAATGATGACTTCTGTTCCTGATAAGGAAGAAAACATTGTGGGAAAGGAGAAAATGCTGGTAATCAGCACTTGTGGTAAAGACTTAATAAAACAAAAACCGCAATAAACTGTGGTATGCTAAATTCTGGGAGAATTGTAGACATACAACACCATTCCAGATGGTTGAGATTGGATAAACAAGTTTGTTTTATTTATCAGCATTCCACTCTGATAATCAGTGAAAGATTATTCATTCTTTAATCTCCATTATGTAATGTAGCAGAGATATTTGAATGTTTGAGATCTCAGGAAAAGGAAAAATGCTGTCTGGGAAAGACATATCAATAATTTGTGACTTTTGAGGTTGGCTCTTTTTCAAAGAAAATGTTGAGGTATTGTCAAAGCCCTTGCGTTGTCAGCTGCGTTGTCATTGCCTGCATCGTTGTGCAAAAACTTATGACACATTATGATATCTCTGTCACTAGTTAAGGTATTTTCTTCAGACTTAGACTCATAGTTAACTATCAAAAGGGAAATCTTTTATAGTTAACATGAGTAGGTAACCATCATAATATTTTTGACAGTTATGCCCCTTTTTCAATGTAGAATTTTCACTAAAAGCAACTGTAGGAAGCGTTTGCAACTGCATGTGATGCTCTTGTTTTGTGTTTGGGATTAAACATAGAAGCTGCTTAGCCTCACGCCAAGCCCCCATAGCTCAGTTGGTAGCCTACAGGACTTGAGAACAGGAGGTCACTTGTTCGATTCCTGGCT
Source organism: Tridacna gigas (assembly GCA_945859785.2). Lineage (NCBI taxonomy): Eukaryota > Metazoa > Mollusca > Bivalvia > Cardiida > Cardiidae > Tridacna > Tridacna gigas. Next base: position 1,606,674 of record OX244039.2, read on the forward strand.
TGGCCAATTTCTTTCTGAGGACTGATGATAGTCATTTTGACAGGATTCAATCCTCTCTAACCACTGACCAGTGTTTCGATGGTTGTTATGTTGGAAAGCAGCCAGTTGCTTGAAAAGAATATTGTGCGGAGTACTGGTAAAAGAAATTCCTGGAAAGCATGGATAGGTGCACTGGCCACCGCGATATAACTGATATAATGTTGAAAATGGTGTTAAACATCATACAATCAATCTATCAATCAGCTTAGCCTCACCATTTTCTTCAGTTGCCTTATAACATTCAAAATTACAGATAATCCTTCATTGGACATCCTCCCTACTTAACCCTTTCCTAAACGACAAATTTTAGACTTTCAAATTATAAGCATCTGCAGATGACAAATCTGAAAGTGGTACAAATAAACTGACGTTCTTTGACAGGGTACAAAACAATGTGGGAAAATGCTGGTCACCAGCATTTTCGACTTTTCCAACAACGTTTTCAAAAAGCCTCTACCTCAGGGTTGTAAAAACTTGGGATTGTGTGGTAAAGGGTTATCTAATCAGAGCTCCCACTGCTTTTTCTCACTGAAAGTGAACTATATTAACCCTTTACCACACAATCCCGAGTTTTAATGACCCTGAGAAAAAGGCCTTTTGAAAAAGGCCTTTTGAAAACATTGTGGGAAAAGGAGAAAATGCTGGTAACCAGCATTTTCTCCTTTTCCCACAATGTTTTCTACCCTTCCTAAAACAAATTTCAATTTTTGGGTCACATTTATTTTGTCGTCTGCAAATGCTTTCAATTTGGACATGGCTAAAATTTTGTCGTTTGGTAAAGAGTTAATTGAAAAGTTAATTGTTAAATTGCATACAAGTATTGACTGCAGCACTTGTCTTTCTTTCCACTGTAACTTGCACTGTTTTTTTTAATTTCCAGATATCCATAGAAATGCCAAGAAACATCAAATATATCGTTTGAAAACAGTGTGCTTGACATGTTTCTAGCATCACAGATTGAGTTTGAAATCCTGGTAGTCCTCTGTTCACAAACTCTAGAGCCCCAACATTTTATGATACGGTTTTATTACCAAATTTGGTAAGATTCTGTCTGAAGGGGTCAAAGGTAGTCCCACCCATGGATGGGATGTGATTCACGGTGACATTTTGCATGGCTTTACAGAGGGTAAATTTCGGATATTTTTTTTTCTCTGTAACAAGATGACCTAGAGCTGTCACAGTTGGTAAATAAATCATGTAATGACTTCATAACTGCTACATGGCATCACCGCGATATAACTGATATAATGTTGAAAATGGTGTTAAACATCATAAAATCAATCTGTCAGTCAGCTTAGCCTCACCATTCTCTTTAGTTGTCTTATAACTTTCAAAATTACAGATAATCCTTCCTAAGACATATTTCCTACTTAACCCTTTTGTTCACATTTTATAATAGGTAGTGAATCAAAAAATGCAAAAATCTAAAGTGAGCAATCACGACCCTCTTGTGTAAGGTATTGTTACATAGGATGTAGTTTATTTGGATTTTAACACAGATTGCAACATTCGGTTACTGTCATAGCCTGTATACCTTCAAACAATAATAAATTTTTAACACTTAGGCTGCTGAATAAATGAAACACAAATTTCTACTCAATACTAATAGCCCAAACATTGCGGTTTCAAAGCTGATTACGCATCGGACAGTGTAGATCAAAGATTGGACTGCATGTTCTGTGCAGTCTGATCTTGATCTACACTGTCCGCAAAAGGTCAGTGGGTCGCGATTAGCAGCTTAAGGGTTAATACTGAGCTCCAGACAGAGGAAGTGATTTTGATTTCAAGATTGATAATAATATAAAAGACTCTTCACTAAACCCTATGTTATAGGTACTCGTTAGGATCGTCTCATCGAGACGATTCTTATGAGTACCCACAACATAGCATTTGGAAGAGAAATAATGGATTTAGAATACCATCATTCCCTTTTATCTGGAGCTCTACGCCATTCCTTATGCCATATGTTCCTGGTATCTATTAACCAGTGCCCGTGTCACAACATTTTTTTCAAGCTACTGACTTCTTTCCCACAAAACAATGTTCATCTGTGAGCATGGAATGAATCTTTAAGCAATGACAATCGTTAATCCTTGGTTAAAGTTTGACCGAGCTGGATATTTACCTTATGACTCATTAACTTTTCACCACACAATCCCGACTTCTAACGACCCTGAGAAGGAAGCCTTTTGAAAACATTGCAGGAAAAGGAGAAAATGCTAGTAACCAGAATTTTCTCCTTTTCCCACAATGTTTTCTGCCCTTCCCAAAACAAATTTTAATTTTTCAGTCGCACATATTTTGTCGTCTGCAGCTACTTCCAACTTGGATTAGTCTAAAATTTTGTCGTTTGGTAAAGAGTTAATTATTAGTTCTGTATGTTATAGCCTCGGCATCTATGGTATGGTACTAAACTGCAAGGACTTTTGTGGTTCAAACACCCCTTTACCAAACAATCCCGTGTTTTCACGTCCCTGAGGAAAGGACCATTTGAAAACATTGTGGGAAAAGGAGAAAATGCTGGTAACCAGCATTTTCTCCTTTTCCCACAATGTTTTCTACCCTGTCAAAAAACCTTAAGTTCATGTGTACCACTTTCAAATTTGTCATCTGCAGATGCTTTCAATTTGGGAGGGGCTAAAATTTGTCGTTTGGGAAAGGGATACACAAATATGCTTATATTTCATTTTGCAATGGATGAATTCTAGTAGGCGGCTAGTAATTGACTGAGATCGCATTTTATCATACTGAATTTGATTCTACGACAGATAACAACTCTGTAAAATTTCAAAAATCCTTAAAGTGAGCAGGACTTGAAATGGATTTTTTACAGTCAACAGAAAATGCCAAATTGTTGCAGTATCTCCACTATATTGGAAAAAAAATCACAAAAAAATTGGCAAGGTGGAACAAGATCAAGATGCACTTACTGTGCAATCTGATTATTGTCTTTACAGTCTACAAAAGCACCTATGTGTATGCTTAGCATTACAGATCTTTACTAGATGACAAAATTTTAGACTGGTCCAAATTGAAAGCAGTTGCAGATGACAAATCAAATGTGGCTCAAATAAGGAGAATGATTCTGAAAGAGTAGAAAACACTGTGGGAAAAGGAGAAAATGCTTGTTACCAGCATCTTCTCCATTTCCCACTATGTTTTCAGAAGGCCTGTTGGTTTGGGTCTGGATTGTTAAATTAGTAAAGGGTTTGGAGTGAATGCACTAAAATTCACACTCTTTCTCTAAATGACAATTTTATGTTAAATTTCAAGGTGCTATATTGCAAAATTAACATTTTAATGGTATGCAGAATTCTGAAAGAGTTTTGAAGCAAGAGAACCATTTTGAAAACTTTTCCATTTAATTGCACAGCATACTTATTTTTTAGATTTTCTGACATACTTTCTTGCTATAATGCCTAACAAAGAACATGAAGAATAGATGGTTGGTGTCTTGGATTGGGAAGGTTTATTGGGCAAGGTGTAGAACTTTTATCCTGTAAGCAGAAGGCAAATGGGACAAATTCCAGATATTCTTTCCCAAACCGAGACACCAACCATCTATGCTGTTTATCCTGTTTCTCATTTATTGTTCATAATTATGTGACTGCATATTGTGCTTGAAATAATGCTTATCTTCTTTTTACGTCTTTTTTATGTCAGTACAAACGAAGAACCAGGTAAAGCGTCCTTATACTGTATAATGCAGCTGCAATAATGATATCATGAGTGACATCGATTACATCATGATTAATTGATTGATTGTATGGTGTTTAATGCCGTTTTCAACATTATTTCAGTTACATCACGGTGGCCAGTGCACCTATCCATGCTTTCCTGGAGTTTCTGTTACCAGTGCTCTGCACAATATTCTTTCCAAGCCACTGGCTGCTTTCCCACATAACCATCGTCAAAACAATGGTCAGCGGTAAGAGAGGAATGAATCCTGTCACGATGACTATCATCAATCCTTGGAAAGAAATTTGCCAAGCCGGTGATCGAACCTGCGACCTCCTGTTCTCAAGTCCTGTATGCTACCGACTGAGCTACGGGGGCTTGGCGATTACATCACGAAGCTGATTTTTACCCATGAAGAATTATTTTTGTGTCAAAGAGAAATAGATCTAGATTCTACTTCTGTTTTCTGTGTTTTAACATAATATTGTAAGAAAAGGAAAAAAAAAAATTCAGAATAACTTTTTTTTTTTCAAATGTGAGAAGACTGTGGGGATCTTATTTAACTCTTTACCAAACGACAAAATTTTTGACTGGACCAAAGTGAAAGCATTCCAAGCATTTGCAGACGACAAATGTAGTGAAAATTATGATGTCTTTGGTTGGGTAGAAAACATTGCGGGAAAAGGAGAAAATGCTGGTTACCAGCATTTTCTCCTTTTCCCACAGTGTTTTCAAAAGTCTTCTTCAGGGTTGTTAAAAGTCGGGATTGTGTGGTAAAGAATTAAAGTGATTGTCCAATTTCACCTTTGTGTACCTGCACTTTATTTTAGTATTTAGTAGTTTAGCTGTTCACATGACCAACCATCTTCGCAAGCCAAGGATACTAACTCCACTTTGTTTGTTACGTACCCTTGGCCGCTCACCTCTTTAAAAATCAGAACTCCGACTGCGCCACCTATCAAATATCATGCGTAACCTTTGCTGATGTTATTTCTGACCAATCAAAATACTCGTAATAAAATTTGTTAGGCTATGCATCAAATATGGCTGCACTTTCGGATTCATCACAATTTTCTGAAATTAATCAGACATACGATGATTCGCAATCATTTGGCTGTGGAACCCGTCCTAATATTTCAAATAATTGATCTGAACTATAAAAAAACTCATTAAATATCGACCGTCTACTCTTTTTTGGCAAATTTTCATCACAAACACGACAACTTTCGTTTTTGATGGGCGCCGCCATTATTGTTTTCTGTTTCGCGAAAGATTTCTTGTTACGGATAATTTGATTGGACGCGATGGGTTTTGATCGCATCCAATGAAATGGCGCAGCGGGAGTTTCGAAATTGGCCAATCAGTGCTCAGTATTTCATCTGTATTTATCTGTTTAGAACACTTTGTCATTCCACATGGTCTAAGTCTGATAGACAAAGGCTCATAGGGTTGTCTATCCTATACGTAGATCTATAAGAGCCACTCTCTATGAAAAGGGGGCTTAATGCATCTGCGAAAAGTATCGACCCAGGTCAGCCTGCACAGTTTTGCTATTGGTCAGTTTTCTGTATGTTCAAGGACCATTTTACCTCACGATTAAGTCGGTTGTTAAAAATAAAGTGTTGTCATGGATTCATTATTACGTGATGGCTTGATTAATATGATGATTATGGAGATGCATTAAGCCCCCTTTTGCCAGAGCATGGCTCATATATTATGATCCTATGATATAGACTGGACTTATTACAAAATCACCCCAAAAAATGCGAGACAATTGTAAAAAAGAATATGCTAGGCCATTATTGCTATGTGCACCATTAAGCTATGTGTTACGTTAGTGCTTTGATGCGGTTAGAACAGGCTCATATCTGACTTTAACTCTTTACCACACAATTCCAAGTTTTAACGACTCTGACGTAGAAGCCTTTTGAAAACATTGTGGGAAAAGGAGAAAATGCTGGTTACCAGCGTTTTCTCCTTTTCCCACAATGTTTTCTACTCTATCACAGACGGAAATACTCATTTTGGCTACAGTTAAATTGTTGTCTGCAAATGCTTTCAATTTGGTCCGGTTGAAAATTTTGTCATTTGGTAAAGAGTTAAATACTTTGATATCTGGTTTTTGGCAGCGGGTGAAACCCGCTGTCATAGTCCCCAGGTATGAGTTACTGATTTTCAACGCTTACGATATTTATCTAGGTCGAGAATTCTTGCATCCGGCAGCTTTTTCCTGGATACGCGAGGTAAACAAAACTTGATTCCTACACTTGACTAAATAGTTCCTCCATGAATACACAAACGATCATGTATAAATACGCGCTACTCGCGCAGACGACACCCTTTCAAAACTGCCTTACACCTTACGAGTTCATCCGTATTGTTACTGTAGAATAGAAACGGAAAGAGGGCGTCGGTATCTACATAGACCGAAAAAGTGCAAAAGAAAATATTTTCAGAGCAAAAGTTTTTATTAGTCGCTGCGCAGAAGCGCGCGACTATATTTTTAATAGTTTTTCGAGTTAGGACATGGACAATGGGAATTTCTTTTTTATAGGGGTGTTAAGGTTAACAAGGAATCTTTCTACTTCGCCTTAAACTGGCTTTTTAATTCATTCTTAAACTACGAAGTATATACAATACGATACTATTTTTGCTCTGTTAATACTTACAACATCAAAAAATCCGCCCAAGTATTACTTTTATTTTCGCTATTCGCGAGAAATGGACTCATCCAAATAAATGCCTTGTTTCCATTGGTCAAGGCTGTACAGGTTTCCAGTCATTTCGTACCTAGTTAATTTCGTACCTAGGTCGTTTCGTAGATACGATTTTGGTCATTTCGTACCTACCTATACTTTCTATTTTGGTCATTTCGTATCCAGTCGGTCATTTCGTATCCACTTTCGTCATTTCGTACACAGGTTTAATTATCATTTTGATTATTTAGTACCTAGTTTTTCCTACTATTTGTGTTTTTTGTTGAATGACCACCGCTAAAATTGTACATTGCTGAAATTGTGTTAAATTCCGCTGAAGAACGAGTATGATGGTTATGATTGTATCTAACCATTATTGGTTACTTCTTTCTAAGTTTAGTTTTTAAAACAAAGATTGTTTAGAACCCTTTTGTTTATTTCTCACCAAGTTCTAGATAAATTTACATGTACTTTGTTGGAAAAAATCTGGAGAGAGACCAGTTTTTCGCTGTGTTGTTCATAAATCGCAATGCAAAACCAATATTCTTTATTAACAGCGTTCACCAAACAGTATAGTTTTAGACTTGTTTAAATTGAAAGCATGCCTTGCAAACTTACGTTCTCTTGAATCATACTATCCTAGGACAGCAGCATTTTAGTAACTTGGCCCTGTTTTCAACACTTTCCCAAACAAACGCGGGTTATCACGTGCGCTGTCAAATTCTTTTGGAAAAACATGTTGGATAAGGAGAAATTACTCGTTATAAGCAATTTCTCCTTTAACAAATACTTTTCCCCCCAATACTAGCGAATTTTCTACCATTTTTGCAGCTTTTTAAATTGTCGTCTGTCAACTCTTTGAATTTGGAAGAGTCTGATATTTTTCGTTTGGAAAAGAGTTCAGAGAGCGCTATGCGAGGGTATTAGATACTGTAACAGAAGACAACTTTTGATATAGATTCACAGTCACATCAATTTCATAATGTGTTAAAAAATCTGCTGATGAAAACTGACATTTACTTATTTGCCCTGGCTTTCTTGAAGCATTAAATAAAAAAATTTGCGGCGACTTTGATTCTTTGCATTGACTTTTTCTTGTCGGTGTTTGTTTGCATGATGAATTTTGAGCATAGGTCATCGTAATGGGATTCGTGTAACATCGCCTTTTATCGCCAAAGTCGTACGGATTCGGCTATGACAGGCGATGTTACACGGAAAGTCACCCATTAAGCCTTTGGCAGACGGCAAAATTTCAGCTGTGTTCAAACTGAAAGCATTTGCAGACGACAATTTCATTGTGGCTCAAATGGTACAAGTTTTATTTTATAGGATAGAAAACATTGTGGATAATAGAGAAAATGCTGGTTCCCAGCATTTTCTCCTTTCCCAGACTGTTTTCACAAGGCTTTTTTCTCAAGGTTGTTAGAAGTCGGCATTGAGTGGTAAAGAGTTAAAAGTAGTTATAACTGCAAATTATATTATGCATTTACTTGTACAACACAATCTCAAGTTTTAACGACCCTTAGAACATAACTTTTTACAAACATTGTAGGAATGGGAGAAAATGCTGGTAAGCAGCATTTTCTCCTTTTCCAACAATGTTTTCTACCCTATCAAAGATGTACACTGTTTTTGAGCCATGTTTCAATTTTTGTCTGCAAATGGCTTCTTTCAGTATAATTTATTAGCAGTTAATGAAATTTAAACAGCTTGGGTCATAACAGCTGCCAGTGTACCTATGCATGCGTTTCTTGGCTATTTCCTTAAGGTCATGCACTGAATAACAACGTGGCATAAATGATAAGTGGATCAGAAAGAAGACCATGCTGGAAATTTAAACCAGCGGTACCAACTTCAAGTCTTTGAGCTACAAACTCCTTAAAAGGGATCGGCAAAACTTTTATAAAGCACATTATTTGGCCTACAAGGATTTTGAGGTGTAAAACCTCAAAATTATACTAAGACTGGTTTTCAGTACTTTAAGATACCTTTCAAGAATTTCATAAATGTTACGGATTGATATAATAGAAAACATTGGTTAGAAGCACTTTCTCCATTTCCACAAATGTCTTTAAAGGCCTCTTCCACAGGGTCATAAAAACTTGGGATTGTTTTGGAAAGGATTAATATCATTTATTCAAGTCTTGTTTTCTGCCTGTGCTCATGTACTAGATTTTATCTTTATTTTAGCCACAAACAAATGAGCTGTGCTTTGGCAAAAGGGGGCTTCTTGCATCCTCGTGATGGATTATACCAAGCAAGACATAAATAATTATTGATCCATAGACCGACCCTTCGATGTACAGAAAATGGACCAATGGCGAAAAGTTTCAGCCCAGGTCAGCCTGTGAAGACTGCACAGACTGACTGCCTGCACAGGCTGACCTAAGTCTATACTGTTTGCAGATCGATTAAGGCACCTTTTTACTTCAAGTCAAGTATAAAGGAAACCTGTGCAAAGAAAGTAATAAGATCTGTAGCTGGCACAAACCCGCTGCCTTCAGTGCGTCAGCGCTTTGATTTATCTCCATTATCTCTTTGAGATGTACACCTAAAAATTCTTGAAACTTACAATGTCCAGATTTTTCTTGCACAGGGAAAACTTGATAAATTTTCTAAAAAATTATCAATTTGAATTCTGTTATACTTTCATTGAAGTTGTCAGAGAAAACTATACCTGCACTGTTTTCTCCTTCAGAAGTATTATCCTTCACAAAACAAAACAAATGAAACTGACTTTTTCAGTCTAGAAAGAACAGCCAAACAATTTTAATTTTCAAGGTCGCTCTCTTTCAAAATGTCTCAGCAAAGTGGACAGTGCAGGTCAAAGATCAGACTGCATGTTTTGTGCAGTCTGATCTTGATCTATGCTGGCCACAAAGGCAACTAAAACTCAGAATGGCACTTTATTTGTATATTAGGCCAGAAGCATCTGTCCTTGATTTACAGACTGTATAATTGTTTCCACATAAAGCTAGCCTACGTAAGAGTTCAACCAACGTGGCTAGCCTGCTCAACCCTTACCTTGCCAGGGACACGACATATGCTCTTGCAAACAATGTTGATCAGGATCAGGTTGTTTAAATTGTGTAGTCTGATCATGAATCTACTCTGTACGTCTGTCTAAGGGACATTCAGGCAAAACCAGCTTTGTGACTACAGTAACTGCACCTTTAATGTCTGAAAGTCTCAGTTTTATGTGTATGGCATCATCAGGGTTGAAACAAAAAAAGTTTACCCTTAGGATGTTTCAGTAAGTGAAATTGACATTTTCAGAATTAATAAAAAACCTTGCACCTTGCAAGTTCAAGGCGGATTTTGCCAGAGTATGCCTGAGAGAGTAGTTCCCTGTACAGATCCTAGTGCAGACTGAATATTCCTCGCCACCTGATCTTGATCTGCACTGTCAGCAAAATCAAGTCTCACTGTAACAGGCACTTACAGGATCAAGAGCAGGCTCATATGTGTGTACTGAATTCTGATGCCAAAAATAAATTCCTGAGTTGAAGTGAGTGATGTTGATTCATGAAATATCACTGTGGCTTTTGGTAACAGACAAACAGAGCTACCCTTTGTATACAACCAGAACCTGGCTGGGATCTGTTTCTGAAGATAACTCATTGAACACTGATGTGAATACATTCATTCTGGTTCTAAACAATTCTCTATTTTACTGGCACAAACAATAGATAAAAGTTGAGTTTGTTGAAGGTGTATATGTTATTACGGAGCAAGCTGTTTGTAGAGTTACTATAGTGTACCATTTCCTGTGTTCCTAACCGTACATTTGCTTCCGACAGTGTATGAGGAAAGGTTTCATAAACCCTGATCAGTGGAATAACTCCAGAACAAATCTTAGAACTGATTAGAATTGGAATTTAAACTGGAATATCCGCCCACAAACACCTTGGTAAGTTAAGTTTTCAGATACATGTCTTACCCTGACCAAATAAACCCTTTCTCACATAATCTTGAATTTTGAGGATCCTGAGAGAGAAAGCTTTTGAAAAACATTGTGGGAAAGGGAGAAAATGGTGGTAACCAGCATTTTCTCCTTTTCCCACATTGTTTTCTGTACCTTCTTGAAATCAGTTTCATCATTTTAGCCACATTTAATTTGGAGCTTGCAAATGATGTCAGTTTGAACAAGTCTAATGTTTTGTGGGCTGGTAAAGATACAAGGCCTGTGTACCATCTCTGTCAGATTGTATTGTGGCGAGTTGTTACAGCAGGGACAATATTGAGTTTAGTAATGACAAATTACGATATACCACGCAGATGAGACCGGGAACCAGTGAGACCTGAATACCCAGGATAAATATGAACTGGATACTTCCACCATAAGTTAACAAGGCATAATGAATTTAGATCTGGTACAAACTCAGAAATATTCAGAGGGGTATTGAAACAGAGCATATCAATTGATTTCTTTTGTCATGCAAGCACTATTTAACATGGCTGCTATAGGAAGTTTTTGCAAACTCAATTGCTACTGTGGTCAGAATGTACCTTGACTTTTCTCTGCATCCAGATTTAAATGTAGAGGTGTTTTTCATTAATTCCTTTTTGAAGTAATGCAAAGGTTTTTCATGTAAAATACAATTGAGCTATGCCCAGTGCAAAGGGGGCTTAACACTTTACCATACAATCCCGACTTTTAACGACCCTGAGAAAGAAAGCCTTGGAAAACATTGTGGGAAAAGGAGAAAATGCTGGTAACCAGCATTTTCTCCTTTTCCCACAATGTTTTCTACTCTTCCCAAAACAAATTTCAGTTTTTAAGTCACCTTTATTTTGTCATCTGCAAATGCTTTCAGGCTGGACTGGTCTAAAATTTTGTCATTCGGAAAAGAGTTAATGCATCTGCAAAAAGTATCGACCCAGGTCAGCCAGTGTAGTCTGCTCAGGCTGACCTGGGCCGAAACTTTCTGCTAATTGTCAATTTTCTGTATGTTCATGGATCAGTTTACTGCATGATGAAGTTGGTTGTTAGAAAAAATTGCCTTTATGGATCCATAGTCATATGATGACTTGCTTGGTATCACACGTCACAGAGATGCATTAAGCCCCCTTTTGCCAGAACATGGCTCAGTTGGATTAGCTTGCACTACAGCTTTCTGTGCTCAACAGATATTTCACTTTGAACATTTATATCAATGATATGAAACAGACAGTTTGTGAGCATACGTTTCTGTATAAAATAAAATGCAAACTTTCCAAAAGACATGAGTCATGCTCTCTGAAAAGGGGGCTTAATGCATCTGCTTCGACCCATGTCAGCCTGCACAGACTGACATGGGTTGAAACTTTTTGCTAATGGTAAATTCTCTGCATGTCAAAAGACTTGGTTGATTGTTAGACGAGACAGATTTTATGCGTCCATAATTATGTGAACCCTTTACCAGGGGACAAAATTTTAGCCTTGTCCAAATTGAAAGCATTTGCAGACGACAATTACAATGTGGCTCAAATGGTACAACTTTTCTTGGATAGGGTAGAAAACATTGTGGGAAAAAGAGAAAATGCTGGTAACCAGCATTTTCTCCTTTTCCCACAATGTTTTCTAAAGGCTTCTTTCCCAGGGGCGTCAAAAGGCGGCATTGTATGGTAAAGGGATAACTTACTTGTTATAATGCATTTATGGAGATGCATTAAACCCCCTTTTGCCAAAGCCTGCTCAGTTGTAATGATACTACATATAGTTCTCTCTTTTTGATTATTGGTTTAAGCCTTTAGCAAACGAGGAAATTTTAGACTTGTCCAAATTCAAAGCATTAGCAGATGACAAAATAAATGTCACTCAAAAATGGAAATTTGTTTTGGGAAGGTTAGAAAACATTGTGGGAAAAGGAATAACTGCTGGTTACCAGCATTTTCTCCATTTCCCCCAATGTTTTCAAAAGGCTTTTTCTTCAGGGTGGTTAAAACTCGTTATTGTGTGGTAAAGGTTTAATCAACTCTGTACTAAATCGTAAAACTTTGGAGTGAGTATAGGCCAACATAATTATAGCAAATTTAACCCTTTCCCAAACAAGCCCTGGTTTTCATGTGTCTGCAGTACAAGTCTTTTGAAAACACTGTGGGAAAAGGAGAAATTGCTCGTAACGAGCAATTTCTCCTTTTCCCACAGTGTTTCTACCCGTTTTGAGACCTTTGTGCCATTTTCATCAAATTTAAAATTGTCGTCTGCAAACTCTTTCAATCTGGACCCGTCTAAAATTTGCCGTTTGGGAAAGGGTTAATGATGTTTGAATGATCCAAATCATAGAAAAGGAATTGGCTCCTAGATCAGACCACTGACAGGTTGACCAACATGTACACTGTTTAACCTTTTACCACATAATCCCTGCTTTCAACGCCCCTGAGGAAAAAGCCTTTTGAAAACATTGTGGAAAAAGGAGAAAATGCTGGTAACCAGAAAATTGTGGGAAAAGGAGAAAATGCTGGTTACCAGCATTTTCTCCTTTTACCACAATGTTTTCTGCTCTGTCGAAGACAGAAATCATCACTTGAGCTACATTTATTTTGTTGTCTGCAAATGCTTTCAATTTACAGGAGTACAAAAAAATGTTTGGTAAAGAGTTAAGTTAACTCTTTACCACACGATAAAATTTTAGACCCTTCCAAATTGAAAGCATTTGCAGACGACAAAATAAATGTGACTGAAAAAATGAAATTTGTTTTGGGAAGGGCAGAAAACATTTTGGGAAAAGGAGAAAATGCTGGTTACCAGCATTTTCTCCTTTTCCCACAATGTTTTCAAATTGCTTCTTTCTCAGGGTCGTTAAAAGTTGGGATTGTGTGGTAAAGGATTAAAGTGATCAGAGTTTGCCCACAAATGGCTTTACTTCAAGTCAAACCACAATAATACAGTGTGCTCCAGGAAAACACTGCTTTTATGCCAAATTTAATGAGTTTCAAGATGCCAGCTGATAAAGAAGAAAAAAAAGGAACAAGAATATAAAAGAGCAAAAACTATCTTAGTTTTTAACAGTATTTAGAATTACAGAACGCAATTGCTAGTCATTCGGAACTTCCACTCTTGCCTGTATTTTCTTGTAATTTAGGTATAAGAATCCTGTTTGCACCTGTATTTACATTTTGATTATCTACTTGATTGAGGGATAAAAAATGCACTTTTCTTATTTTAAATGTTCCACTCAAATTCAATGCCTGAATATTCCAGAGGAGCCATCTTGTTGCCAAGAACTTGATCAAAAGGTTTGTCATTTGGCATAATCAGTGTTAACCCTTTTCTATACAATGCCAACTTTAACGACCCTGAGGAAGAAGCCTTATGAAAACATTGTGGGAAAAGGAGAAAATGCGGATAACCAGCATTTTCTCCTTTTCCCACCATGTTTTCTACTAGGGGTGAAACAATACGGTAAAAAGCGTATTGCAATATATTGCAATACGGCTGACCCGTATTGCAATACGTATTGCAATATGCTGTATATGCTGGCATTTAGCATATCTGACCACTTGTAGTCACTATTAGGGTAGCATATGCTCAAAAGGTGATAAAGAAAACTAGTACATGTGCTTGGAACTCTTCCATTCTTTCAAGATAATGAACTAAAAAGCAATTGTTTCGCATGAACAAATAAAAACAAACTGAAATTGACTAGTCTTTAACACTCACTATCTCGACGATTTTCGTCTGCCATTTTTTTTTCTTCAAGAGCGTACTTGTTTATATAAAAACCAGCGCTACTATACCGAACTTCGGGACATGGCTCAACAGAGTAGACAGTGCGATGCACTAACTTACTCAGTTGCTTACTGCACTAACACTAATACTTTGCTGCTTAACTACTGGAAAACGCAAAAATAAGTGTGAGCAAAGTTATAAGAAATGAATAACATACAAACTCCATTGATCCAAAAGCATTAAAGCTCGACGTTTATTTGGAGTTCGTGTCGTGAATTTTATGTGGTCATAGTTTTACCTAAACACCGGTGACACCGCCTGTGGAAAAAAATAAACAACTTTCGCTTTCGGAAATCTTTAGAACTGTAAGTTGAAAAACGATCGATTTCTGACAGAATTTTTGGGAAAACCAGACTTTCTGATGCAATTAAGAGAAGTTGACATATTGCAGAAATACCGATACGGTAAAATTCGAACCGGTTTCGGTTTTTTCTTTGAATAGACCGCGGTTAATCGGTTAATCGGTAAACCGTTTCACCACTATTTTCTACCCTATCAAAGACAATTTACATCATTTGATTCACAGTTCAGTTGTCATCTGCAAATACTTTCAATTTCGACCATACTATATTTTTGAGATAACCCTTTACCAGATGACAAAATGTTGCCGATGCCTATTGAAAGCTTTTGCAAACAACAATTAATTGTGGCTGAAATGATTGTATAATTTGTGTCTGAAAGGTTAGAAAATTTTATGGGACATCATTTAGCCTTTTCTACATTACACAAAACATCATTGCTTTTTTCAGATTGCTGAAAGCTCATTTAACCCTTTACCAGACAACAAAATTTTAGCCTTGTCCAAATTGAAAGCATTTGCAGACGACAATTTCAATGTGGCTCAAATGGTGCACTTTTTCTTTGATAGGGCAGAAAACATTGTGGGAAAGGGAGAAAATGCTGGTTACCAGCATTTTCTCCTTTTCCCACAATGTTTTCAAATGGTTTCTTTCCCAGAGGCATCAAAAGGGAGCATTGTGCGGTAAAGGGTTAAGAGTTATTGGGTTTGGAGCTTGAAGAACTAGAATTGAGCCATGCTCTGACAAAAGGGGGCTTGATGCATCACCGCGATGCATTATACCAAGCAAGTCATCACATAATTAGGGATTCATAAAATCCTTTTTGTTTGACAATCAACTGAATCTGGAGGGAGAGTGGTCCGTGGACATGCAGAAAATTGACCAATAGCAAAAAGTTTCGGTCCAGGTCGGACTGCACAGACTGACATGGGTCGGTACATTTTTTTTACAGATGTATGAAGCCCCTTTTCACAGAGCATAGCTCATTTGTTTTATTACTTTGCTTTTTTCCCCCATTGAAAAATGTGCTGTTGAAAGCAAGTAACATGTTTTATCAAAAAAGCAGTATAATATATCTGGTACTGTTGATAACTTTTTCCATGTTTTTTGACATCATCTCAATAATGCCTTGTTGAAAGCAAAACTGTAGTTTATCAGAGAAGCAGTTGAAATAGTTATTTATGGTTCAGTCATTATTTGATTGCTGAAATTGTTGTTTTGGGCAAGAGATGAAAAATAATCATCAGATATGGATAATCTTACTGGTGTATCTTCAAGTTCTTTGTCTTGGCAGACCTTAAATAACCTGATGACCTTTACCTCGCCCTTGTAAATCTTGGTCTGCAGAACTAATGGGCGCATTGATAAAGTAATCACAATTTGATCAACCAGAAATGTGCACAGAAAAATCCTTAGTCCCTTTGTACTGTCTCCAAGACTTTTGTCAGGTTAAATGCCTCTGCTGACCTCATCAATTCAGAGACCAAATTGAATTTACAGCATTGAGGTTGTTATAAAGTTTGTGGTATACATCATTTTACTGTGAATAGTTATTTTCCCAATTACTTTAATGAGATGCAGTGAGAATGTTTAGTTTTTTTGAGTTGCATAGTTAATGGATAATTCAACAGCTGGGATCAATCTTAGTCTGACAACTCAGCAATGCATTGGGGCCACATGAGATTGCCAGCATTTGTTTTATCACTTCATTCAGGCATTGCAAAGACCCTTTCTGAAACAGTATGTGCTATTCATACAGAACCAGAATTTATCTGGCATCATTAAGGTTTTAGAATAATACTAACGTCCTAAATTGTTAATGTTTATATTTTGTAAATTTATCTTTTTGGTAGTACAGATAACTGTCCCTGAAGGTGATTTTAGTTTTTGATTGGTTGCCTCGGGGTACAGAGACAATCGTGAAAAAAAAAAAGTTGAAATCTACGCACAGATTTTGTGCGCACTTTTGAAATTCTCTTATTCTCTGTTGCTTAACCCATTACCACACAATCCCGACTTTTAACGACCCTGAGAAAGAGGCCTTTTGAAGACAATGTGGGAAAAGGAGAAAATGCTGGTAACCAGCATTTTCTCCTTTTCCCACAATGTTTTCTACCCTATCAAAGACAAATCGCATCATTTGAGCCACATTGAAATTGTTGTCTGCAAATGCTTCCAATTTGGACTGGTCTAAGATTTTGTCGTGTGGTAAAGAGTTAAGTATTCAATAATCATTTGTTTCAGGTACAAATATTTTCAATTTAAATGCTAAATATACGAGAAAAAAAAGATGTAATTCATCTGTTACTAGAGGTGTTTACGTTCCCCAAAATACACACAAAATGGCCACCAAACACCATACTACAAGTTTCTTCTGTTCTTTCCTAGATTTACGTGTTACAAAAGACTTCTATGAGCACTTTAGGTAATGAACCATTTAAAAAATCTGTCCTTTGTCATGTGTGTCACAAAAAATTGATTGTATTTTGCTGCAATACAGATTAAACTGACAAAACAGTAAGTTTAGCGCTGTAGCTTTACTACTGGAAAATTCATGGTGGACTTGAGATGGTGTGGTGCACAGTAAATGTCCAAATAAGAAAAGAGGCACCACAAACGTCTCATTATTGAGACTAACCTTTTTGGTTACTAACTTATTCATCACATAATTTTGTTGTAATTATAGTGCTTTATTTATTAGAAGGTAACCCTTTGTGCATGAAGATATGCCAAGATCATTGGCTGTGAGCAATGCCCCATCCAGTGCTTTGATTTTGTATTGGATTAAATTCTGTAATAAAGTACCGCCTAGTCTTTAAAGTTACAGTAACTGCAAAAAGTAATCAATGGGGTGTTTAAGTGCAACTGTATTTCACTCATACCCTCTAAACGTATGTAAATTATTGTGAAAATGACAATCTGTTGTTTTACAGCTGGTCCAAGTGTCATTCGCTGGCAGGAAAATGAGTTTGGAAATTGGGTAAGAATTAAACAAAAGGTAGAGTGACCTTGCAACTTTTGACCTAGTTTTAAAATTCATTTTCCTGTTAGTGACAAACACTTAGACCAATTGTACAATAACAGATTGTCCTCATCACAATAGTTACCATACTTTTTAACAGTTTGATTTTTATTAGCTCCACTGGCCGAAGGCCAGCGGGCTTATGTCATGGCCCGGTGTCCGTCGTGCGTCCGTCCGTCCGTCCGTCCGGTCATCTGTCCGTCCGTCCGTGCGTTAACTTTTATTTCAAACATCTTCTTCTCTGAAACTACCCATCCGATTTTCATGAAACTTCACAGAAATGATCCTGACATGGTCCTCTTCAGAATGTCTTGAAAGAATTTGATTCCTTCAAAAACTCTGGTTGCCATGGCAACAAAACTGAAAAATATTGGAAATCTTTAAAAATCTTCTTGTCTGAAACCATAAGGCATAGGGCTACCAAATTTGGCATGTAGCTTTATGTAGTAGACCTCTATCAAGTTTCTTCAAATTATAGCCCTGGGGTCAAAATTGGCTCTGCCCCAGGGGTCACAAGTTTTACATAGGCTTATATAGAGAAAACTTTAAAAATCTTCTTGTCTGAAACCATAAGGCATAGGGCTACCAAATTTGGCATGTAGCTTTATGTAGTAGACCTCTATCATGTTTCTTGAAATTATAGCCCTGGGGTCAAAATTGGCTCTTCCCCAGGGGTCACAAGTTTTATACATAGGCTTATATAGAGAAAACTTTAAATATCTTCTTGTCTGAAACCATAAGGCCTAGAGCTACCAAATTTGGCATTTAGCTTGATCTAGTTGGAGTCTACCAAAAGTGTCCAAAGTATAGTCCTGGGGTCAATTTGGCCTCATACTTGGAGGGAGGGGTTCACAAGATTTACATAGGCTTACATAGGGAAAACTTTTAAATCTTGGTGTACATAGCCATAAGGCTTAGGCTACCAAATTTTGCATATAATTATAGCATTATTTAGTGGACAGTTACAAAGAGGGCCCAAGTTACAGCTCTAGGATCAAGTTTGGCCCTGCACCAGGGATCACAAGTTTTACATGGGTTTATGGAGTGAAAAGTTCAGAAACCATCTTGTTACCAGCCATAAGGCCAAGAACTCCCACATTTGGCATGTTATTCTTCTAATACAATATTCCCCATTTACTCAGACTGTAGCCATGAGGTCAAAGTTTTATAAGGGCTTATATAGTGAAGACTTTTCTTCGTGGTTTATATTTATAAGCCAGTGGAGCGATACAGGGCCATCATGGCCCTCTTGTTTAAATGTGTTTTACCAGCCCCTTGGCAGCTTGGCAGGTCAACATATCTGAAAATATATGTCTATGTCATACCTTGGTTCTGTTGATGACAATAACATTATGTTCTGAAGCATTATTTCAAAGGCCCAGTGAGCAGCAGAGAGTAAAATTTTGCCATGTGATTAAAAACCCTGTACCACACAATCCCAACTTTGAATGACCCTGAGGAAAAAGTCTTTTGAAAACATTGTGGGAAAAAGAGAAAATGCTGATAACCAGCATTTTTTCCTTTTCCCACAATGTTTTCTACTCTTCCCAAAACAAATTTCAATTTTTGAGTAACATTTATTTTGTCATCCTCTAAAGTTTTCAATTTGGACTGGTCTAAAATTTTGTTGTTTGGTAAAGAGTTAAGGATTAAGGTTAAAAAGAAACTGTGTTGGTAAATACTTGCTGATTTTTCTTCTGGATGGTGTTGCAATAATCTAGATTCCATTTCCAGGCTTCTGCCAAAATGAGGAAGTGATCCATTTTCCATTGCCAGTTTCTCTGTTTTGAGATAAACAATAAAGTAAATCTGCAGTAAACTGATGCCTGTGGCTCCCAGTTCTCACAATTATACCTGTTGGTAGAGGATTTTTCAGGTTTGTTATATTTGTTTTTTGCTGATTATTAGCCACTAATTGGGTAAACGTTCCAATGATAATGTTGACCTTGTGTTTCATATCAAATCATCAGACATATTCATTATAAGCAGTCCCCGGTCCAGGTAAATTGGGATACCCCAAGTCTATTCTTTATCTTACTTCTTCTCCAAAACCTATGTAGAGGTTAACTCTTTACCACAGAAAATCCCGACTTTTAATGATGCTGTGAAAGAAGAGTTTTGAAAACATCATGGGAAAAGGAGAAAATGCTGGTGACATTTTCTCCTTTTCCCACTATGTTTTCTACCCTTCCCAAAACAAATTTCAATTTTTCAATCACATTTATTTTGTAGTCTGCAAATGCTTTCAATTTGGACCGGTCTAAAATGTTGTTGTTTGGTAAAGAGTGAACCGGTCCAGGTAAATTGGGATACCCCAAGTCTATTCCTTAAGTTACTTCTTCACCAAAACCTTTGTAGAGCTTAATTCTTTACCAAACGACAATATTTCGGACTGGTCCAAATTGAAAGCATTTGCAGATGACAAATGTGGCTAAAATTATTGCATTTGTTTCTGAAAGGTTAGAAAACATTGTGGGAAAAGGAGAAAATGCTGGCTACCAGCATTTTCTCCTTTTCCCACAATGTTTCAAAAGGCTTTTCTCTCAGGGTTGTTAAAAAGTCGGGATTGTTTGGTAAAGGGTTAACTCTTTACCAAATGACAAAATTCTGGACTTGTCCAGTTTCAAAGTCCAATTCAGAGCATTTGCAACAACAACATTTAAATCTGGCTCATATGGGTAACTTGTCCTTGGAAGCAGTGCTCTGCAAACGTTTTGAGCTAGAGGAGCCATGTATTTTTAACATGCTTTTTCATACGACAAATTGTTTGCTTATATATTAAGGTTTCTGGGTGTTTCAAGTCTGCATGATATCAGTCTGTATTCAGACAACTGGGAGGCTCCATTTGGGTATCTGTATTGGCTTTTTATGACTGAGATAGGCCAAAATAAGTGAGGATTTATCTAGTTTTTTTTTTCATGGGCTTATTTTGAGCCATTGCAAAGATTGCGATCATCAAATGCAGAACGTACTGGAAAAGGGATACTGCATACTTGCGACAAAGATTATAATGGTCAAAATTCATACCTCAGGTGATCCGGTGATCAAATCCCTCGGCTGTATCATGTAGCTTGATATGCACCTACACGGTACATTTCGCACATCTCCGGAAGCACACCGCTTTACCGTTATTAAAATTGTAAGTCACCTCTTAAAAAAGAAAATGTGAGTAAATTTTCTATCGTTATTTTTCTAAGAATATTTCAGTTGACAAACAGTTTGCACATTCAATTTTTAGCATAGTTTATCAATTCCGTTGGGAGCTTTCATCGACAGATCGATAGAAGTGAATAACTTCACAGTGGTTGTTCATGTCGTTGCTAAGCGATCTACAGGTTAAAGAGCATGTGATTGGTAGTTCAAAATGGAAGCCTCCTTTATACGGACGAGGTTAGATGTAGGTACGGGATCGGCCGAGTTGTGACGAGTGGGTCAAAATTAGGGAATCTCTGGTTACAGAAGAAGCTTATCCAATGAAAATCGCTAATAGGAACAACAAAATGGTTCCATCATTTATACTGATAACTAAACAGATAAAGCAGAAACAGCTTTCTACCAAATGATTTGCCATAGGTATTTTTCATACCTACAAACGCCATGGCATATTTTTGACATGCTGGTTGGCCCATTAGACATACTTATAATGCTCCATCTGTAATTTTTCAGGGCCAATCCCACAATGGCGTGTCCTCAGCAGAACTGTTCTTGGAAGGGTAGAAAATACTGCAGGAAATGTAGAAAACACTAGTTACCAGCATTTTCTTGTTGTCCGATGTTTTCAAAAAAGCCTTCTTACTCAGGGTCATTTAAACTTCGGATTTATAAAAAAAAAAGAACCTCGCTGCATTGCAAACTATGATTTTGATTAGATTAAAACAAAATTGCTGAAGTTTCATGTTGTATTTGTAGCAGTGTTGTTTTGGTAAGCTGTGACTTACCAAGGTTCTTGCAGAAATTTATTGCTTAACCAGACAATTTATTTTGGATACCATAGGCTTGAAAATGTAATTTTTGGAATTCACTTCATCTGCTTTTGATATAATAAGATACTATTGAAACTGTGTTTGTTTTGTGTATGTACCTCTTGTTGAGAATTCTACACCAGACGCATGGTGCATCAATTAAAACAAACACATGCTTGACCTTGGGCAATCCTGAAAAACCTTTTAACCCTTTCCCAAACGACAAATTTTGGACTGGTCCAAATTGAAAGAGTTTGCAGACGACAATTTTAAATTTGATGAAAATGGCAGAAAGTTATCAAATAGGGTAGAAAACACTGTGGGAAAAGGAGAAATTGCTCATTACGAGCAATTTCTCCTTTTCCCACAGTATTTTGAAAAGACTTATACTGCAGACACGTGAAAACCAGGGCTTGTTTGGGAAAGGGTTAACTCTTTACAACACTGAAAATTTAGACTTATCTAAATTGAAAGCATTTGTAGACGACAAATTAAACATGGCTCAGAAACTAGAATTTGCCGTTGGAAGGGAAGAAAACATTGTGGGAAAAGAAGAAAATGCTGGTTACCTATCAGACATTTTCAATCTAGAAATATGACCCAAGTATTAGCTCTTCCATAGTCGCTTTTGTCTACAATGTTTCATCAAAGCGGACAGTGTAGAACAATGATCAGGCTGCATGTTTTGTGCAGCCTGATCTTGATCTGCATTGACCGCAAAGGCAACTACAGTTGTGAAAGGCGCTTTAACCCTATTGCACTGATGCACCAATAACTGATAAGCCTCTATCTCATTATCCAATATTGGGTTTATGACTTGCCTGTCCTCATGCTATTTTTACCCAAAATCAGTTCACTGTGGGGTATGTGTCTTTAAAAGGTCATATCTCGATTAATAATCATCAGATTTTAATAATTTTTTTTTTATTTTGCAGGTAGATTAATTTCCTGTCGAACAGTGAAGCTGTCTGTTTATGATATTTCCAGTGTGTTGCTTATGAATTAAAAAAGTTAAAGAAAAATAAAAAAAATGTTGGTTTGTCTTAGTTTAATTCCCAAATTATTTACTTTTAACACTAAAATCACCAATCAAAAGCTTTTATCTGAAAGAATAATTATTTAGCTATAAAATAAAACAATAACTAAACAATTCCTGCAAATATAGCAGGAGTAGTTACAAAAAGAAATGACCACCCCTATTTGGGAAAATTTACCCAAAGTTAACACTTTAATTCTTTACCACACAATCCCTAATTTTAACGACCCTAAGAAAGAAGCCTTTTGAAAACATTGTGGGAAAAAGAAAATGCTGGTAACCAGCATTTTCTTCTTTTCCCACAGTGTTTTCAGCCCTTTGAAAGACAAATTTTTATGTTTTGAGTGACATGTAATATGTTGTCTGCAATTGCTTTCAATTTGGACTAGTCTAAAATTTTGTCGTTTGGTAAAGGGTTAAGTACCTGCAATGTTAGTAATAAATGTTAAAAACAAAGTTAAAACACAAACAGAACAGAACATTTGTTAATAGTTAGATTAACAACATATACTTGCGTAAATCTATTCTTCATGAAATACATCCAATCACTATTATATTGAACCACTAGTATTATATCCAACAAGAAGATATCGAATCACAATTATATCCAAACACTGAATTTTTTTAGTCCTTCTGCTATCTGTAGTCTAAATGCGAGATGTGTGTACTTCCCTTGATGACTTCGGCATGGGCTGGTTTGAGGCGACAAAGAGTTGGTAGGCATTCACAATTGCAACGTCTAAGCAGTAATTCACGATGTACTTCCACCATTTCTTGTGTTCCCGTCCAGTTGAATAGTAGGCTCTGTGTTGGTCGGCTAGATCCACTCCACCCATAAACTTGTTGTAGTTGGTCACGGCGTCTGGTTTGTTGATTGGTGCTCCTCTTCTTGGCTGGTGCATGCTGTCTGTCGGTTGTTGGTTGGTCGAAATGATGGCAACTTGTCGTTTGTCCCTCCATACAGTCACAAGTAAATATCCCTTCTGTTGTTTCAGCGTATCTCCAGGGTGCCTCAGCTTGGCGTTCTTCAGGGCTGGTGGTAATCCTCTTCTGTTGAGTCATAAGGTTCCGCATCCATAGGTCTGGTGTCTGGTCAGGTCTTCCATAAGTGGTATAGAGCTAAAGAAGTTGTCGAAGTATACATGGTAGTTCCGTCTCAGTAGTGGCTGTAGTAGGTCCATCACAACTCTGTGTCCTAGGGCTCTGTGGTCTTGGTTGGCTTCTCTTCTTCCGGTGTAGACTTGAAACTGTGAAGTATATCCTGTTGTTGATTCGCATAGCTGCCAAACTTTCATCCCCCATTTGGTCGGTTTTCCTGGCATGTACTGTTTCTGCAGTGATCTCCCCTTGAATCCTATCATCGCTTCGTCAACGCTCAGTTCTCTTCCTGGTGTGTAGTGTCGTAGAAAATTTCTGTTCAGCATGTCTAAAAGTGGTCGTACTTTGAATAGTGGGTCGTAGTCTGGGCTGTCTCTGGCTGGCTGTTGTTGGTAAGGTGAATGTACTGGTTCAGCTTCTCGTATCTGGCCTTCTGATACACCACGGACATTCAGATTCCTGTCGTCGGCCCAGTAGTGGCTGTATTCCGGTAGTCTGTGAATCCCCATGATGATCTGTAGGCAGAAGAAGGCCCGTACTTCATCTATCGTCGTGGCTATCCATCTGGTGTCTCTTCCATTCATCTGTTGTTGTTGTTCTGCATACAAGTTAGTCTGGTAAGCAATCGTCTGGAAAAAGTCGTCCTCAAACATCTGACCATGTGTGTGTTCCAATTTTTGCGAAAAACTGCAACAGACAATCTTGTGTGAAACGCTGGAAATCTCCCAATCAGAAATGTCTGAAATGTCGCTGTCATCAAAATTTCTCCTTCTTTCCTCTGCTGTCTGTAGGGTCTCCTCGTCGAATCCGCTGTTGAAACTGCTGTCCAAATCCGAGTTCCTTTCGTCGGTAACAAACTCCATTTTTGGTCCTTCATAGTGTAACTCCAAATCCTTAAAATTTCGTCGAAATTTTTTCTAATAAAGTTCACTGGAAATAAGTAAAAGTTCGCTGGAAATAAGTAATTATTAAAATTTAAAGGCAAGTATTATATTTCAATTATATATATGTAGTTTTTTTTGTGTCGTTGACTTTCGTGAAATATTGTTATGAAATGGGTAGGTGACGCTTAGTCAATGCGCAGACAGTTATACGCGCATAAATCACCCAAGACTTCCGAGAAAAACTGGAAGAAACCGGATTTTAAGAGTGAAATATGGCGTCATTTTGAAAGTTGCATAACAAAGGAGAAAAAATGGCGAGTCATAAATCACCGATAATTTGGTTATAATATCTGTTATTAATGTATATTAGGTAGAATTTTCAAGTTTCAAAATGTGGAGAAGTTTATTAATTCAGAATTTTGAGCTTTAAAACGAAAGATTTTGGTGAAAAAAGGAAATTAAATGGATTTTACCCAGGCGAGGACACGAGGAAAAAATTTTAGCGAGTCATAATTGGCCTTCGTTTTCAGTTAAATATCTACGACAAAACAACATGTACTTTGGTAATTCTTGTAGAAAAATAGGGAGAAATATACATTTTAATGATTTGTGTTGTGAAACGGTAGTTTTTGGTGTAAATAAAGGAATACAAAAGGATGTAATGTACCCGGTATAATCGGGCGGCCGCGGGCGGTTTGAGGATAGATTGAAAGGGCGGTATCGGGCGTTCTGAGGAGATAAAGGTAAGGCGGTATCGGCCGGTCTGAGTGCGATAGGGTTAAGGGTTAACAGTGAAATGGTTTTAGAAACAAGTCAGGTAAACTTCATGATGGACCTAAAATTATGCAAGGACAGGTAGCTGCCTTGATTCTAACTTTGCCCAGATTTAACATTTTCAGATTCATAATTAAAGAATTCATTAAAGTGTATATATTTGGATAGCAAACATATTACCTGCATTTACTGAGAAGTATGGGGGGGGGGGGTTGATGTTAATGACACATTTATCTTCCTCACAGATTCCTGTGTAACAGTCTGTCTCATTATGTTGTTACACAGTTATGTTGTATGTCACAACATAGTACATTCCTCCAACAGTCCTGGCAAAGATGGATTGGAGCAGGAATTACCAATATACAGTGCCAGCACATTGTCTGCCTTCTCATTGTTTATAAACTATAGGTTTTCTGGATTTCTTGTTTTTAGCTCTACTGGCTGAAAGCCAGCAGAGCTTATGTCATGGCGGGGTTTCCGTCCGTCTGTCCGTCCGTCCGTCTGTGCGTCCGTTAGTCTTTTTCTTGTTTACGCGATAAAGTCTGCATTTGTTGCCGGATTTTCATGAAACTTGCACAGTTTGTTTATCTCATCAATAGCTTCAACCCTATTGAATTTGAAAAAAATCCAACAAACAGTATGGGAAAAGTAGCCATTTCAAGTTGAAAATTTCCAGTTCTTGTTTACGCGATAAAGTCTGCAAATAACTTCAGATTTTCGTGAAACTTGCACAGTTTGTTTATTTCATCAATAGCTTCAACCCTATCGACTTTGAAAAAAAATCCAACAAATAGTATGGGAAAAGTAGCCATTTAAAGTTGAAAATTTAAATTTTCTGTTCTTGTTTACGCAATAAAGTCTGTATTTCTGGTCAGATTTTCATGAAAATCACACAGTTTGTTTATCTCATCAGTAGCTTCAACCCTATTGATTTTGAAAAAAAAATCGAAGAAACAATGTGGGAAAAGTAGCCATTTCATGTTGAAAATTTCCAATTCTTGTTTACATGATAAAGTCTGCATTTGTAATCAGATTTTTGTGAAATTCACCCAGTTGTTTTGTCTCATCAACAGCTTGAATCCTATTGATTTTGAAAAAAAATCCAAGAAACAATGTGGGAAAAGTAGCCATTTTTTTTGGTTGAAAATTTACATTTCCTGTTTAAGGGATTAAGCTTGTAGTTTGGTTTGGATTTTGGTCCCTGCCAGTAGAGCATATTCAGGCCCTTCAGGGCCTTCTAGTACTCACAAAAGTCTGTAGTCGCCAACCATTCTTGACCCTTAGAGCGACGGATAAACCCAACAAACACTTTTAGTCTAGAAATTTGACCCATTTAATCGCAATAACAAAGTTTTCTTATTAAGGTTTCTTATCATTGATCAGACTGCATGTTTTGTGCCATCTGATCATAATCTACATTGGCAGCAAAGGCAACTTTTGTTGTGAAAGGCTGTATAAGGATTAAGAACAACATTAGTTTTATTCTCAAGAATTTTCAAATTTGAAAGTAATACAACTTCTGATTGGCTAAACCAAATAGTATAAGCCATTCAGAAGTTGTGTTACTTTCTATATCTAGAATCAGACCAAGAATGAAATAAAGAATAGTTGCTGAATTCAGACACTGAGTACATCATGCCCAAAGGGGATCTCTAGCGTGGGTTTAGTCAGGCATTTTTGATGGATTCTATATAAGAATATCTTCTCTTGTATCTAGACACCAACTTTATTCAAAACACGAATAGTCTTAAGGTAGCCTTTCTGACTTTTTAAGAATTATTCTAGTCTGTTGTAAATAACCCTTAAAGTGCCTTTCAAGACTATAGTTGTGTTTGCGGCCAGTGTAGATCAAGATCAGGCTGCACAACATGTGCAGCCTGATCTTTGATCTACACTGTCCACTTTGCTGAATCACTGTATACAAAAGCAACCATGAAATTCCAATTATTTGGGTCGTATTTCAAGGTTGAAAATGACTGATAGGTTTATTCGGCACTCTAAGGGTTAAAAGCACAGATTTGAAAAGAGTAAACTTCAGAAATCATCTTGGAAACCCTAATCCTAGTTATATAAATTCGAATGAAATAGAAATAGCCATTTTGTATGCACTAGGAGAACCTTAAATATTGTAAACTCAAGGTTATTTGACCAGAATATATAATGAACCCTTAAAGTGCCTTTCACTAATACAGTTGCCTTTGCAGTCAGTGTAGATCAAGATCAGGCTGCACAAAACGTGCAGCCTGATCTTTGATCTACACTGTCCGCTTTGTTAAAACACTAAAGGCAAAATGTAGCCATGAATTTACAATTATATTGGTTTTATTCTAGAATGAAAATGACCATTGGGTTTATTGGGCGCTTTAAGGGTTAAGAAATTGAAAATTAATAAACTGTATGAGGTTTGATCCAAGATCAGACTGCCAAACATGTGCTGTGGGACGTTGGTCCGATCTGTCTGGAAAAATGCAAAGTGTTTCTCTTGACATCTTGAAAGTGTGTGGTGATACGAAAAACAGGATATGTGGGGAAATTTCCTTTTTTCTTTCTCTGTTGAAGATTTTTAACCTCTGAAACTTACGCTGTTGGTATTCATCATAATTATCACATCCACAGAGTTATGAAAAGTGCCAAACAGCATAGGTTTCAAAGAAAAACAAAGTATTTAAACAGAGCTCCAAAGGGAGTCATTTTGATTTCGAAATTGAAAATATTAATTATTCTCTGCTAAACCCAATGTTACGGGTACTCATCAGAATCGTCTCATTCAGGGCTCCGGAAAACCGACAAAATGCCGGTCCAGACCGATTTTCGAATTGCCGGACCGATTAGAATTCCGAAAATATACCTATAAATCGGTCCAAGTTTTTCAAAGCAATTCATACATCTATATTTGCGTATAACATCAACTGTCAATAAAAATCC
Organism: Tridacna gigas; assembly: GCA_945859785.2. NCBI lineage: Eukaryota > Metazoa > Mollusca > Bivalvia > Cardiida > Cardiidae > Tridacna > Tridacna gigas. Next base: position 1,634,801 of record OX244039.2, read on the forward strand.
ACAAAACACAGCTAGCGTCCAGGGTTTTCACACATTACATCCACGTGACTATACAAGCGTAGAGAATATGCGATAATGAGTTTACCCGCAAGGCACAAATTAGGTGATTCCCCGCACGTGGACTGGTTCTTACGTCATTGTGTTCGCAGTTGGCCAATATTTTTGTTTCAGTTTCATGCTTGATCGAGCAAATGATATCGAGTTTGCATAATGTAATTGGTGCTTGTGAATGGGGTTTAGAACCGACAATAATTCTAAACATGTTTGAAGTTTGAGGCTGCGTCTTTAAAATAAAGGTCATCAAACATTGCGACAATTTTAATTGCCGATACTCGTGAAACAAATTTGTAGTACTCAAAAAAAAGAGAAGCGTATAAAACGAGACGAGTGTGGCTGTCTATTGCTGTTCGAATGAAATCGAAATGGCTCTACAGCAGAATATCCTTGCGATGTTCAAAAAGTCAAATGACAGGCTTGGCAACCCTAGTCATCTTGACAAACAAATCCAGCCTCGGCAACTGGATGGCTCAAAAAGTCGGACTGGGGACCCGACAGAGTCGCAGAGTTGTACTAACAACTCAAAAATTAGTGAATTGAATTATGATTGTGATCAAGCAGTGGCTAACTGCAACACAACGCTATTGGATGCATAAAAATTGACAAAAGAAAAACGTTGAATGAATTAATAATTTTAATTGTCAAATCGCCGTCGATGGGCACCTTCTGCTACATTGCCGGAAGTGCATTTTTATACATAACCGGAAGTGTAGGATGCTATGCGTAAACAAGGTACGACTGTCATCTATGCTTTACTGTTCAATATTCGTCTGCGTATGTCATTCTCAATCATGTAAGCTTGAAGAAAAATCCATCACAAGAAAGAGAAACCTGCAACAGAAATTGATATGACATTTAAACCAGGCAACGATCGGGGGTGGGGTAGGTCAGAGACATAAACTTAGACTTTATTTAATATGCCTCTGGGTACCGAGTAGGGGTACAATTATTGGAAGAGGGGCGGGGACGGCCCTGGACCGATTCAGATCGAAAAATTTCCGGAGCCCTGGTCTCATTGAAACAATTCTAATGAGTACCCACAACATAGGGTTTGGAAGAGAAACAATGGACTTAGAATACGAGCACTCCCTCTTACCTGGAGCTCTGTTTTATACTGCTTAACCTGTATGATGGTTTTATTTCAGTGAAAATGGTTGGAATTGTGCCTCTATCAGCGTTTTGCATTCAAACATTCTCATCAGTTTACATGTTTTTTTAATTGATTTTATTGCATGGTTGCAGAGATTCCTCAAGTCTGGTAGCAGGCTTCTAATGCCGAAACCCAAGTAATTATTGGAAGGGAATTGCTCATAATTTTACCTGGCAGTTTAATTTAGAATCTTTCTAGGTGGCACTTTTGTTTCAATGTTAGGTTTAATGGAAGCAATAAAGTACTACATAATGGACAATTTAAGTGTTGCTAACTGGCAGAGAGAGGCACTTAAGAGTTTAAACTTTAGCCTTCAGGATTTTGAAAAAGCATTACCTTTTCGTTCTGATGGTAGATACCTTTTGCTGTGAACATAAATTACCAAACCATCCTGTCTTTTAACCCTTTACCACACAATCCCCAGTTTTAACACCCCTAATAAAGAAAGCTTTTGAAAACATTGTGGGACAATGCTGATAAACCAGTATTTTCTCCTTGTCCCACAACGTTTACTGACCCTTCAGAGCTAATTCCAATCATTTGATTCTTATGTTAATTGTCGTCTGCAAATGCAATCAATTTGGGCAATTCTCGAATTTTCCCATGCAATAAACGTTAACAACCTATAGAAAGAAGGCCTGTAAAAACATTGAAAGAAAAACAGAGAATGCTGGCTAGCAGCATTCTCTCAATTACCCAGTGTTTTATAAATACCCTTCAAAGACAACATTCCATCATTTGAGTAACATTTCCTTTAACCTCTGTAAATGCTTTCAATATGGAAAAGTGAAAACTTTTGTTGCCTGGCAAATAGATAAGAGAGGAAATTAATGGCCGTGCATTTTTGATCAGTTAAAAAAAATGTATTTTTATAAGATGAATAGTGATCTACCAAAAGTGTCTAACAAAACATTAGATGAAGACTATTAAATGCACACACACGTGGCCAAAGGTAAACAATTCAGGAGTGAAACAAAATGCAGACAAATTAATTCATACCATCTTAACTCTTTGTTACCACCGGTGCACAACACTTCGTCGAAAAAGTGAAATCCATGTATGTTTTAAAATATCGATTGCTAAAGTCCTAGATTTATTTCATGAAAAGCTCTGTCCGGTAGGAAGATTTGAGCCACAGTTCATCTGGGTTAGGGTTAAGGTCAGGGCTAGGGATCGTTTTTCCAGGAAGGTGGATTTCGAAGGTGGATTTCGACGGAATGTGGTACACCCCTTTACCACTCAACAAAAATGTAGACTTGTCCAAATTCAAAGCATTTACAGACAAAAATTTACATGGAGCCAAAATGGTGGAATTTGTCTTTGATATGGTAAAAAAAAAACATTGTGGTTACCAGCATTTTCTCCTTTTCCCACATAGTTTTCAAATGGCTTCTTTCTCAGGGTCGTTAAAAATTGGGATTGTGTGGTAAAGGGTTAAAGTATGGATATTATTACGAGTCAGATAAAGTGTCGCGAGTCAGATAAAGTGTCGCGAGTCAGATAAAGTGTCGCGAGTCAGATAAAGTGTTGCGAGTCAGATAAAGTGTTGCGAGTCAGATAAAGTGTCGCAAGTCAGATAAAGTGTTGCCGTGGAGTCAGATCCAGTCACTGGCTGAAAAATGTATCGTAAAACTGGAACAAGAGGGGATATGTAAAAAACACCATTATTGAACTGTATGAAAAACTGTTTGGGAAAAGGAGGAATTGCTTATGACAATAATGTTCTAGGTTATCAAGCAATGCCATTTAACTCATTGACTTGAGTTGTCGAAATTGAAAGAATTAGCAGATGACAATTCAACCCTTTACCGCATAATGCTGTCTTTCCGTGACCCTGGGAAAGAAGCTTTTTGAAAACATTTTGGGAAGAGGAGAAAATGCTGGTAACTAGCATTTTCTCCTTTTCTCACAATGTTTTCTACCTTATCAAAAAAAATTGCACCTTTTGAGCTACATTGAACTTTTAATTTTGACAAGGCTAAAATTTTGTCGTCTGGTAAAGGGTTAAATGTGGGGCAGTGGAACTTGTCTTTAATAGGGTAGAAAAGGGTAGAAAACATGATGTGAAAATGAGAAAATGCTGGTAACCAGCATATTCCCCTTCTCCCACAATGTTTGCAAAAGCCATCTCTGTCAGGGGTTGTTAAAACTCTGGATTGTGTGGAAAAGATTTAACCCTTTAAGCGCCTTTCATGACTGTAGTTGCTTTTGCTGCCAGTGTAGAGCAAGATCAGGCTGCACAAAACGTGCAGCCTGATCTTTGATCTACACTGTCCACTTTGCAGAAACACCGTACAGAAAAGCAACCATGAAATTGAAGTTATTTTGGTTGTATTTCTAGGACGAGAATGCCCGATAGGTTTATTCGGCGCTCTAAGGGTTAAGATTTATAGTTCTGTAGTGCAGAACTTGCTAGAATAATGTTCCAAAAGTTTGCTCATTTACTGGGTACTTTACCATCATAATACCACTTTCATCGAATTTAGTGTTACAATCGCACCATGATTACCAGCATTTTTTTCCTTCTTCTTGCAGCCTGCCTGGGTAGCCTAGTGGTTAGCGTGTCTGACTCGTGACCTGATGGTTGCTTGTTCGATATCCAGTTGAGGCAAACTTTCTTTCCGGCGATTTTCGCCTCTCACCTCTGATGCATGTGAGAAAAGTAGTCAGTGGCTTTTAAAAGGAGGTTGTGTCAGTACTGGTGTGGGAAAGCCAGGAAGCACATAGGTGCGTCGCTGACTGCCATGATATGACCTAAGCTGTTAAAATGGCGTTAAACTCCAATACAAACAAACCTTCTTCTTGCAAGCTTTTCAAAGGCCTTCCTTTTATGGGTTGATAGAACTAGGGATGGAGTTGTTAAGAGGTAATGAATGCATTCCATTCTTACATAGGATTACATATTAACCTTTACTGTACAATGCTGCCTTTTGATGCCCCTGGGAAAGAAGCCTTTTGAAAACATTGTGGGAAAAGGAGAAAATGCTGGTTACCAGGGTTTCTCCTTTTCCCACAATGTTTTCTACCCAATCAAAGAAAAATTGCACCATTTGAGCCACATTGAAATTGTTGTCTGCAAATGCTTTCAATTTGGACAAGGCTAAGATTTTGTCATCTGGTAAAGGGTTAATATATATCAGCAGGAAGACTAATTTCAACAGTTTACAATGCACAAATATAAAATTTTATAGAAACTAAACCCAACACTGACACTAAATACAGAAATCTGAGATTATAAGCAATTTTTGTAATTCTTCAAAATGTTTATTGTAGATTGACACTTTTTTCGGTACGTACCTGTTTTCGAGACCTTGAGGTATTCCCGCTTGTTGTGACAACCGGAAGTAGAATGATATCACCGTTTGTTACCTCAAGGTACTTGGGAGCAGCGTTCACCACTCACAGATAACAAAGTAAAACTGCGTCAAAAATAAGTGGGTGAAAATTATTTCGATCAATTATTCTGCAAAATCATGATTTTTGCTATGACTTTTTGAAGGTTGCATAGCAAGTTCGGTAAAATACATACTAAAACAAAAATTTACAAGAGGAATACCTCTGTCTGTCTATCTGTGGATCCGTCCATCCGTCTTTGTGTAACTTTTATTTCATCTTCTCTGAAACATTAGCTACAGCTGTAATACGTTGTGTTATCATCTAGTAGGCCTCTTTCAAAATTTTTCAAATTAACTCTATACCACACAAGAAAAATTTAGACTAGTCCAAATTGGAAGCATTTGCAGATGACAATTGAAATGTGACTCAAATAATGGAATTCGTCTTAGATAGGGTAGAAAACATTGTGGGAAAAGGAGAAAATGCTGGTTACCAGCATTTTCTCCTTTTCCCACAATGTTTTCAAAAGGCTTCTTCCCCAGGGTCGTTAAAAGTCGGGATTGTTTGGTAAAGGGTTAAAGTCCTGGTGTCAAAATTTGCCCCACTCCATGGGTCATAATTTTAACATGTGTTTATAGTTTGAAAATTCTAAAAGTCCCCATGCTCCTAACCAGAAATCCGAGGGCTACCGAAATTGGCATATAGCTTTGTCTTGTGGATCACCTCTGAATTTGTTAAAAATTTAGCCCTGGGATTGAAATTGGCCCCCCCCCCCCCCCCCCCCCCATGTGTTTCATTATTTACAGTGGATTTATAATATTGAGGAAACTTTGAAAATCTTCTTGTTTATAACCATACGGCCTAGACCTGTGTTATTTGGTTGTTGCTTTACCTTGTGGACCACTACCAAGATTTAAGTAATCATAGCTTTGTGGTTAAAAATGGCCTGGTCCTGGGGGTCACAACTTTCACATGGGCTTTTATAAAGAAAACTTTATAAGTCTTCTTGTTAAAACCATTTGGCCTACAACTGTAGTGATGAGTAAAATAATTTGTACTTATTAGCCAGTGGAGTAATACAGGGCCATCATGGCCCTCTTGTTTTATGTAGTAAAGGGTTAACCCTTTCCCAAACAAGCCCTGGTTTTCACGTGTCTGCAGTACAAGTCTTTTGAAAACACTGTGGGAAAAGGAGAAATTGCTCATAACGAGCCATTTCTCCTTTTCCCACGGTGTTTTCTACCCTTTTTGAGACCTTTCAGCCATTTTCATCAAATTTAAAATTGTCGTATGCAAACTCTTTCAATTTGGACCAGTCCAAAATTTGTCGTTTGGGAAAGGGTTAAGATGTGTTCAGATAGCAACAACTGATAAGTAATGATAAACTTCGCACTCACAGTTTCAATAAATCTTTTTACATGTTTTTTTATTAAATTTTTTTGTGTTTGGTTCTTACAAGTCTGCACGTTTCTTGTTCAATTTATCATTCATTTTTTGACATGAACCAAAATAACCAGAGAATGAGTGGACCTTTTTTTTTTGTTGCCAACTTAAGCTGTCTATACTGGGCTTGCAAGAATCAGCCTGAAGAGCTTTCATTGATATTATACTGTAGATAAGGATCCAGTGCTTCAGCTAGGTTTGGAAAAGGGCAGGGTGGTAGTGCCCTGAAAGGTCACTCCGAGTCGCAAAGCGACAAGTCGGGGGAGGGTTTGGGGGGCCTCCCCCAAGAAAAATTTGCAAATATAGTGCTTAAAGATAGGCTGTGGTGGGTTTTTGAGAGATAATTTGAGTTTTTTTTTTTTTAAAAAAAAGACCGTTTCAACCCCTCCATGGGTCTCATCAGGCGGGTGGCAGTAGAAGTCTTCCGAAAACAAACACTGGAGATAATCCCCTACTACAGTCTTTTTTTTTTAAACTTTGATTGAGACATGCCCAAGCAGAAGTGCACAAATTAAATAAGTCTGAAAATTCAGACTAGGAAGACCGTTCATATCAACAGTTTTTTTTTCCAAATTCTGCAAGGTTGATCTGAGTCTTTTCATGATAATTTTTGCTTATGCATGGCACAATAAAGTTTTTTCTTTTTTTTTTATAATATACATTTATATACATTTAATTCTTAATTTATTTATAACATCCATTTTCTTTTCTGTTTTATTTTGAAGTATTTAGCTTTTAAATTACAACGTAAAAAATATTAACACTGTCAATAGGAAAAAATTAAAGTGTACCAAATTAAAAGCATTTGCAGAATAAAATTTAATGGAAAAAATATTGTGCAAAATGGAGAAAATTCTGATTGTTCAGGATTGTCTTCTTTTCACACAATATTTAAAAAGAGAAAAAAAAAATTTAACATGAAATTTGATAATTTAGATTAGAAAATTGCTTTCATGACAAACCGAGAATTAAATAGGGATAATGTAAAAATTACCTTGTATTGCTTCCACTTCTCACTACGCGTGTTGAAAGTGGCCGTTTTTTATTAAACAGATCTTAATATTTGTAAGTTGCAATACGATCGGGAAACAAAGGCTGAGACATTTTGTGATATTGCCTACTTCATTTAACCTGTTGCTGAATATATAAGTAGGCATATAAATAGAACTCGGACTATTATTCGGAAAGTTTACTTCGCATTTGCTGAAGTTACGGAAGCTAGTTCTTAGGTACTTAATAGATCTACAGAGGTAAACAATTTAATATGCGCATAATCTACGAAATATTTCCATGACCATTTGGTACATATGCCGAAGGCAGTGTTGTGCGATGCCGAGGGTAAAAATATATTTTTAATTTATGTAAATGATGTTGACCTGGGTCAGCTTAAATGATGTGGGCTATATCTCTGTTGTTACAGAAGATATTTACTTCAAACTCAGACAAATTGTTACCAATCAAAAGAGGAACCCATAAAAAGGGAGGTAACCATTAAAATATTTTTGACACAGTTATGCCCCTTTCTCGACTTAAAAGTTTCACTTAAAGCAAAAGCCAGGGTTTTCACCCACATGCAGTGCTCTTGTCCTATGATTCTTTATATTCTTTCAAAGATCGATCTCATCACTTTAGTCAGAGCTCCAGATAAGAGGGAGTGATGGTATTCTAAATCCATTATTTATCTTCCAAACCCTATGATGTGGGTACTCATTGAGATGATTCTAATGAGTACCCGTAACACAGGGTTTAGTGGAGAATAGTTAATATTTTCAGTTTTGAAATCAAAATCACTCCCTCTGTCTGGAGCTCTGTTTATTCATATCTAATTTGTCATCTGCATATGCTTTTAATATATGTGTGTGTGGGGGGGGGGGGTTAGAAAATTTTGTGGCTAGCAAAGAATTAATTCATTACCCCAATGGAAAAGCCAAATTTGAAAAGGAAGAGAAAGTAAACCTGTCAAGTTGTCAACCCTTTACTGCACAATCCCAACGTTTAACAACCCCTGAAGAAGACGGCTTTTGGAAACATTGTGGGAAAAGGGGAAAATGCTGGTAACCAGCACTTTCTTCCTTTCCCACAATTTTTTTACCCTATTAAAGGCAGAAATCATCATTGAACAACATTTAACTTTTCCTCTGCAAATGCTTTCTGTTTGTTGAGTCAAAAATTTTGTCGTGTGGTTAAGAGTTCACCCTTGCACCACCTGTCTTTGCTTTTGCAGACAGTGTAGATCAAGATTATTCAGTGCAGTCTGATCTACAGTCTACAGTGTTTGCTACTTTGCCGGTTACTTTGACGGAAGCAACCTTGAGATTGCAAAACCTGCATCTTTAGTTCTGACAGAGACTGTCCATTTTATTTATTAACCCTTCGGCTGTTAAACCCGTCTTACAGACCTTTTTGCAGATATTGTAGATCAAGATCAGACTGCACAGAATTTGCAGTCTGATCTTGGATCTACACTGACCTTTAAGGAGATATCTCTCCTCCAAAAATAGCTTTGAAATAGACAAATTTGGGTTTCTATTATGGGCTTGAACATTTCATTTCTTTTATTTAGCAGGATAAGGGTTAACTCTATTTAACGAAAAAATGTTTGACTGGTCAAAATTGAAAGCATTTGAAGACAAATTAGATTTGTCTCAAATATTCGGGATTTGTTTTGATTAAGGTGAAAAACATTGTGGGAAATGGAGAAAATGCTGGTTACCAGCATTTTCTCCTTTTCCCCCAGAATGATTTCAAAAGCCTTCCTCCTCAGGGTCATTAAAACCGGAGAGAGACTGTGTGGTAAAGGATTAAAGCTTTACCAAACAATGCCTGGTTTTCACAACCCTAGGAAAGAAGGCTCTTGAATACATTGTGGGAAAAGGTGAAAATGCTGGTAACCAGCATTTTCTCCTTTGCCCACAATGTTTTCTGCTCTATCTGAGAGCTTAAGCCTATTTGTTCCGAAGCTGAATTTAGCATCTGCAAATGGTTTGAAATTGGACCAGTCTAAAATTTTGTCATGTGGTAAAGAGTTAACCCATTACCAAACGACAAAATTTTAGACTGGTCCAAATCAAAAGCATTTGCAGATGACAATATAAATGTGATGGAAAAATTGAAATTTGTTTTGGGAAAGGTAGAAAACATTGTGGGAAAAGGAGAAAATGCTGGTTACCAGCATTTTCTCCTTTTCCCACAATGTTTTCAAAAGGCTTCTTTCACAGGAAAAAGTCGGGATTGTGCGGTAAAGAGTTAAGCACTAGAAGGGTTAAGTTTTTCTAACTTTCTTATCCTTGTCTAAAGTGTCTTGTCTGAGGAAATAAATTGTCTGATAAGCCTAGATAGCTTTTTTGCTTTATCAACTATTAAAAAAAGTGACTTGTCATGGACACAGGAACTTTTGTTTGTAAAGATTTTTCTTGAGGAAAAACGTATTGTGAAATTTTTGTGAAGTGAGAATTTGGTCTCACCTAGATACTATGACTTGTGAAAGATACATGCAAAGCATTAAATATTTACCTTAAAATCCCCATTTTTAACAGCCCTTAAGAAAAATGCTGTCATCGTGGGAAATGAACAAAATGTTGGTAACCAGCATTTCCTTCTTTCTGCACATTTTCTACCCTTTTGAAGACAAATTTCATGTTTTGAGTAACATTGGAATTTTCATCAAAGTTGATAGTACAGTAATGGATTGAAGCTTTGAAATTTGTGCCAAAGTATGCACAAATGAAATCTATCTTGACAACTCTAAAGTGGATGAAAACAAAATGTCAACCTATAATTTGCAAGGTTATCTTTCTGTATTCCTTCGAAGATTTTAGGGTCCAGTTCAGACTGAGCTTTTCTGAAATCAAGTTTTTTGTTAAGCTACTACTCTGAATTCAAACCTTATTTAAAATTTAGAGACAAACCATCTGGTTGGCTGAGCTGTTCTGTAGTTCCCAGCATACACAGTGGAAAACCTCATTTGGCAAACCTCGGGTGATCCGATGATCAAGTCCCTCGTCTTTATCATTTGATATGCACCTACACGGTACATTTCTTCACTGGAAGTACAGTGTTTTACCATTATTAAAATAGTAAGGCTCCTCTTAAGAAAGAAAACACGAGTCACAATTTTCCAACATTATCTTTCTAAGAATATATCCCTTGGCAAACAGTTTGTGCATTATTTTTTTTAGCTGGTTCATCAATTCCATTGGGAGCTTTCATTGACAGATTCATAGTTGTGAATTTTTGCAATCAGCATTTTGTTCTTTTCCTACAATATTTTCAACCCTTTCTGAAATAAATCAAATGATTTGGGCAATATTTAATTTGTTTTCTGCAAATGTTTTCACATTGGACAAGTCTAAATGAAGTCCTGTGATAAAAAGAGATAAATACTAGTTTCATATCAGTAATGGTCTTAACCCTTTACCACACAATCCCAAGTTTTAACGACCCTGAGGAAAAAGCCTGTTGAAAACACTGTGGGAAAAGGAAAAAATGCTGGTAACCAGCATTTTCTCCTTTTCCCACAATGTTTTCTACTGTGTCTGAAACAAAATCCATTATTTGAGCCATATTTAAATTGTCGTCTGCAAATGCTTTCAATATGGACAAATCTTTAACATTGTTGTTTGGTAAAGAGTTAACTCTTTACCAAAAGACAAAATTTCAGACTAGGCCAAATGGAAAGCAGTTGCAGATGGCAAAATAAATATGAAAAATTGAAATTTGTGTTTGGAAGCATAGAAAACATTGTGGGAAAAGGAGAAAATGCTGGTTACCAGCATTTTCTCTTTTTCCCACAAAGTTTTTAAAAGCCTAATTATCCTGGGTCGTTAAAACTTGGGATTGTGTGATGAAGGGTTAACCCTTTACCAAACGACAAATTTAGGACTGGTCCAAATTGAAAGAGTTTGCAGACGACAATTTTAAATTTGATGAAAATGGCAGAAAAGTCTCAAAAAGGGTAGAAAACACTGTGGGAAAAGGAGAAATTGCTCGTTATGAGCAATTTCTCCTTTTCCCACAGTGTTTTCAAACGACTTATACTGCAGACAAGTGAAAACCAGGGTTTGTTTGGGAAAGGGTTAAAGTGCTAAATTTCAGATCACACTCTTTATTACTGTTTTCCTTTCAGTAGTATAGGTACAGAATCACAATGTTCATCTGGCAAAATCAATTGTATGGGTGCAAAAGCATTTGTTCTCAATCTGGTGATGTTACCCACAGCCATTTAACCCTTTACCATACAATGCCGCCTTTTGACGCCCGTGGGAAAGAAGCCTTTTGAAAACATTGTGGGAAAAGGAGAAAATGCTGGTAACCAGCATTTTCTCCTTTTCCCACAATGTTTTCTTCTCTATCTAAGAAAAGTTGCACTATTTGAGCCACATCGAAATTGTCATCTGCAAACACTTATGATTTGGACAAGGCTAAAATTTTGTCGTCTGGAAAAGGGTTAATTGTCACAATTTCGGAAATACAATGAAAAAACTCTCTTGACCTTTAATTGAAAAAAAGAATAGATAAAGAACATATTAATTTGATGTTTTGGATTTTAATCCTTTCTAAAGATCACTTTTACATGACATTTCAAAGCTTTTTTCATTTAGACAACCTCGTAGACGAGACCTACACTACCCACAAACAACACAAGGATGAAAACAGTTGTGGTAGGATAAGTAAAGATGAGCCTCATTTGCAAAGATCAGTGACTTAATTTACATATAAGCAAACATCTTTTACCGTATCCATATCTTGTTCATTCTACGACTTTGTAAATAGACATTTGTTCAAAGTGGAGTGCTAAAGATTTCGTAGTTCATATTAACATTGCCATATTTAACAGAATTACGATTTCTACCAAAAAGCACTATTTTCTGTGGGGCAGTATTTTGTGACTGTGGGATCACCCTCCATGGCAATAGACTAGCCCTATTATGATTGCTAGTCTAAAAATTTGCATAAAATACACATACAGTGTACAACAAATATTTATTTTTCTTATTCTTTGTATTTGCAAAGGAGAAGCAAAAGGTGTGGTATGGTGATGAGATACAAATGTTCAATAAAAAGTGTTCATTAACCCTTTCTCAAACAAGCCCTGGTTTTCAGGTGTCTGCAGTACAAGTCTTTTGAAAACTGTGGGAAAAGGAGAAATTGCTCATAAAGAGCAATTTCTCCCTTTCCCACAGTGTTTTCTACCCTTTTTGAGAACTTTCTGCCATTTTCATCAAATTTAAAATTGTCGTCTGGAAGCTCTTCAATTTGGGCCAGTCTAAAATTTATCGTTTGGGAAAGGGATATCCTAAGCAATATCAGTATTCACTTTGAAATTGGAAAGAATTCCATGATTTTGCAATAAACTTCCCCTGGTTAGGAATCAGAGGTCAACCCTACTACCACACAATCCTGAGTTTTAACGACCCTGGAAAAGAGGCCTTTGGAAAACATTGTGGGAAGAGGAGAAAATGCTGGTAACCAGCATTTTCTCCTTTTCCCACAATGCTTTCTACACCACCCAATGCAAATTTCAATTTTTCAGTCACATTTATCTTGTCATCTGCAAATGCTTTCAATTTGGACAAGTCCAAAATATTGCCATTCGGTAAAGAGTTAAAGAGTGCTTATACTGATCTTGATGAAAGAAGCATTTACTTTCAATGGTATGAAAAAAACTGCATTTTAAAGAACCTCTATAATTGGCTATTTAGACAGAAAGGTTGGATGAAACTCATTAACACACAGGTAGGTAATTTATACCACCTGACCCGGTCAGTAGAGGGACAAAGCCTGGCCAATTTGCATACCACACTAAGCTTGTGATAATGACCAGATTATCTCCCTTTGATTCTGGTTAGTGATCAGTGAAAAAAGAGAGGGTGAACAAACAAAATAGGCAATCCAGAAATAATAGGATAGATCAGGCAAGATGGTGTACCTCTCTGACTGCAGCAGTGGTCGCTCAAGATTCTCTGATGTCTTTTTACCCTAATATATTGGACCTCTATTTAAGATTTTGCCAACCTTGCTTTCTTGACATTGTTGGAAAAAGAGTAGTATTTAAAAATGTAATAGCTTGGCCTTTTGTGTCTTTAACTCTTTACCAAACAACAAAATTTTAGACAGTGCCAAATTGAAAGCATTTGCAGATGACAAATGTAGCTCAAATGATAATTTCTGTCTTTGAAATGATAGAAAACAGTGTGGGAAAAGTAGAAAATGCTGGTTACCAGTATTTTCTACTTTTCCCACAATGTTTTCAAAAACCTCTACTTCAGGGTCGTTAAAACTCGGGATTGTGCAGAAAAGGGTTAAAGAATGTTATTTTTTTTTAGACATTTCAATATGCCATGGTTGGCTAGCTGAAAGAGTTTTTGGATAGGATGAGCTTAGGCAGCTTTGTTCTCGTGAGATGGTCATTATTTGTGTGATAAACAAAATATTGAATAATAAAAGACTACAGGAGGGGGCATATCATTATCTGGGTGTATTTGGGTAATGTCCCAGGTGGGGTGGGACCCTCAACAGTTAGGGACACATAGAAATGGTAATAAAAAAACTTTCATTGTGTGACACATTTTCATTGTCAAAATTTAGACTTTTTCCTCTTGTAAATCAATGAGGAATGAAAAAAAAAAACCTTTAACTCTTTACCACACAATCCCGACTTATAATGACCCAGAGAAAGAAGCCTTTTGAAAACATTGTGGGAAAAGGAGAAAATGCTGGTTACCAGCATTTTCTCCTTTTCCCACAATGTTTTCTACCGTTCCCAAAACGAATTTCAATTTTTCAATCACATTTATTTTGTCGTCTGCAACTGCTTTCAATTTGGACTGGTCTAAAATTTTGTCGTTTGGTAAAGAGTTAATTGATTTTGTTTGAAACATTGTTTGTACACAATCAGTTGTTTGTACCAAACCTATGTAATTCATATGTCAAAGGTGTATCTGACCTGTGGCCTAGTGGTTGCAGGTTCAATACCTGGTTGAGGTTGAGGCAAACTTTCTTTCTGGTAATTCATCACCTCCCACCTCTGATGCATATGAGAAACGTCGTCAGTGGCTTGGAAAGAAAGTTGTGCCAGTACTGGTGCAAGAAAGCCAGGAAACACATAATTATGGAGGTGCACTGACCGCCATGATACAACCCAAGCTGTTAAAAACAGTGTTACTATCAAATGCAAACAAAAGTGAACAAAAACAAACTCAATCTCAATGCAGTCAGTATTTCAGTGAGAGGCACTGGGTATGTATCAAGCAGGTACAATTAATAAGACCAAATAAGACCTTACAAGTGAGGAATAAAAGGCACAAGACATTAAACCCTTATCCTGTTAAGTAACTTAAATGAAACTTTCTAGCCGATTGTAAAAACCAAAATACTGGAATTTCAAAGTTTTTGGGGTTGGGGAAATATCTCCTTATCGGATAGTGTAGATGCAAGAATGTGCAGTCTGTTCTTGATCTACACTTTCCGCAATAGTTCCATGAGTTGCGCCTAGCAGCCTAAGGGTTAAGTACCATCATGTCACAATGGCTGCACATTTCACAGGGAAAACTTTTATTGTACTTTAGTACAGAACACAGCATCTTCACTCTTTCCCACACAATTCTTTCTTTCTACAACCCTAAGGATTGATTGATTGATTGATTGATTGTATGTGTTTAATGCCGTTTTCAACATTATTTCAGTTATATTGCGACGGCCAGTGCATCTATCCGTGCTTTCCTGGAGTTTCTTTTACCAGTACTACACACAATATTCTTTCTAAGCCACAGGCTGCTTTCCCACTTAACCATCGAGGAAATAATGGTCAGCGGTGAGAGAGGAATACCCGTCATATTGAATGAAATTGAAAACATTGTGGGAAAAATGGAATTAATTACAAAGAATCCAGAGAAGAGGAGTTGATAGTATTCTAAATCCATTACTTCCATTCCAAACCCTATGTTGTAGGTACTCATTAGAATCGTCTAGATGAGACGATTCTAATGAGTACCCATATTATAGGGTTTAGTGGAGAGTGATTAATATTTTCAATTTTAAAATCAAAATCACTCCCACTATCTGGAGCTCGGACAATGTACAAGCTTTCCCTTCTTTTTCCAGCCATGCTTTCTCTAGCCTTCCCGTTGAGGGACATGAAATATCATAGTTGTATAATAAGGGGTCATATTCATAATTTCAATTATATTTTCCTATGGTCAATTTGACCTCTGTGCATACCGACAAAAATAAAACTAGCCTGGTGGACAAAAGCCAGTTTAATTGAATTTTTCGGCAGATATCATTGAGATATTGAGATAGTGTATCAGAAAGGATAAACTATCAGACTTGATTTAACCCCATACTCTTCCCATATATTGATTGATCACTGAACAACTAATAGAAATAAATAAATTTCCTGATAGAAAAAATATCTTACAAATGGTGCAGAGCTTAATATGAACTAGGGGCTTCTCCTTAATTTTTTCATGGTTAATTATTAAAAGATAAATGGGTACCAGAAGATTTCCAACCAGATCTGGAAAGTCGTAATTTGATAATTTTATTGCTGAAAGGTTTTTTTGGTGTTTTCAAAGTTTCTAAATTTGGTTAGGCATACCAATATTGTACACCAAAATATACAACACTGGGGGTGTGTTCCGATGTGTTTATATTTTGTAGGAGACCTAATTGTCACTGCTCGTCTATTTAAATTTGGTCAGTATTTTAAGTATTATTTACAGGTTTGTGTACAGCCATTAATTGGAAGAGGGTTATTTTGAATTACCTTGGAGTATTAACTTACCTATATTACAGTGTGCAATGTAAAATATCAAGTGTCCCCCATGCTATCACATTTTAATACTTTTTTCTGTTAACCTGGAGCTTTAACTGTGTAGAAGTAAATAAACTTTGTGATTTAATCCTTTTTCTAATCTTAAGTTGTGGTGCTTCTCTGTTACATGAATTAAATCATACTGTTGTGCAGTGACGGTTTTGGGACTTTTGTTAAAAGATAATAAAACTCACAGCATTAGACACCATCCTTATTGTGTTAGCATCGCCGTAAATATATCATCAAATCTTCACTAGTGACTTGTTTATTATAAACACACCTGTTTCTGTATCTTTTATAAATATTCTATAAAACTGTGAAGTAGATTACAACATAACCATGGAAATGTCAGTGTCACCTTACGATATAGCTGATTACCTGAAATCTCGGACTGTAGTGTTGACCAACATTCCACAGGTAAGTTGCTTCTGCTGAACTTGCCTTCTCTTTGGTCCATTAACCCTTTACAGCACAATGCCGCCTTTTGACGCCCCTGGGAAAGAAGCCTTTTGAAAACATTGTGGGAAAAGGAGAAAATGCTGGTAATCAGCATTTTCTCCTTTTCCCACAATGTTTTCTACCCTATCAAAGAAAAGTTGCACCATTTGAACCACATTGAAATTGTTGTCTGCAAATGCTTTTAATTTGGACAAGTCTAAAATTTTGTTGTTTGGTAAAGGGTTAAGTAATTTGTATTGCTTGACTGGTGAAATGTTTGTCTTCAGTGTCTTGTAAAAACCCAGTCCTTGCACTCTGAAGGCTCATCTGGCTCTCAAAATACCAGGAATACTGCTCCAACATTGGACTGCAACATTGGCACATCACATTCTATGCACTTTGAATATGCTTATACAAACAACACTGAAATTTCTCCAGAACATCAATAGGGTTATCTGGTCTTCTTAGCCCTATGGTAACTATGCCTTTTTTTGCTACTGCAGGTCAAGATCAGATATCACAAAGTATACAGTCTGATCTTTGATCTGTCTGTCTGCTTCTTTCTTTGACCTCTGCTGAGACATCTTGACCAAAACAACCCTGAAATTGCAAGTATTTGGGTCGTATTTTTAGACTGAAAATGTTTGTTAGGTTTATTTTGGGCTGCAAGGGATCATCAGACTGATGCTGTGTTTTGTCTTGAAGTATAATGACAGCCCGCCAGTATGAAGTACAGTAAAACCTCTCTTAGTGACCACCTCTGTCAAGCAAGCGACCTGTGTTAAGCAAGTATATGTTGAGTTCCCAGAGAATACAAATTTACCTGTATTCAACAATCACCTGTCTAAAGCAAGCACGCTTACATTTACTGTGGTGAAAGGGGGCTTAATGCATCTCTGCGATGCATTATACCAAATTGTCAGATCATTAACCCTTTACCAGACGACAAAATTTTAGCCTTATCCAATTTGAAAGTATTTGCAGACAACAATTTCAATGTGGGAAAAGGAGAAAATGCTGGTTACCAGCATTTTCTCCTTTTCCCACAATGTTTTCAAAAGGCCTCTTTCACCTGGGTCGTTAAAACTCGGGATTGTGTGGTATAGGGTTAAGGCTTATTTGACAGGAATATCTCCAAAATTGAGAGGCAGTGTAGAGCTCATAGAAGACCTTTATATTCTCTGCAGTCAGATGGGGGGGGGGCTCCATTTTTTTTTTGCATAAAATAATACATCAGGACAAACCTGCCAAGAATGAAGCGAATAAAGTATTTCCTGCTGCATCAATATTGCATTGATTTTAAATCGTTCTCATTGTAATATAGATTGTGGCTGCAGGACTGCTCATTTACATATGAGCTGTGCTCTGGCAAAAGGGGGCTTAATGCCCCTCTGTAATGCATTATACCAAGCACGTCATCATTTAACCCTTTACCACACGACAAAAATTTATACCAGTTCAAACTGAAAGCATTTGCAGACGACAATTTCAGTGTGGTTCAAATGATGTGATTTTTGTTTGGTAGGGTACAAAACATTGTGGGAAAAGGAGAAAATGCTGGTTACCAGCATTTTCTCATTTTCCCAAAATGTTTTCAAGAGGCTTCTTCCTCAAGGGTGTTAAAAGTCGGGATTGTGTGGTAAATTGATAATTATGAATCCCTAATTGCCAACTTTTTCAATAACCAACTTAATCATGAGGTAGACTGGTCCCTGGACATACAGAAAATTGACCAATAGCGAAAAGCTTCGGCCCAGGTCAGCCTGCGCGGATTGCGCAGGCTGACCTGGAACGATACTTTTCGCAGATGCATTAAGCCCCCTTTTCACAGAGCATGGCTCATATCTGTAATCCTTGTTACCCTCTGTACAAAAACGTTGCCCATTTCTGCTGTAAGCTGGTTTTGCTGCAGGACTTTTGCATTTACATACATTAATGAGTTCATGGAAAAGTTAATTGGCTTTCTCTTAAATCTTTACAACACAATCCCGAGTTTTAACAACCCTGAAGGAGAAGGCTTTTGAAAACATTGTGGGAAAAGGAGAAAATGCTGGTAACCAGCATTTTCTCCTTTCCCCACATTATTTTCTACCCTATCAAAGACAGAAATCATCATTTGAGCTTCAGGTAATTTTTTGTCTGCAAATGTTTTTAGTTTGGTCCAGTCCAAAATTGGGTTGCTTGGTAAAAGGTTAAATGAAAGTGAGCCAAGTAAACGAGGCAGACATAAGATGTAGTCACTTAGTCTTGAATTGTGAAATTTGATGGGGAAAAACCTCACTTATGTAATTACGAAGCATCTTACTTTTAGGCTCAGTCTTAGCCTAGATTTAGAAAGTAACACAACTTCTTATTGGCTGATTGACCATTTTTTTTAGCCAATTAGAAGTTGTGTCACCTTCAAGTTTAGAAAATTCTTCAGAATAAGTCTACGAACATTTTCAAGAATGGTTCGTGAATATGGGACTTGAGTCAGTTAGCTGTTACGGCTTAACATGACTGAAATAGTGTTGAAAGCAGTATAAAATGCTGTTCAATCAATAAATCTCCTGTTACCACAAGGAGGACGCAAGTCTGAAAAACATGGGATCATTCTGGTCAAGGGTAAAAGCCGAACCCTTAGAGCATCGAAGAAACCAAAGAGAACCTTCTTATATTGTTAACCCTTTACCAGGCGACAAAATTTTAGCCTTGCCCAAATTGAAAGCATTTGCAAACGACAATTTCAGTGTGGCTCAAATGATGCAACTTTATTTTGATAGGGTAGAAAACATTGTGGGAAAAGGAGAAAATGCTGGTTACCAGCATTTTCTCCTCTTCCCGCAATTTTTTCAAAAGGCTTCTTTCCCAGGGTAGTTGAAAGGCGGCATTGTGCGGTAAAGGGTTAACATAACACCCAAATAAGTACAATTTCAATGATGTGGACCGTGTAGATTAAAGATCAGACTGCACATTTTATTCAATCTGATCGGCCTCAGGCCATGAATACAACTACAGTTGTGGAAGATGCTCTCTTTACATAGCAATGAAATTTAGGACTTGTCCAGAATGAAACCATTGCAAACAACAAATAAAATGTAGCTGAAATGATGGTAGTTACCAGTTACAGTGTAGAAAACCTTGTAGGAAAAGGAGAAAATGCTTGTTACTAGCATTTTTTGCTTTTCCCACAAGGTTTCCAAAAAGGCTATTTCCTCAGGGTTGTTAAAACTCATGATTGTGTGGAGTTACAGAGTTAAATATTCAATTGCTAGTCAAATTAACCCTTTACCAAACAACGAAAATTTGGACTGAGCCGGATTGAAAGCATTTGAAGATGACAAATTCAGTGTGTCACTAAAATGATGATTGCTCTCTTTAAAAGGGTAGAAAACATTGTGGGAAAAGGGGAAAATGCTGCTTACCAGCATTTTCTCCTTTTCCCACAATGTTTTCAAAAGCCTTCATCCCTAGGTCGTTAAAGAGTTAAGAGGCTAGGTCAAGATCAGACTACACAGAACAATATTTGAGAGATAGTTTTGTTGGGACAGCCTTTATTGTGCAATATTTATGATTATTTAGCCACTTCGCAGATCAAAAATGTCCACCTCACCTCAGGGTAAGGTATCTAGCGAGCAGTCAGTGGTAAGACGGAGGTTTACTGACCGGTGAAAAGGTGAAATAGGAGGAAGTGCATGTAGTTGCATCAGCATGTGACAGTTGTAACTATTCAGTTTTGCTTTCTGTCAAAAAATTGTTGTATGCGTGCCATGTTCTGTGAAAAGAGGGCTTAACTCTTTACCAAACGTCAAAATTTTGGACGCTATTAAATTGAAGGCATTTGCAGACAACAAAATGAAAATAGCTGAAGTGTTGGTTTGCGGGTTTGATAGGATAGAAAACATTGTGGGAAAAGGAGAAAATGCTGGTTACCAGCATTTTCTCCTTTCCCACGATGTTTTCAAAGGCCTTCTTTTTCAGGGTCGTTAAAAGTCAGGATTGTGTGGTAAAGGGTTAATGCATCTGCAGAAAGTATCGACCCATGTCAGCCTGGGCTGACATTGCAGGCTGACATGGGTCAAAACTGTTTGCTATTTGTGAGTTTTCTGCTTGTCCAAGGACTATTCTACCACATGATTTAGTCTGTTGTTTGACAAAATGGATTTTAGGGATCCATAATTATGTGATGTCTTGCTAGGTATAATGCAGCACGCAGATGCATTAAACCCCCTTGTCACAGAGCATAGCTGATATATTTCATGATTTTCAAACCCCTCACTTGCAGTCCAACACAGCTGCAGTCTAGAATAATTATTATTGTATGATGGTTAAAACTTTTTTAAGTCTTTACCACACAGTCCCGAATTTTAACGACCCTGTGAAAGAAGCCTTATGAAAACTTTGTGGGAAAAGAAGAAAATGCCAGTAACCGGCATTTTCTCCTTTTCCCACATTGTTTTCTACCCTTCCCAAAACAGATTTCAGGTTTTCAGTTACATTTATTTTGTCATCTGCAAATGCTTTCAATTTGGACCAGTCTAAAATTTGTCGTTTGGGAAAGGGTTAAGTCTTTACCACACAGTCCCGAATTTTAACGACCCTGTGAAAGAAGCCTTATGAAAACTTTGTGGGAAAAGAAGAAAATGCCGGTAACCCAAAACAGATTTCAGGTTTTCAGTTACATTTATTTTGTCATTTGCATATGCTTTCAATTTGGACCAGTCTAAAATTTTGTTGTTTGGTACAGAGTTAACTCTGTAACACACAATCCCAACCTGTAATGATCCTGAGAAAGAAGCCTTTTGAAAACAATGGGGGAAAAGGAGAAATTGCTGGTGACCAGTGTTTTCTATCCTTCCTAAAAAAATTTAACTTTTTCAGTCACAATTATTGTGTCGTCTGCAGATGCTTTCAATTTGGACGAGTCTAAAATTTTGTTGTTTGGTAAAGAGTTAACCCTTTCCCAAATGACAAATTTTTGGACTGGTCCAAATTGAAAGAGTTTGCAGACGACAATTTTAAATTTGATGAAAATGGCAGAAAGGTCTCAAAAAGGGTAGAAAACACTGTGGTAAAAGGAGAAATTGCTTGTTACGAGCAATTTCTCCTTTCCCCACAGTGTTTTCAAAAGACTTGTACTGCAGACACATGAAAACCAGGGCTTGTTTGGGAAAGGGTTAAGTACCTGTCATGACCAGCTACTTTTGCAAAGAGGGCCACTCTGATCTTGGATCTCCATGGTCTGCTCTGCTGAGATGTTCTGGGGCAAAAGCAATTTTGTAACGGCAGTTCTTTGATTTTGTCTTTGCCTATTTCGGTCATTATTCCTTTACCAAACAACAAAATTTTATGCTCTTCCAAATTGAAAGATTTGCAGATGACAAAATAAATGTGACTGACAAATAATTGAAATTTGTCTTGGGAAGGGCACAAAACATTGTGGGAAAAGGAGAAAATGCTGGTTACCAGCATTTTCTCCTTTTCTCACAATGTTTTCAAAAGGCTTCTTTCTCAGCGTCGTTAAAACTCGGGATTGTATGGTAAAGGGTTAACTCTCTACCACATGATGAAAATGTAGACTTGTTCAAATTGAAAGCATTTGCAGAGGAACAACAAAATGTGGCTCAAATGATTGAATTTGTCTAAGATAGGGTAGAAAATGCTGTGGGAAAAGGAGAAATGCTAGTTTTAGACTTGTCGATGTTGATGGAATGTAAAGACGACTATTCAAATGTTTTTAGCTCTACTGGCCAAAGACCAGCAAGTCATGGCCCTGTGTCCGTTGGCCTCTCTCCAGGGGTCAAAAGTTTTTACAGTCATGGCCTTATCTAATGTAAACTAAAAGAATCTTCTGGTTCCTAACTGTAAGATCTAGGTTTATCAAAACTTGCAGGTAGCTTCATCTAGTTGGCCTGTAGGGAGATTTAGATACAGTGCTGGGGTAAGCCCTGGGAGGGGCACAGGGGTTTACATGGTTTATAACGGCTCATTATAGTGAGAATTCTAAAAATCTTCATGAAGCACATGATGACTAAAGCCTATAACATATATACATAGTTTGTTACCAGTTACCTCCCTTGACTATCAATCTCAACTGTTACATGACTGGTATTGGGTATTCAAGTTTTTTGGATAGAAAATGTCCAGCTGTCAGTGAGAGTGATTTATTTTGATTTTAATTGTTACGCTCAGATGCACTGATTATTTTATGATAAAAAATTTGTATCATTCATTTTTTTTTGTTCCAGATCTTTATCGTTCATGCCAGTGAAAAATTGTTTGACACTAAGTTTCGGGTATCTTCTTATCAAAGCACTTCTCTCTTAGAGTTCATTGATATTCAGTATGAACAGTACTTGAGTAGACCTGCTTGTATTTATTGACATCATCTTTGCATTTGAAAAAAATAATGACTGGGGAGGGAGGGGTGTGGAATGGCTATTTCCTCCATGAAGGCTTATTGGCATACACATTTCTCATGATTTAACTGCACATGATATAACTGTCAATGCCAATTAACTCTTTACCAAATGACAAAATTTTAGACTGGTCCATATTAAAAGCATTTGCAGAGGACAAAATAAATGGGACTGAAAAATTGAAATTTATTTTAGGAAGGGTAGAAAACATTGTGGGAAAAGGAGAAAATGCTGGTAACCAGCATTTTCTCCTTTTCCCACAATGTTTTCAAAAGCCTTCTTCCGCAGGGTCGTTAAAATTCGGGATTGTGTGGTAAAGACTTAAGCACATGATACATTTCATTAAAAGCTAGTGCAGTGATACAGGGCCATCATGGATCTCTTGTTAAAATGATAGTATTTTGCCTTGAATAGGTAGAAAACATGTTGGAAAAAGGAGAAAATACTGGTTACCAGCATTTGCTCTCTTTCCCAAAATGTCACAAGGCTTCTTTCTTAGGATCGTTAAAACCCGGGATTGTGTGGTGAAGTATTGATGCTTTCAGAAACTTTCTGCTTCATGGTGGTTGAAAACCAGGATTGTGTTGTAAAATGTTAAAACCCCAGGGATGATTTGGTTAACCCTTTACCACACAGTTCTGAGTTTAAACAACCATGTGAAAGAATGCTTTAGAAAATATTGTGTGAAAAGGAGAATGCTAGTAATCAGCATTTTCTCCTTTTCACTCATTGTCTTCTATCCTGTCAAAGACAGAAATCATGATTTGAACAACTTTTTATGTTGTCTGCAAAAGTTTTCAATATGGTAGAGGCCAAAAGTTTGTCGATGAAGAGCACTAAGTATCAAGAGGGTTGACAAATAATTTGCCAAGAATGTGAAGGGTTTCTAGGTCAGACAATGATAAACATTTAATTACTCCTTAGAGATAAATCAAGGCAATTCCTGATTATGAATTAACCTGTGACTCTATGACAGGTCTTATCCCTTTACAAAACAAAGTTTAAGACTTGTCCAAATTGAAAGCCTTTGCAGACACAGATCAGATTGATAGGGTAGAAAACATTGTGGGAAAAGCAGAAAATGCTGGTTACAAGCATTTCCTCCTTTTCCCACATCTCAGGGTCTTCAAAACTCAGGATTGTGCGGTAAAAGGTTAACCCAATACCAAACAACAGATTTTGAGATTCCTCTGCAGTGAAAGGATTTGCAGACAAAGAATTAAATGTTAACCTAAAACGAAAAATTTCTATTCATTAGGGTAGAAAATATTGTGGGAAAAGGAGAAAATGCTTGTGACCAGCATTTTTGCCATTTCCCACAATGTTTTCAAAAGCCATCTTCTTGACAGTTGTAGAAACATTTTGATTGTTTGGTAAAGGGTTAAAGGGCAGTAAAACTGATAACATGTCATATATTATTTTGTTTGTTTGATAAAAAAGGGTCCTGCATGGCTCATTGGTAAAGTGTAGGACTTGTGACCCAGAGGCCCCAGGTTCAAGCTTCACTGGATGCACTGGGTTTTTCATGGGAAACTCCTTGGGCACAAAACCATAGACCCTACATTTTCTGTGCACAGATTTTGCATAACATACTACCAAACCTTGGTGTTTGATAACTATTATGAACATCCATGTATAGAGTCCGCATCAAATACCCTTTAACTCTTTACCAAACACGAAAAATTGAGACTGCTCCAAATTGAAAGCATTTGCAGACGACAAATCGAAGGATGCCCAAATGATAAACTTTGATCTTGACAGGGTAGAAGACTTTGTGAGAAAAGGAGAAAATGCTGGTTACCAGCATTTTCTCCTTTTCCCACGTTGTTTTCTACAGCCTTCTTCCTCAGAGTCGTTAAAAGTCGGGGTTGTATGATAAAGGGTAAAAAAACTGCATCACACTAACTCTTTACCAAACGACAAAAATTTAGACTGGTCCAAATTGAAAGCATTTACAGACGACAAAAT
Organism: Tridacna gigas; assembly: GCA_945859785.2. Lineage (NCBI taxonomy): Eukaryota > Metazoa > Mollusca > Bivalvia > Cardiida > Cardiidae > Tridacna > Tridacna gigas. The sequence goes on from OX244039.2 coordinate 1,659,405, forward strand.
AAATGTAATTGAAAAATTGAAAATTTGTTTTGGGTGGGATAGAAAAACATTGTGGGAAAAGGAGAAAATGCTGGTTACCAGCATTTTCTCCTTTTCCCACAAGGTTTTCAACGGACTTCTTTCACATGGTCTTTAAAAGACGGGATTGTGTGGTAAAGAGTTAATACGATTGTCAGTCCCTTGTATTAATTAATATATTTTTTCTCCTAAAAAATAAGTTTGAAACAGCATTATTCAGGTTTTTACTAACAGTTTGAAAAATTCATTTTACTTATTTAACAGGATTAGGGTTAACAATTCTTACAGGCAATAGAATCACAGTTTGCTTTTCGAAAAGCTTGTTTGTTCGTTCCATCAAGTTATTTTTAGAAACATGTTTTACTTTATGATGGAAGGTTATCTTTCATTCCCTCATATTATTGCCCCTGGGAGATCCACTTTCAGGATTTTTGAGTCCTTTGATTCTGAATTGTTTCTCCATTCAAAAATAGGAAAAAGTAATTATAAATGAAGTGCTAGGTGAGCTGTACAGGGCTTAATGGTACTCTTGTTGGGGCATCATAACTATATTCTTTTTTATAAGTGATCATCCAACTTCCTGATGTTTCAACCCCTTAATCCATTACCAAACAACAAAATTCTGGAGTCAACCAAATTGAAAGAGTTTGCAGACAACAAATTAAATTTAGCTCAAATGATGATTTCAGTCTTTGATTGAATAGAACACACTGTTGGAAAAGGAGAAAATGCTGGTTACCAGCATTTTTTTTCCTTTTTTCATAATTTTTTCAAAAGGCTTTATTGGCAAGGTTATTAAAACTCAGGATTGTGTGGTAAAGGGTTAAGCTAAGCTTAGCAGTTTAACCCTTTACCACACAATCCCGACTTTTAACGACCCTGAGGAAGAAGCCTTTTGAAAACATTGTGGGAAAAGGAGAAAATGCTGGTTTCCAGCATTTTCTCCTTTTCCCACAATGTTTTCTACTCATCCCAAAACAAATTTCAATGTTTGTTTTCACCTTTATTTTGTCGTCTGCAAATGCTTTCAATTTGGACTGGTCCAAAATTTTTATCGTGTGGTAAAGAGTTAACTCAATGGGTTTTTGGGGATAGTGTAGATCACTACAGAGAACATTCACTCTGATCATGGACCTACCCTGTCTGACAAGTTGAGATTTCCTGGCAAAAAAGAACTTTGAAACACAAAATATTTAGGGTTTTACATTTGGCTTAAAACTTTCATTTAATATGTGTAGCAGTGTAAGACAAAATTCTGGACTCCTCCAAATTGAAAGCATTTGCAGACAACAACATAAATGCAGTTCAAATGATGATTTCTGTCATTGATAGGGTAGAAAAAAAAATTGTGGGAAAAGGAGAATATGCTAGTTGGCAGCATTTTCTTCTTTTCCCACAATGTTTTCAAAAGCCTTCTCTGTCAGGGTCGTTAAAACTCGGGATTGTGTGGTAAAGGGTTAAGGCTTAGAGTAAAAATAAACCTAAAAGACAATTTCATTTGAGAAATAACACCCAAATAAATGTAATTTCTAGCTTACTTTTGTCCAGAATATCTCAGCAGTGAACAGTATAAATTAAAGATCAGATTGCACAAATTCTGCACTCTGATCTTGATGTAAACTGAATGCAAAGGCAACTAAAGTTGTCACAAGTGCTTCAAGGGTTAACTATTTAAAAACCACATCAAGTTATGTCTTGTTTTCAATGAATTATTATAGAAAAACTTGATTCATAAAAATGTCTATGCATTCAAGTGCAGTGTTTTTTCTGTGCTCTCATGGTATGGGCTATTTAACCCTTTCCCAAACGACAAATTTTGGACTGGTCCAAATTGAAAGAGTTTGCAGACGACAATTTTGAATTTCATGAAAATGGCAGAAAGGTCTACAAAAGGGTAGAAAACATCATGGGAAAAGGAGAAATTGCTCGTTATGAGCAATTTCTCCTTTTCCCACAGTGTTTTCAAAAGACTTGTACTGTAGACACGTGAAAGCCAGGGCTTGTTTGGGAAAGGGATAAATGGGATGGACAGTGATGAAGTACTTTCATTAACTCTTTACCAAACGACAAAATTTCAGACTAGCTCAAATTGAAAGCATTTGCAGACGACAACCTTTTTGTAGCTGAAATAATGATTTCTGTCTTTGACAGGATAATATTTAATGTCCAGATAAATCATGATCGGCAGTAAAATTGTTATTCTGCAATACTGCATTACAGCAAGTCTTTCAAAATGATGATTTCTTTGCAGTCAGCACTGACTAAAACTCAGATCAAAGTGCTGTTCTTACAGGAAATGACAGCACTTAAATTTTGGGAAATTGGCTATGTTTTGCATGTCAATGTTTTGCATGGCGCCCCGGCATGTTGATTAGGTGAAATACGGTATGTCTGCGTTTACTCCTATTTTGTAAAATGCAATTGAATAGGCTTCAATTTTGTTCTGTACCATGAAAGAGGAATGGTTCTTGTCCCAATAATTATCATTTAGTCTACCAAACAACATTAGTGTAGTCTTGTCCAAAATGAAAGTAAAATTTTGCAAGTAACAAATAAAAACAGCCTCAAATGATGGGATGTGGCAAGGTTGAAAACATTGTGGGAAATGGAAAAAAAATGCTGGTCACCAGTACTCCTTTTTTTGTGGTGTTTTCCTCAGGGTCTGTAACTCTTTACTACTCAGTCCAGAGTTTTAACAAACCATGAGAAGGGAACATTTTGGGAATAGGAAAAAAAGCTGGTAACTAGTATTTTCTCCATTTCCCACAATGTTTTCAAACTGTTCAAACTTTAATCTAAACACTTGAGCCACATTTAATTTGTTGCCTAGTAATGCTTTCAAAGCCAAGCCCCGGTAGCTCAGTCAGTAGTGCACAGGACTTGAGAACAGGAGGTTGCTGGTTTGATCCCTGGCTTGGCCAATTTCTTTCCAAGGATTGATGATAGTCATCGTGACAGGATTCATTCCTCTCTCACCGCTGACCATTGTTTTGATGATGGTTATGTGGGAAAGCAGCCAGTGGCTTGGAAAGAATATTGTGCGGAGTACTGGTAAAAGAAACTCCAGGAAAGCATGGATATGTGCACTGGCCGCCACGATATAACTGAAATAATGTTGGAAACGGCGTTAAACACCATACAATCAATCAATGCTTTCAAAAATGGACAAGTATAAAATTTTCTTGTCTGGTAAAGGTTTGATTAACCCTTTCCCAAACAACAAATTTTGAACTTATCCAAATTGAAAGACTTTGCAGATGACAATTTTAAATTTGATGAAAATGGCAGAAAGGTCTCAAAACGGGTAGAAAACACTGTGGGAAAAGGAGAAATTGCTCGTTACGAGCAATTTACGAGCAATTTCTCCTTTTCCCACAGTGTTTTCAAAAGACTTGTACTGCAGACACGTGAAAACCAGGGCTTGTTTGGGAAAGGGTTAAAACACAGGATTGTTTGGTATCATGCTCCTTTCACAGACAAAATTTTTTCAATCTCGTCATTCGAACCCTGTACCACATGATGACTTTTGACAATCCTGTGCAAAAAGCCTTTTGAAAACATTGTGGGAAAAGGAGAAAATGCTGGTAACCAGCATTTTCTCCTTTTCCTCACAATGTTTTTTACCCTTCCCCCAAAACAAATTTTAATTTTTGATCCACGGTTATTTTGTTGTCTGCAAATGCTTTCAATTTGGACTAGTCTAAAATTTTGTCATTTGGTAAAGAGTTAACAATATTTGGTTTGTTGTCTGCAACTGCTTTGAATTTGGACATGTGTACAACTTTGTTACAAAGCAAAGAGTTAACCCTATACCACACAATCCTGAGTTTTACAATTCTGAGAGAAGAGGCTTTTGAAAACACTGTTGGAAAAGGAAAAAATGCTGTAACCAGCATATTTTCCTTTTCCCACAATTTTTCCTGCCCTTTCAAAGACAAATTCCACCATTTCAGCCATGTTAGATTTGTTGTCTGCAAAGGTTATGAATTTGGACAAGTCCGAAATGTTGTGGATTGGTAAAGAGTAATGTTTTCATGGATAAGGGGCGGAGTGTATCCATGCATAGATCTGATGTATTTAGTGACAGTAGGGAGTCCTCAATGGAATGTTTGGGATGGCATTTAATACCGGTATGATAAACTGTCGTTTCAAACTCGGCCAGGCAAAACGCCAGCGACAAATAATTGAGAATCTCAACATCTGTTGACTTTGTCCCAGATTATCGGATGACACTGGACCAGTGCTGCATACAGACTGTCTCTCAGATTTCGTTTATGGATAAAATTAATGACTGCAGAAAAAGTGGTGCATCTTTAACATGTAAAATGACAGTAAATCGTCCTTTTGCAACCAAGCTGTTATTTGGGGGGGGTTTGTTAAAAAGGGGGTGTGTCAGTCTCACAGGGTTGTTTGACAGTTGGTGTTCTAAATAAAACTCTCTAATGATAGCGAACCTCTAGTTTCAATATGTTCTAAGGTAATTAAGAGAAAATGAAACATATAAATTTCACACCGAGTAGCAGATTACAAACCCCACAGAATATAGAATAGCAAGAGGAGACTGAAAGTTTATTTAAAATGCAATATTTTTTTTTTAGCTCCACTGGCCAAAGGCCAGCGGGCTTATGTCATGGCCCGGTGTCCGTTGTGCGTCCGTCCGTCTGTCAGTCCGTCCGTCCGTGTGTGCGTGCGTGCGTCCGTCCATGCGTTAACTTTTATTTCAAACATCTTCTTCTCTGAAACTACCCATCCGATTTTCATGAAACTTCACAGAAATGATCCTGCCATGGTCCTCTTCAGAATTTCTTGAAAGAATTTGATTCCTTCAAAAACTCTGGTTGCCATGGCAACAAAACTGAAAAATATTGGAAATCTTTAAAAATCTTCTTGTCGGAAACCATAAGGCATAGGGCTACCAAATTTGGCATGTAGCTTTATGTAGTAGACCGCTATCAAGTTTCTTCAAATTATAGCCCTGGGGTCAAAATTGGCTCTGCCCCAGGGGTCACAAGTTTTACATAGGCTTATATAGAGAAAACTTTAAAAATCTTCCTGTACCTAGCCATTAGGCCTGGAGCTACCAAATTTTGCATGTTGCTATATCTAGTGGGCCTCTACCAAGCAGGCCAAAATTTTAGCCCTGGGGTCAAATTTGGCCCCGCCACAGGGGTCACAAGTTTTACATGGGCTTACATAGTGACAACTTAAGAAATCTTCCTGTTTTGATTTTTTTTTTTGAAATTAGCCTTGCATCAGGGGTCTTATGTTTTACAGAGGCTTCATATGGACAAAACTTGAAAATCACCTTATTTGTAACCATACAGCATAGACTTGTATTATTTTGGCATGTAGCTTTATCTTGTGGACCTCTACCAGGGTTCAAGTAATTATAGCTCTGGGATCAAAAATGGCTTTGCCTTGCGGGTCTCAACTTTCACATGGGCTTTTACAGAGAAAACTTTGTAAGTCTTCATTTTGAAACCATTTGGCTCAGAATTGAAATGTTTAGTATTTATGGTTTATATTTATAAGCCAGTGGAGCGATACAGGGCCATCATGGCCCTCTTGTTTACTTTTATTGGCTCAACAGAATGCAACATGAGCTGTTGTGTAGCTGTTGCTCTGTGCTTTTCATCCCTCCATCTGTCCATTAACTCTTTACCAAACAACAGAATTTTAGACTAGTCCAAATTCAAAGCATTTGCAGATGACAAATTTTAATGTGGCTCAAAAATTCAAATTTGCTTTGGGAAGGGAGGAAAACGTTGTGGTAAAAGGAGAAATTGCTGATTACCACCACAATGTTTTCAAAAGACTTCTTCTTCAGGGTTGTTAAAACCCAGGATTGTATGGTAATAGGGTTAAAAGCCAAGCAGCAGGTAGTGCATAGGACTTGAGAACAGAAGGTCACTGGTTCAAATTCCCAGCCCAGCCAATTTCTTTCTTTAAGGATTGGTGATAGTCATTGCGACAGGATTCGTTCCTCTCTCACCCCTTGATAATTGTTTTGAGGATGGTTATATGGGAAAGCAGCTGGCTGACTGTGAAGAATATTGCGTGTAGTACTGTTAAAAGGAGTGCAAGGATAGATGCACTGGCCGCTGTGATATAAGTAAAATGATACTGCAAACAGTATTGAACATCATACACTCTATCTGTCCATTAACAGGTTTTAAATCTTTTAACTGTTTTCCAAACAACAAAATTTTAGACTGGCCCAAATTGAAAGCATTTGCAGACGACAAAATAGATGTGATTGAAAAAATTTTAATTAGTTTTGGGAAGGGTGGAAAACATTGTGGGAGAAGGAGAAAATGCTGTTTACCAGCATTTTCTCCTTTTCCCACAAGGTTTTCAAAAGGCCTTTTTCACAGTGTCGTTAAAAGTCGGGATTGTGTTGTAAAGAGACGCCATGGAGACAGTGCTGGTAACCAGCTTTGTTCCCTTTTCCCACAGTTTTTTCTACACTTTCAGAGACAAATTTCATCATTATACCCCCGCAAGACGAATGTTTTCGTGGGTATACTGGAATAAGCCTGTCTGTCCGTCCGTCCGTGTGTCTGTCTGTGTACAAAATACTAGCAATTTTGTGTTGCGAACTCCTACAGTTTTCTTTCAATTGCATTGAAACTTTGCACATATATTGATCATATATTGAAGATTTGCAAGACATAATTTTCAAGTGTCAACTCCCCCTGGTTGAGGAATTATCTCCCCTTGAACTTGACACTTTTTTTCTGTCAAAGCGCTGGCGGGGGTATAAGTCACATTCAGTGACAGCTTTAGTTTAAGCCTACATTTAATATGAAGTCTGTAAATGCTTACATTATGGAAAAGTCAGAGGAAAAAAAAATGTTCATCTGGTATCCAGTTAAAACATGAGGCCTGCTCTAGCAAAATGAGGCTTAACTCTTTACCAGACAGTCCAGACTTTTAGCGATCCTGAGGTAGACTTTTGAAAACATAATGGGAAATGGAGAAAATGCTGGTAACCAGCATTTTCTCCTTTTCCAACAATGTTTTATACTCTATCAGGGACAGAAATCATTATTTTAGTAATTAATTTGTCGTCTGAAAATGCTTTCAATTTGGTCCAGTCCAAAATTTTATCGTTTGGTAAAGAGTTATTTATCTCCATAATGCAATACTAAGCAAGTCATCAAATGATCCTGGATCCATAAAGTCCATGTTGTCTAACTACCAACTGAATCATCAGGAAGACTGGTCCTTTGACATGCAGAAAATTGTCCAATAGCGAAAAGTTTCGGCCCAGGTAAGCCTGTGCGGACTGCACAGGCTGACCTGGGTCGATACCCCCCCATACTTTTTGCAGATACATTAAGCCCCCATTTCACAGAGCATGGCTCATATTATTTGATCAGTCATGCTTAAGTTTCATGGTCAGCTTCCACAGGTCGGGGTGTGGAGAAGATGGTTAAAACTAGTGTCTTGTAAACAATTTGACTGCCATTGCAAAGGTGGACAAGGAAAAACTTTTCAACTTCTCCTCAACCTTTTTCTATACTATCCCGAGTGTAAGCAGGAAATAGTTACAAAGTTGATGACATAAAATTACAAATTTTCATACACCAATGCAAACTACTTACAGTGATAACATCTTTTTCATTTTATAGTTCAAATTAGAGACATTTTTTCTATCACTGAGTTAGTATACTGTTAGGCCAATTTTTAGATGTTAGATTGGAAGGGTGGAGGGGGAAGAGAGAGAGAGATTTCTTTACTGAATTCTGTATTTGTAACATATGGATTATCATGTAAATTCAAGCCACCAATTCACATGAGGACATCATGACAAGAAATGTTACAAGCAGTTTCTCTTCTTGCTAAGATGCTTTCAAAGTGGTCTGCTGTCAGACTAGAAATCTGCTGGAGATTTGTGTAAACTAAACCTTTACCTAAAAAAATCCCATGTTTTTATCATCCAGAGGTCGAAGGCCTCTTAACCCCTTAGAGCCCTAAATTAATGAAAGGGGTCTGTTCAGTTACAAAAATGCCATTGAAACAATTATCAAAGTGAGAGAAGAATGACTATCATCAATCCTTGGAAAGAAATTCACAAAGCTGAGGATTTGAACCAACAACCTCCTGTTGGCAAGTCCTGTACACTAGTGACTGCAATACCTGGGCTTGGCAGAATTTGTTGAAACAGGACTATTACTCAATATATCAAATCATATAGATCCCTGTTTGTTTGCAGTCCGGTCTTGCCCACTAGCAAGCTTCAAGCACCATATTTACAAATAAGCCATGCTCTGGCAAAAGGGGGATTAACTCTTTACCACACAATCCTGACTTTTAACGACCCTGAGAAAGAAGCCTTTTGAAAACATTATGGGAAAAGGAGAAAATGCTGGTGACCAGCATTTTCTCCTTTTCTCACAATATTTTCTACCTTTCCCAGAACAAATTTCAATTTTTGATTCACATTTAATTTGTTGTCTGCACATGCTTTCAATTTGGACCAGTCTAAAATTTTGTCGTTTGGTACAGAGTTAATGCATCTCAGTGATCCATGATACCAAGCAAGTCAACACATATTTATAGACCAATAAAGTCCATTTTGTATAACAACTGACTGATTCATGAGGTAGACTGGTCTTTTGACATGCAGAAAATTGAGTGATAGTGAACAGTTTCGGACCAGGTAAGCCTGCGTGGACTGCGTCGATACTTTTCGCAGATGCATTAAGCCCCCTTTTCACAGCTCAAATCTATTGAATGGCATAGCTATTTATCGAGTGGTACATGATAATGATAACTGATGATGGCTTTAAAAATGTCTCTATATTGGCTTAAACATTTACCACACAATCCCGACTTTTAATGACTCTGATAATGAAAAATTTTGAAAACATTGTGGGAAAAGGAGAAAATACTGGTTACCAGCATTTTCTCCTTTTCCCACAATGTTTTGTCCTATCAAAGACAAATCACATCATTTGAGTCACATTGAAATTGTCGTCTGCAAATGCTTTCAATTTGGATGTGTCTAAAATTTCATCGTGTGGTAAAGATGTAAACGTTTTCCAAACTAGTCCTAGATATTTTATCAGAATGTGGCAGAAGGCTTTTGGAACAAAAAAAAATGGAAAAAGGTAAATACCAGTCACAATTATATTCTCCTTTTTTTTTCTCAACATTTTTTTTCTACATTTTCAATAGCAAATTCTATCATTTAGTCACAGATGCACAATCCTAGAATCTTGTCATCTGGTAAAGGGATAAGGGTTAATTGAACCCCTTTTAGAACTGTTCAACAATGTTATCTAGCTAATATTCAAGGCCCTGAGTGATAAGTAGCCAATACATGCATTATTATAATGGGAAAACACAATCCAACTACTTGTCCAGGTCAAATACTGAGTAACCTGATCAGCTTTATGGCAGAATTTGACAAATTACACTTTCGATTGTAATGAATGAACAGTTTTCAAATTTGGCAGTTAAACTTTTTATTGCTTTAAATTATAATGACACATACATTCAAGACTTGAGTTTAACTGTAGTTTCAACTGTAGCTTGTGCTGATTTTGATATTAACTCTTTACCAAACAACAAAATTTTAGATTTGTCCAAATTGAAAGCATTTGCAGATTTCCCCTGTGTTTGTTACCTAAACTGTTTCTAAACTGTTACAGGGTAAACCGTTACAGCAATATTACTATACAACCATTTTTCCAACAAGTCTGTTACAGCATTTGTAATTATACTCCCAGTCTCCCTGTGTTTGGTAACCAGACTGTTACTGCCATGGTTCTATATGCCCAGTCTCCCTGTGTTTGATAACCAGACTGTTACAGCAATGGTCTTATATGCCTGGTCTCCCTGTGTGTGGTAGCTGAATGCTAACAGCAATGGTATATACCCAGTCTCCCTGTGTTTAGTAACCAGACTGTTACAGCAATGGTCTTATATGCCCAGTCTCCCTGTGTGTGGTAGCTGAATGCTAACAACAATGGTATGTACCCAGTCTCCCTGTGTTTGGTAACCAGACTGTTACAGCAATGGTCCTATATGCCAAGTCTCCCTGTGTGTGGAAGCTGGACGCTATCAGCAAAGGTCCTATGTGTCCAGTCTCTCTGTTTGATAACCAGACTGTTACAGCAATGGTCCTATATGCCCAGTCTCCCTGTGTGTTGTAACTGGATGCTTACAGCAAAGGTCCTATGTGCCCAGTCTCTGTGTGTTTGGTAATCAGACTGTTACAGCAATGGAATTATATTCTCAGTCCCCCTATGTTTGGTAACCAGACTGTTACAGCAATGTGTCTAGACTCCCACTCTCTCTATATTTGGTAACTGGACAGTTACAACTATGTCACCATTATCCCATCTCCCTAAGTTCAGTAATTGGACAGTAAACCCTTTACCACATGACAAAATTTTAGACCCATCTAAATTGAAAGCATTTGCAGATGACAATTTCAGCATAGCTCAAATGATGTGATTTTTCTTTGTAAGGGTAGAAAACATTGTGGGTAAAGGAGAAAATGCTGGCTACCAGAATTTTCTCCTTTTCCCACAATGTTTTCAAAAGGCTTCTTCCTCAGGATAGTTAAAAGGTGGGATTGTCTGGTAAAGGGTTAAAGCAATGTAACCATACTCCCATTCTCCCTGTGTTTGGAAGTTGGACTGTTACACCAATGTTGCAGACTCCCAGTCTTCCTGTATTGGTAACTAGATTGTTACAGCAATGACTCTAGACTGGAGCTTCCCTATGTTTGGTAACCAGACTAAAAGAGCAATGTTATGACTCAGCCTGTCTCCCTGTATTTTGTAACCAGACTGTTACAGCACTGTCACCTTACTCTGAATCTCCCTGTGTTTGATAACTGGACTGTTATAGGAATGTTTCTAAACTCACAGCCTTCCTGTGTTTGTTATTTGGACTTTTACAGCTATGTAACCATGTGTACTCTCATTCTCCCATTGGACTGTTACAGCAATGTTACTATGTAAACAAACGGTTCAGCCAATCAAAAGTTGTGTTATGTTTAATGTTAAGCCAATCAGAAGTATTGTTTCAAATTTAAACAATTCTGGAGAATAAGCCTAGGAATGTTCTTAAGAATGGTTTGTGAATACAAACCCAGGGGAAACCCTGTCATTGTTCAATACTGCAAGTCTCTTTGTATGTGTTAACCAGTCTGATTAGAATGTGCTGTCTAATCTTGGATCTCTGATAAGGAGATATTTTTCTCCCAAAATACATTTGAAATAGCAAAATTTGGGTTTCTGCTATAGGTTTGAAAGTTTCATTCCACTTACTTAGCAGGATATCGGTTAAACCTTTACCACACACTCCCGACTTTGAACGACCCTGCCAAAGAAGTCTTTTAAAAACATTGTGGGAAAAGGAGAAAATGCTGGTAACCAGCATTTTCTCCTTTTCCCACAATGTTTTCTACCCTTCCCAAAACAAATTTCAATTTTTTAGCCACATTTATTTTGTTGTCTGCAAATGCTTTCAGTTTGGACGAGTCTAAAATTTTGTCGTTTGGTAAAGAATTAAGTGGTGGTGCACTGAAAAAAAAAGATATGATTACTCTGAAGGGGGCCATTGCAGGTAAGGATCAAGATAACAGTCTCTTTTGTACAATTGACCATAGGCTATTTTAATTGTCCACTTTAGATTACAATTTCTATGTATTAACCCTTAACCTATTCCCAAACGACAAATTTGGACTGGTCCAAATTGAAAGAGTTTGCAGACCACTATTTTAAATTTGATGAAAATGGCAGAAAGTTATCAAAAAGGGTAGAAAACACTGTGGGAAAAGGAGAAATTGCTCGTTACGAGCAATTTCTTCTTTTCCCACAGTGTTTTCAAAAGACTTGTACTGCAGACACGTGAAAACCAGGGCTTGTTTGGGAAAGGGTTAAGCTGCTGAATAAATGAAACACAAATTTCTACTCGATACTAAAAGCCCAAGCATTGCGGATTCAAAGTTGATTTCACCGGAAAGAAAATACCGTATCGGACAGTGTAGATCAAAGATCAGACTGCACGTTCTGTGCAGTCTGATCTTGATCTACAATGTCCGCAAAAGGTCAGTGAGTCGCGATTAGCAGCTTAAGGGTTAACCACTAAGAGCACCGAATAAACTCATCAGACATTTTCATTTTAGAGATTTAATCCTAACAAGAGCAATTTCAAGATGGCCCATGCCCAGCATGTCTCAGTAAAGTGGACAGGGTAGATCAAAGATCAGACTGCATGTTTTATGCAGTCTGATCTTGATCTATACTGGCTTCAAAGGCAACTACAGTTGTGAAAGGCACTCTAAGGGTTAAAGGTTGTGCAAAAGCACTTGTATTTATTTGTTCAAATCAGGAATAAACAGGATCAGAAAGATTAACTCTTAACCAAAATTTTAATGACAAAATTTAAGACCTGCCTAAACTGAGAGCATTTGTGGATGACAAAATAAATGTTACAGAAAAAAAAAAATTTGTTTTTGGAAGGGTAAAAAACATTGCAGGAAAAGGAGAAAATGCTGGTTACTAGCATTTTCTCTTTTTCCCTCAATGTTTTCAAAAGCCTTTTGCCTAAGGGTCGTTAAAAGTCAGGATTGTGTTGTAAAAAGTTAAAGGCCACAGTTATTCTTCCAGAGGATTATATGCAGTAGATACCCCTTAGAATATCATGAAAAAATGATGGTGAATTGTTGTGTGGTACAGATCATGATCATTATGCACAGAATATCTAACCATGGATTGACAATGTCCTACTTAGGCCAGAATGATCACTGCAGCAATTTTGACAGAAAATACTTGTACACATTGTATTTAGAAGGCAGCCCAAGCCTTCATAACCTCCAGTTAAGCACACTGAAATAGATTTTGATGTCTTTGGGTGCTAAATATGTAGCCCTTTATAACATAATAGAATTTTAGACCTTTGAAAATAGAAAGCATTTGCAGATGTCAAAATGAAATGTGGCTTAAAATGAGAGGATTTGTGTGTAAAATTATAGCAAATATTCAGGGAAAAGGAAAAAAAAATGCTGGTTACCAGAACTTTCCCCTTTTCCCCCCCACAATATTTTCAAAAAAATGTTTTCCTACAGGTTGTTAGAATGCAGGATTGTTTGGTAAAGAATTAACCCTTTACCACACAATCCCGAGTTTTAACGACCCTGAGAAATAGGCCTTTTGAAAACATTATGGCAAAAGGAGAAAATGCTGGTTACCAGCATTTTCTCCTTTTCCCACAATGTTTTCTAACCCTCCCAAAACACATTTCAGTTTTGGGTCACATTTATTTTGTCGTCTGCAAATGCTTTCAATTTGGACTAGTCTAAAATTTTGTCTTTTGGTAAAGAGTTAAACAATTGTCAGTAAAGGAATATTGAGCTAAAGGTGCTGTTTGCATTGTCAGGTGCCCTGTAGACATTTGTAGTATGTTGAAAAATGCCCCCCCCCCCCCCCCCCCCCCATGTAGATATTGCTTTTTTAAAAAGTGTTTGTTAGAATACCTTACAAAGTATCGGAATTTCTGGTTCAAAGATCAAATTGCATCTTTTATGCAATCAGATCTTGATCTCTATAAGAAATCAAAGTTCTGATAAGCACTTTTACTCTTTACCAAATGATAAAATTTTAGACTGGTCCAAACAACAGATTTGCAGACGACAGTTATAATGTTGTATAAATTGGGAATCTTTTCTTTGAAAGGGTAGAAAAGGTGTGATAAGGAGAAAATGCTGGTAACCAGCATTTTTGCCTTTTCCCACAATGTTTTCAAAAGTCCTTTTCCTTTGGGATCGTTAAAACTTGGGATTGTGTAGTGAAGGGTGAAGGATTATCCTTTAACACTTTAAAGTTTTAACGACCCTGAACATTAGAAGGCTTTTGAAAACATTGTGGGAAAAGAAGAAAATCCTAGTTACCAGCATTTTGTTCTTTTCCCACAATGTTTTCAATGGTCTCAAAGGCAGATACTGTCATTTGTACCCTTTTTTATTTGTTGTCCGTAAATGCTTTCGACTTGGACTGGTCTAATATTTTGTTCTGTGGTAAAGAGTTAAGCAGACCACAGAATAGTATGGTCGTCCAGATTTTATACCTGAAGTTGTCCAGTTGACAGCGAGGCTTAAATGATGGAGTTTTTCCTTAAAAGTCTAGAAAACATGGTGGGAAAAGGAGAATATGCTGATAACCAGTTTTCTCTGTTTTCAAAGGCCTCTTTTTTCTGATCTGTGACATTTTGTTGAAAACCATCAAAAATGATCCCAAGCTCTGACCCTTACCTTAACCCAGAAATACTGTGGCTGACATCTTCCTCCCAGACAGAGTTTTTCATGAAATTAATCTAGGAATTTCGCAGTTGGTATTTTAACTCTTTCCCAAACGACAAATTTTGGACTGGTCCAAATTGAAAGAGTTTGCAGACGACAATTTTAAATGTGATGAAAATGGCAGAAAGTTATCAAAAAGGGTAGAAAACACTGTGGGAAAAGGAGAAATTGCTCGTAACGAGCAATTTCTCCTTTTCCCACAGTGTTTTCAAAAGACTTGTACTGCAGACACGTGAAAACTAGGGCTTGTTTGGGAAAGGGTTAAAACATAACATGGATTTCGACCAAAACGCCCATTTGACGGAATGTTGTGCACCGCTTTTTTCAGGGTCATTACAAGGGGATTGTATGGTAAAGGATTAACCCTTTACCGCACAATGCCACCTATTAACAACCCTGGGAAAGAAGCCTTTTGAAAACATTGTGGGAAAAGGAGAAATGCTGGTAACCAGCATTTTCTCCTTTTCCCACAAGGTTTCTACCGTAGAAAAATTGCACCATTTGAGCCACATTGAAATTGTCGTCTGCAGATGTTCTCTATTTGGACAAGGCCAAAATTCTGTCATCTGGTAAAGAGTTAACTCTTTACCAAACAACAAAATTTTAGACTGTTCCAAATTGAAAGCATTTGCAGACGACATACTATAGGTGGCTCAAATGATGAAATTTGTCATCGATAGGTTAGAAAACATTGTGGGAAAAGGAGAAAATGCTGGTTACCATCATTTTCTCCTTTTCCCACAATATTTTCAAAAGGCCTATTTCTCAGGGTCGTTAAAAGTCGGGACTGTGTGGTAAGGATTAAGTGGAAGGGTTTAGACTGGTATTTATCAGGTTCAAATATTTTTATCCTCTTACCTGGTACATATCCCACCACACAGGCATATCCTTTAATAACTCTATACGAAATGACAAAATTTTGTACTGGACCAAATTCAGAGCATTAACATTTGCAGAAGACAAATGTTGCTGATTGGTGATTTCTGTATTTTGATAGGGTAGAAAACATTGTGGGAGAAGGATATGCTGGTTACCAGCATTTTCTCCTCTTCTCACTGTTTTCTAAAGGCCTCTTTCTCAAGGTTGTTAAAACTTGGAATTCCGAGAGTTTAATGACCTTGGGAAAGAAAGCTCGGGCAAACGTTGCGGGATAAGGAGGAAATACTGGTTTCTAGCATTTTCTTTTTTTCCCTCATTGTTTTCAAAAGGCCTCTTTTTTTTTTTAGGGTGGTGAAAATATGGGTTTTTACCATCGGCTTGACAGTTTTATTTCTTTTATTTAGCAGGATAAGGGTTAATTGTCATAAAGTAAGGTCTTATGCATGAATGTTAGTAAAATAGGGTCTTTAACTCTTTACCACACAATCCCGACTTTTAATGACCCTGAGAAAGAAGCCGTCTGAAAAAACTGTGGGAAAAGGAGAAAATGCTGGTAACCAGCATTTTCTCCTTTACCCTTCCCAAAACAAATTTCAATTTTTCATTCACATTTATTTTGTCGTCTGCAAATGCTTTCAATTTGGACCAGTCTAAATTTTTGTTCTTTGGTAAAGAGTTAAAGGAGAAACTGCATGTCACAAGCATGTTCTCCTGTTGCCATTGTGTTTTCAACTAGTGGTGTGCTGAAAGAGAATGCTAAAAAGGGGAGGTAATGAGTAAGAACGTAGAACAATGGATACTGGTTAGATTAACCCTTTACAACACAATCCCGAGTTTAAACGACCTGGAGGAAAATGGCCTTTGAAAACATTGTGGTAACCAGCATTTTCTCATTTTCCCCACAATGTTTTCTACCCTTCACAAAGCAAATGGCAGTTTTCGGGCCAGGTTTAAATTGGCACACTCAAATGCATTTGATTTGGACCAGTCCAAATTGTTTTTCATTTGGAAAGAGTTAAGAGAGAAGTATCCCCCAGAGAGTTACCATTGTCAACAAAGTGTTTGAACCAAATATTCGTCTTTATTGGAGGAAAAATATCAGATCAGACTTGGAAAAAAAATCTCATATTTCTTCTCTATGATGGGTTTAGACATGTTATTCTCCCTTGGGCTGTTTTTCCTTAATCATCCACTGCTTTGTAAGGCCACTCCGGGTCTCCGGAGGTCAATTTTCTTATTTATTGAATCAATATTTTGAAATCCCTCCGCTCTTCTCAAAGTCCTTACATAGTTTTCTTCTCACAAAAAAGTGATTTTTTAGCTTGGATGTTTTAGAAGGAAATGTCAAAGTAATGCCATAGCTCTGTTTTCATGGTCTTCATCCTGGTTGCATGAAAACCGTGACATTTTTTCATATCTGTTATTTCTGAAGAAATTTACATCAGATTTGGGCTTGTTGTTTACTTTCAAACAGATAACCCACACTTAACCCTTTACCAGATCACAAAATTTTAGCCTTCTCAAAATTGAAAGCATTTATAGACGACAATTTCAATGTGGCTCTAATGGTGCCATTTTTCTTTGATACGGTGGAAAACATTGTGGGAAAAGGAGGAAATGCTGGTTACCAGCATTTTCTTGTTTTCCCACAATGTTTTCAAAAGGCTTCTTTCCCAGGGGCGTCAAAAGGCAGCA
Organism: Tridacna gigas; assembly: GCA_945859785.2. Lineage (NCBI taxonomy): Eukaryota > Metazoa > Mollusca > Bivalvia > Cardiida > Cardiidae > Tridacna > Tridacna gigas. Next base: position 1,676,317 of record OX244039.2, read on the forward strand.
TTGTGCGGTAAGGGTTAAGGGCAGGAAACTCTCTACACATTTTTCACACAGTTATGCTCCTTTTTTTGACTTAAAATTTTCACTGAAAAAGCACTGCAGTGGAGCGTTGGCACCTGCATTGAAAGCTTTTGCAGATGACGAAATAACTGTGATTCTAAATAGAAATTAGCTTTTGAATGGATAGCTATGGTGGCATATTTCTGCCGCGAGATACGAGATAGCTATCGTGATAATTTGAGAAAACTTTCACGATAATTTGAAGTTTCCTGTAAATTTTATCTAGATAGTGAAAAGTTTTCTGAAAAAGCTATCGCGATAAACTTTGCTATCTAGAAAATTTTATGTTGATTATTTCTCATTAGTGCACGAAGCTGACATCGAGGTAAAATTATTGCGATAGTTCTATCCGTCTCTCGATATCTATAAATAGAAAAATCAACATTTGGATGAACTCGGAAGTTTTTGACTGTACAGGAGACAAAGATGATCCGAAACAGTATCTAATTATAGATACCGTGAATGTCAGTTGTGGGCACAAGCGTAAAAAAAATGTCATGATAACAGTTAGAAATATCGCAATATTTTTATCGTGAAACTTTTTGTTAGCTAGATAATATTTCCAGGAAAGTTTATTTTATCACGATAGTTCTCTAAAATTATCATGATAGCTATCTCATATCTCGTGGCAGAAATATGCCACCATAGATATCAAACATTAACCCTTCCCAAACAAGCCCTGGTTTTCACGTGTCTGCAGTACAAGTCTTTTGAAAAAACTGTGGGAAAAGGAGAAATTGAGTAATTTCTCCTTTTCCCACAGTGTTTTCTATCCTTTTTGAGAACTTTCTGCCAGCAATTTCTCCTTTTCCCACAGTGTTTTTTATCCTTCTTGAGAACTTTCTTCCATTTTCATCAAATTTAAAATTGTCGTCTGCAAACTCTTTCAGTTTGGACCAATCCAAAATTTGTCGTTTGGGAAAGGGTTAAAGGAAAGAAGAAAATGCTGGTAACCAGCAAATTTCCCATGATGTTTCCAAAAGCTTCTTTCAGAAGGTTGTTAAAATTTGGGATTGTGCGGTGAAGGCTTTACAGTAAAAGTGCAAAGTAACTGAATTTTTTCTCATATTTGTTTAGTGGAAATGATTCAACTATTACTCTTATTTCAATTTAACTCCTTCCCAAACGACAAATTTTGGACTAGTCCAAATTGAAAGAGTTTGCAGACGACAATTTTAAATTTGATGAAAATGGCAAAAAGGTCTCTAAACGGGTAGAAAACACTGTGGGAAAAGGAGAAATTGCTCGTTACGAGCAATTTCTCCTTTTCCCACAGTGTTTTCAAAAGACTTGTACTACAGACACGTGAAAACCAGGGCTTGTTTGGGAAAGGGTTAAGAAGAAAATCTAGTGTGTAAGCAGATGCAAGTGTTTGGTTCTAACTTGAACATGAATGTGTCATATTCCATGGCAACAGTTTGCACATCAATTGTTCATAGTATTAAGTTAATAAATCCGGCATTTACTGAATATCATTTATACTGTGTTTGATATTACGGTAGTAACAGCTTGCCTGCAATACCAAGAGACATTCTATTTGTGCAACAAAACTGTGTATTCTAGATGTGACCCTTGGCTGCTTTCATAGTAATTTTACATGAATATTTTTTTTTTGTAAGAGCTATCCTAAAACAGTTTGATTGTTTGTATTGGAGTTAAACGCCATTTTCACAGCTCAGGTCATATCATGGCTGTCAGTGATGCACCCATGTGTTTCCCAGCTTTCTCACCCCAGTACTGACACAACTTTCTTTCCAAAGCTACTGACTACTTTTCTCACATGCATCAGAGATGAGAGGCGAAAAATCACTGGAAAGGAAGTTTGCCTCAACCAGATATCAAACTCACAACCACCAGGTCACTAGTCAGATACGCTAATCATTGAGCTAATCGGGCAGGTCGCCTAAATCAGAAATTTTAAGTTGTTCAAAGTACTTTGATGACTGATTTCTTTATTATAAACCTTTGTTGTTGAACCATGCTCAAAGCCTTCAGACCAACAATGTTTTATAGTGTTGGCAGTCAACATACAATTGGTGTTATTGATAATTATTTTTATCTAAAACACCATGAAGAAAGTGTGACAGTATCTATGTTGCAGAAATCAGTCACTAAACATTTTGAGAAAATACCTTGGACAGTGTTGATCCAAATTTGGACTGCACTTGATGATTTATTCTGGTAAAAACATCTACAGTTGACTTGGAAGCAGAAGGGTAAAATTTTGTTGAGATTTAAGGAAATTAATAAACCAAGAGGTATTATTTAGTCTATTTTAAAAGACCAAATTCACTTGAAATGATCAAGGGTCAACTTGGGTCCATATTATAATGTGGGATACTGGGAGGTGTCATGACAAGCCCCTTTTGTGTGATGGAGAGGGGTATTAATGTAGGGCCATGATTTACTGCTGAAAAAATGTCCCATATGACCTTGTAACCAAAATGGTCTCAAGTTTATCCTGCTTTGAACTTCATCACACTTCTATAAATGGTCCAGGTTTATCATCCCTTATTTAATTGGAAAGCACCACTTCAGACAAAATTATATTAACCCTTTCCCAAACAAGCCCTGGTTTTCATGTGTCTTCAGTACAAGTCTTTTGAAAACACTGTGGGAAAAGGAGAAATTGCTCGTAACGAGCAATTTCTCCTTTTCCCACAGTGTTTTCTACCCTGTTTGATAACTTCCTGCCATTTTCATCAAATTTAAAATTGTCGTCTGCAAACTCTTTCAATTTGGACCAGTCCAAAATTTGTCGTTTGGGAAAGGGTTAAAAGAAATGGTAAACCTGGATCAATCACTTGTGTAAGACCAAGACATTTAGTTTGATTGACAAAAAATATCATCTGAGTTAGAAATGTTTGTCTAAAGAATTGAGCTTTGAATGTTTAGCTAATAATGCATATACCTGGAAGCTGTATAACCCAAGCTCAAGGGATCTGGGTTCCACTGTAGTTAACCTTTTGCAGCACCATAGCTAAAAATAGGGCCTTTGGAAGACGGCATTGTTCAGTCAAGACTTAAAGTCATCTCCTTAACATGACTGAAACTGTTCGGGTTGTATTGGGGTTTAACACCATTTTAACAGCTCGGGTCTTATCATGACAGTCAGTGACGCATCCATGTGTTTCCTGGCTTTTTCACACCAGTAATGACACAACATTCTTTCCAAAGCCACTGACTACTTTTCTCACATGCATCAGAGGTGATAGGCGAAAAATCACCAGAAAGAAAGTTTTCCTCAACCTGGTATCGAACTTGTAAGCACCAGGTCATGAGTCGGATATGCTAACCCCTGAGCTACCCGTGCGTGCACTGAAACTTTTGAGAGCGCCATGAACATCATTCTAACCAATATGAGGCTCTTCCATAACTGACAGGCTTTTATCATTTAACTCTTTACAAAATGACAAAATTGTAGACTGGTCCAAATTGAAAGCATTTGCAGACGACATAGTAAATGTGATAGAAATAATGAAATTTGTTCTGGGAAAGGTAGAAAACATTGTGGGAAAAGGAGAAAATGCTGGTTATCAGCATTTTCTCCATTTCCCATACTGTTTTTAAAAGGCTTTGTCCTCAAGGCCGTTTAAAAATCTGGATTGTGAGGTAAAGGGTTAAACATTGTTTCACTGATGAAATTAAAATTGAACAAGGTCTTGTCATCATTAAATTAGTTTTGGTTTTAGCCTCTTTAAGTCTTCACTATTAATGCAAGAAATTAGCTTTTCCTCCAAGGTCATAAAGTTAATTATCCCCCGCCGAAAGGCGGCGGGGGATATGGTAATAGTCTCCGTCCGTCCTTCCGTCATTCCGTCATTCCGTCCTTCCGTCCCACATTTTTGTCCGGAGCATATCTCCAAAAGTATTTGAGATATCATCTTCAAACTTCACAAGTGGATAGATCTCATTAAGGAGGTGTGCAGTGCACAAGAACCATAACTCTATCTTCAGTATTCTTGGAGTTATTGCCCTTTGTACACTTTTTTCCTGGAATTTTTGTCCGGAGCATATCTCCAAAAGTATAAAAGCTAGGAACTTGAAACTTCACACACATATAGAACTCATTGAGGAGAAGTGCAGTGCACAAGAACCATAACTCTATCTTCAGTATTTTTGGAGTTATTGCCCTTTGTACATTTTTACTTTGGATTTTTGTCCGGAGCATATCTCCAAAAGTATAAAAGCTAGGAACTTGAAACTTCACACACATATAGAACTAATTGAGGAGAAGTGCAGTGCACAAAACCATAACTCTGTCTTCAGTATTTTTGGAGTTATTGCCCTTTGTACATTTTTACTTTGGATTTTTGTCCGGAGCATATCTCCAAAAGTATTAAAGCTAGGAACTTGAAACTTCACACATATATAGAACTCATTGAGGAGAAGTGCAGTGCACAAGAACCATAACTCTATCTTCAGTATTTTTGGGATTATTGCCCTTTGTAAATTTTTACTTTGGATTTTTGTCCGGAGCATATCTCCAAAAGTATAAAAGCTAGGAACTTGAAACTTAACACACATATAGAACTCATTAAGGAGAAGTGCAGTGCACAAGAACCATAACTCTATCTTCAGTATTTTTGGAGTTATTGCCCTTTGTAAATTTTTACTTTGGATTTTTGCCCTTTGTAAATTTTTACTTTGGATTTTTGTCCGGAGCATATCTCCAAAAGTATAAAAGCTAGGAACTTGAAACTTCACACATATATAGAACTCATTGAGGAGAAGTGCAGTGCTTAAGAACCATAACTCTATCTTCAGTATTTTTGGAGTTATTGCCCTTTCTAAATTTTTACTCAGGATTTTTGTCCGGAGCATATCTCCAAAAGTATAAAAGCTAGGAACTTGAAACTTCACACACATATAGAACTAATTTAGGAGAAGTGCAGTGCACAAGAACCATAACTCTATCTTCAGTATTTTTGGAGTTATTGCCCTTTGTAAATTTTTACTTTGGATTTTTGTTCGCACATTTCTATTTAGATTCACAGGCTTTTTTTGACTGATTACCCTTTGATGAATTTATCCTGTTCTGGAACAAGTGCTAGTTTATTTTTCATACTTACTATCCCCCTGGTGGTGGGGGGGGATATGGTAATAGTCTCTGTCAGTCCCTCCTTCCGTCCCCAATTTTTATCCGGAAGATAACTTAACCAGTATTTCAGATACCAACTTCAAACTTCGTAAGTGGATAGATCTCGTTAAGGAGGAGTGCAGTGTACATGAATGACAACTCTGTCCTTCAAATTTTTGGAGTTATTGCCCTTCGTTATTTTTCAGGCTTAATTTTTTTTCTCTAGCACATAACTTGAAAATTGTTTCACATATCAACTTGAAAATTTGTATGTGTCTAGATTTCAATAAGGAGAAGTGCAGTGCAGAAGAATAATAACTCTAATTAACTTTCATAATTTTTGAGTTATTACCCCTTCTTATTTTTCAGGCTTAACTTTTGTCTAGAACATAATTGAAAAACTATTTCAGATATGAACATGTAACTTAATCGGTGGATGGATCTTACTGTGAGGAGTGCAGTGTACAAGAACGATAACTCTGGCAATATGATTTTTGAATTATTGCCCTTTGTTATTTTTCATGCTCAATTTTTGTCCAGGACATAACTCAAAATTTATTTCAGTTAATGACATGTTTCTTCATACGTGGATAGATTTTATTGTGGGGGACTGCATTGTACAAGAATGATAACTCTGCTTTTTATGATTTTTGAGTTATTATGTAATGAAATCCTGTGCCATGGAACAAGGGAGCTTAATGTATAATTTTATCATGGACCAATAACAAAAAGGCCACATGTACATGCAAAACACAATACCTCTTATACGTTTGTATCAAAAAAGGTCTTTTTCGGCGGGGGATATCATTTCAACGAAATTGCTTGTTTCCTTTGCCATTAAAGATGAATTAGGGATCTAGCATCTGATAGCAGATGATGTAGATCCAAGAGCAGACTGCACGTTCTGTGCAGTCTGATCTTGATCTACATCATCCGCAAAAGCTACCATGGTCATCCTTGGTAGTGAAAGAGTTAATAATTGTTGTAAATGCTTCCAGTATGAACAAAAATTTCCTTGTCCGGTACACAGTTAATTGTCAATATATCAGTTAATTACATCAACAGTTGTTGTTGTTTAATGTTTATTGATAGTGAAAGGACCTTTCTTGAGGAGTTTGGACTACATATAAGGATAATTGTTTAGCTTCAAGTACCCTCTTACCAAGAGAGAAAGTTATTGATACTTTTCAAACTTCCTGTGATACAGGATATAGCTAGAAAGTGTTGTAATACATTTGTCATCTATATGTGAAAGACATACTGAGCTGGATCATATAGCTCCCATTCCTGTCATTTAGGTTGGTGGGATTTGTACTTTTTCATCAATGTTTTCTTTGTATATTTTGCTTTTAATTTATCCGTAATATTGGTCAAGGTGTCCTTCGTCTGGAATTCCTGGTTGTCCTCCAAAACCCTGGAAAACTTTTGGTTATAATTTGAGAATGTTGCACATATTGATCAGTTTGTACTCTTCATAATAATATTTTTTGCCATAACTTTGTGTGTTGCAAAGAGTGGAAAACACTCCATTATGTGAGGAATGGATTCAATTTGCGTTTATTTATTGTCGCCATCGGTTACCCATATGGGCAATGCGGGATAGTACAAGATACAGGACAGAACCCATTCTAAGTTACGCCTGGTGTATAGCACCGTCACATGGACCTCGGTGTAATGTCTCATCCGAAAGACTATTGGCAATCTAGGGCAGCCACGGGGCTCGAACCAACACCCTCAAGTGACCTAAGACTTATTGTATACAAGTCCAGTGCTCTACTGCTTGAGCTGTGTGGGCTGGTCTTGTGTGAGGAAACAACAGATATTATTTAAGAATTTCAAATGATTTCAAAAGCAATTGTTTGACATACAGACAGAACACAAGCCACAAAAGCTCCCCAAAGCATGATACGATTAGTGAGCTTTTGTGGCTTGTGTTCTGTCTGTATGTTAAACAATTGCTCTAACACTGCCAAACAACAAAATTGTGGAAATGTCAAAACTCAAAGCTCTTGCAGCCAACAAATTAAATGCAGCCTAAATGGTGGAAATTGTCTTTGAAAGGGTAGAAAACATTGTTGGGTAAAAGGAGAAAATGCTGGTTATCATCATTTTCTCCTTTTTCCCTCAATTTTTTTGAAAGCTAATCTTCCTCAAGGTAGTGAAAACTCGAGATAGGGTGTTAAAGGGTTAAATCCCCCAACAGAAACTACAAGACTGTATTCTACCAAAATTTACCTGCACTCTCCTATATGTTTAGGGAAAGAGATGCTCCCAGAAAGAATGGTCTTGTTCATACAACCAAGATGGCCCCCATTGCTGCATTTTGCAGAACACCTAAAAATTTTGAACTTTTTACCACACAATCCCTTGTTTTAACGACCTTGATGAAAAAGGTTTTTGAAAATATTGTTGGAAAAGGAGAAAATGCTGGTAACCAGGAAAATGGGTTTCGAAAACATTGTGGTAAAAGGAGAAACCAGGAAAATGGGTTTCGAAAACATTGTGGTAAAAGGAGAAAATGCTGGTAGCCAGCATTTTCTCCTTTTCTCACAATGTTTTCTACCCAACTGAACAAAAATTTCCAACATTTTTGCATTTAGTTTGTCTTCTAGATATACTTTCAATTTAGATCAGTCAAACATTTTGTTGTTTGGTTAAGAGTTAACCAACTTTTGGATAGGTCGAACTTACTTTTGGACAAGTCGACCCAACTTTTGGATAGGTTATACTTTTATTGCATTCCATAGATTTATAAGGGAGAGCTTTGAAGATTCTTGACTGGTATTCACCAATCATTCTTGAGAGCATTCTTAGTCCTATTCTCCAGAATTTTCTAAGTTTGAAAGTAACACAACTTCTGATTGGCTAAACCAAATGGTTTAGCCAATCAGAAGTTGTGTTACTTTCAAATATAGAAAATTCTTGAGAATAAGACTAAGAATGCTCTTAAGAATGGTTGGTGAATACGGGCCCTGTTGTTTTGACCCTCAAGTCCTCGAGGTTTGTTATTTTGTCTGTTGCATTATCTAGTGTTACTTTATCAAGCTTCATCATGCTGTGTATCCTGGGTTAAAAAATGCCTCCTGCTTTCACATGTCTATATAGAACAAACTTGAAAAGTTTTTGTGTCAGGAACTACTAGGTTTACAGCAATGACATGGTTTTGCAGAATACCTGGTGGACTTGATATATCAAGATTGTTGATGTTATAGCTTTGAGTAGGTAAAAATAGACTCACAACTGTTTTACATGGAGTTATAATAGAAGAATATTAACTCTCAACCAAATACCAAATAAGAAAATTTCAGACTGGTCTCCCAATTGATAGGATTTGCAGGCGACAAATTAAACATAGCTTAAATGAGAGTAATTGTCTGTGAACATGTCTAAAACCTTGTGGGAAAAGGAGAAAATGCTTGTTACCAGCATTTTCTCCTTTTCCCTCAAGGTTTTCAAAAGGCTTTTTCCTTAGGGTCATTAAAACTCGGGATCATGTGGTAAAGAGTTGAGCATTTTCTTGTTCCTAAACCACAAGCTAGACCTACAGCCATGCTGTTTGGCATGCAATATCACCTGCTGAATTTCTAACGAGATTCTTCAAATATCAGACCAGCAGTTGAAGATGGCCCAGCCCAGGGGTCACATGTTTTAGTATGAGTTTTGTAGGAAATAGGTCAATGATCTTCTTGTCTGTATTTGAAGACCTAGAGCTTTGATGTTTGGTTATATTAACTCCTTACCAAACGACAAAATATTAGACTAGTCCAAATTAAAAGCGTTTGCAGACGACAAAATAAATGTGACGCAAAAATTGAATTTGTTTTGGGAAGGATAGAAAACATTGTGGGAAAAGGAAAAAATGCTGGTTACCAGCATTTTCTCCTTTTCCCACAATGTTTTCAAAAGGCCTCTTTCTCAGGGTCATTAAAACTCGGGATTGTGTGGTAAAGGGTTAATGTACCTTTATTATTTTGTTGTTAGAATTCTCAGGTGAAGACTGCAGGGCCATCATTGTCCTCTTTTAGTATGCAACTTTAGATTTGAGGTGAAAGGAAGAAAGTTCCAAAGTATGACTCTTACATAGCTAAGACCCAGTAACAAAATGCACATTTATGGTCTTAAGTTTTGTCTTGACCCTTTACCACACAATGCTGCCTTTTAACGACCCTGGGAAAGAAGCATTTTGAAAAGATTGTGGGAAAAGGAGAAAATGCTGGTAACCAGCATTTTATCCTTTTCCCACAATGTTTTCTACCCTATCAAAGAAAAATTGCACCATTAGAGCCACACTGAAATTGTCTGCAAATGCTTTCAAGTTGGACAGGGCTAAAATTTTGTTGTATGGTAAAGGGTTAATGTAGATGAGACTGGAGATCTAAGATTGGAGTGTACTGTGTGAGCAGATGTTATCCAAAATTTTCTAGACATTCCAGGATTTGTTTGTTATCCTAATGCATTTACAATCACATGTTTCAGGAAACAGGAAATCAGAATCAAAATATATGATAATTAAATTATCTATCCATTTTTGGGATAATTTCTAAATATTTGCAGTAGACTGACTTCAGTATTAATCCATGTTTTTGTGCCATTTGAATCTTTAATTAGTCAGAAAATTGTGACTTGCCATGATTTTCCTTGCTCTTTACTTGTTCTTTATGTAACTATTACAAAATTTATATACATCTAGTTCCTTTATGTAACTATTACAAAATTCATATACATCTAGTTCCTTTATGTAACTATTACAAAACTTATATGCATCTAGCCCATAAGATAAAAAAAGAACTTGCTTTTGATTCACACATATAGCCCTAATTAAGCTCAGCACATAACTGCTCTTCAGGCCTTTCAGTCCTTTGATATATGTCTTTACCTTCAGACAGTTTTAGCTCAAACCTCTGCAGGTATTAACCAACATAATTATCTTTTAATCCCTTCTCTCTCTTTTAACCCTTTCCCAAACGACAACTTTTGGACTAGTCCAAATTGAAAGAGTTTGCAGACGACAATTTTAAATTTGATGAAAATGGCAGAAAGGTCTCAAAAAGGGTAGAAAACACTGTGGGAAAAGGAGAAATTGCTCGTTACGAGCAATTTCTCCTTTTCCCACAGTGTTTTCAAAAGATTTGTACTTCAAACACGTGAAAACCAGGGCTTGTTTGGGAAAGGGTTAATCCTTTCTCTCATTTTCCCCCATTTTCCCTGTTTTTATATGTTTTTTGGTTTTTGGTGAAGAAGCAGTTGCTTAAAACAAGGCATTTTTCCCACAATGTTTTCAAAAGGCTTCTTTCTCAGGGTCGTTGAAAGTCGGGATTGTGTGGTAAACAGTTAAACCTTATCCCACGGTGTGCTTTATACTATTCAAGACCTGTTTCCATATTCACCAACCATTTTTCATTTCATTCTTGGTCTTATTCTAGCTTTGGAAAGTAACACAAGTTCTCATTGGCTAAACCATTTGTTTCAGCCATTCAGAAGTTCCGTTACTTTCTGTTACTTTCTAAAGTTCTGTTACTTTCTAAATTTAAAAAATTCTTGAGAATACGGCTGAGAAGGATGTTCTAAGAATGGTTGTTGAATACTGGACCCTGAATTTCCTTTTTCCTCATATATTACTCTATATGCATATGCACTAGACCAGGGTTGATCTAATATTGTACTATACGGTACTGGGTTGAGGTATTTCACACTGAGTAATGTCCCCTATGTGTGACAGACACAGATTTATTATATCAAACTGCTGTCTCTCTAGACAAACCCAGCCTCCATCACGTTACATGTTATCTTTACTGCATTCTTTATGAGTGTCATCCCCAACTTGTTACTGTGTTTCTCCTGCCACATGGTGTTTGACCGCAAAATTTACCAGCTCTGGGAGAGAAGGCTTTTGAAAACATTGTTGGAATAGGAGAAAATACTGGTGACCAGCATTTTCTCCTTTTTGCACTATGTTTTCCACCATTTCACAAACAAATTTCATCATTATAATGATTAAAATAAGTTTTTTGCAAATGCTGGTAACCAGCATTTTCTTCTTTTCCAACAATGATTTCTGACCTATTAAAGACAGAAATTATCATTTTAGCAGTAATTGATTTGTTGTCTGTGAATGCTTTCTATTTGGTCCAGGCATAAAATTATGTCATTCAGTAATAAGCTGAATTACAATTGGAGCATTGTAATTTGCTCAGTCTTTAGTCTGTGATATGTCAATGCAAGATTTATCATAGAATAATCAACTTTTAGGTTACCAGCATTTTATCCTTTTCCCACTATGCTTTCAAAAGGCCTCTTTTTCAGGGTCGTTAATAGAGTTAACCATGTTTATGTTTCACTTGCTTGGCAGTCAAAGGGTCGTATTTGGAAAGGGCTAAACTGACAGTTGTCAGGGGAGGTTATCAAGTTTGGGGTCTAACACAATCACTACAACTGGCATTGAAACCTTTTCTGTCAGGGTCCCTGGCTGATAGGGGATAATTAGACAGTGTTGGGTGACACCCATCCAGTTTTTGTGCGATAGCTAACCTGATTATCTGTAACCCACGTAGGGCCATAGGGGAGAACCAAGACGTTCCTGTGGTTTAGATCAAGCTCAAAATGCACAGAATGTGTAGTCTGCTCTTTGATATATACTCTCTGTCTGTTTAGTCAAGTGCTTAAGATAGAAATGTACCATGTTTTGGCAAAAAGGGGCTTAATGCATCTCCGTGATCCAGAATACCAACCAAGCCATCACATAATTATGGATCCATAAAAATCCACTTTATCTATCAACCAACTGCGTCTGAAGATACACTGATCCTTTGACATGCAGAAAATTTACCAAAAGCAAAAGTATTGGCCCAGGTCAACCTGCGATTCTTTAAGCCCTCTTTTCACAGAGCATGGCTAATTTTTTTCAGAGTTTCATTGGATTTCATTTATAGCCTTCAAAAGAGGTCAAGTGCATATATTTGACATTGAAAGAGTTAATGTAAAAGATAGTTTTAGTATAGACAAAACCTACTTGTAATTCCATGGTCTGTTTGACTCATTTATCGGTCAATATATCAGACACCAAAGAGCAATGATCAGACTGCACAAAATGTGAAGTCTTATCTTGGACCTACAGCCACAGTTCTGCTTCTAAACCTTTAACTCTTTACCAAACGACAAAATTTGGACTAGTCCAAATTCAAAGCATTTGCAGACAACAATTTAAACCTGGCTCAAGTAATGGAATTTGTTTATGATAGAGTGAAAAACAAAGTGGGAAAAGGAGAAAATGCTGGTTACCAGCATTTTCTCCTTTTCCCACTATGTTTTCAAGGCTTCCTTAAGGTCATTAAAACTCGGGATTTTTAACCTTTAACCCCTTACCGCACAATTCCGACCCTGGGAAAGAAGCCTTTGAAAACATTGTGGGAAAAGGAGAAAATGCTTGTAACCAGCATTTTCTCATTTTCTCACAATGTTTTCTACCCTATCAAAGAAATTTTCCACCATTTAAGCCACAATGAAATTCTCGTCTGCAAATGCTTTTGATTTGGATGGGTCTAAAATTTTATCGTCTGGTAAAGTAAGTGAAATGAAACTAGCAAGCTGATAGTAAATACCCAAATTTTGCTATTTCAAAATTACTTTTTAGGGAAATATATCTTTTTATTGGACTGTGTAGATTCAGGATTAGACTGCACATTCTGTGAAGTCTGATCTTCAATTGCCCTGTCCACAAAAAGGTCCTGGAGTCGTGCTTAGTAGCACAATTTAAATGTGTATTGAGTTAAAATTTTAATTTTTTTTCTATGGAAGGGTAGAAAACATTGTAGGAAGAGAAAATACTGGTTACCAACATTTTCTCCTTTTCCTACGATGTTTTAATAAGCTATCTTCTACATGACTGTGATAACAGGGGAAAGTTTATGGTAAAGTGTCAAAACAGGACTGTTTGGTAAAGAATTAACCCTTTACCAGATGACAAAATTTTAGACCCGTCCAAATTCAAAGCATTTGCAGACTACAATTTCAGTGTGGCTCAAATGGTGCAATTTTTCTTTGATGGGGTTGAAAACATTGTGGTAAAAGGAGAAAATGCTGGTTACCAGAATTTTCTCCTTTTCCCACAATGTTTTCAAAAGTCTTCTCTCCCAGGGGCATTAAAAGGCGGCATTTTGCGGTAAAGGGTTAAGAAGATCTGAGACTGGTTTATATACCCCTCCCAAAAAGTCAAGCAAATAAATCATTTCTTCATTTTTGTGGCATTTGTCGAAGACAATGCTACCACGAGTTCAATACGGCATTTTGAAAATCATGTGTCATAGTCTGTGCAAAACCAAAGGAAGTAACTCCATGTAAACTCAAATTTTCTCAGACAAATAAGTGTTTTGATTGCACTCGGATATGAAATTGAAAATGGCGTATTAAAATAAATTGGATTAGGCCATCGATCATGGAAATGCTTCTTTTTTTATTAAAAATAGCTTGATCCGCTGTGGCCTTCTATTGGCGTAATGGTACACACAATCTTTGTTTTCTGACCGCCCGATTCCATGCTTGTTTGTCCCAAAACTAGTTTGTTCCTGGGCTTATTCCTCCATGGGCTTGTTCGCCCAGACTTGTTTGTCCCACACGATTGGATGCTTGATTGTGCATGACTTTATAGTAGGTTGTTTCTGTTGTTGATTTTTCAAATTATTAATTCCACACAATGGCTCCCTTGACAAATGCCACACCAGCGCTTTCAACACTTTGATTTAGTCTGTGAAATATTTGACCAATTAATTGTAAATGCAAAGAAAAACCTGTTTTTCTGTAAAGGTAACAGTGTAAAAAGTAATTGCCCGTTGCACATACAAATAACGTGTTTTTCTTCACATTTAAAGTTAACTGATCAAATATTTCACAGGAACAAAAGTAAAAGAAATGATTTTGTTGCCTGACTTTGTGAGGATTATAGTTGCCTTCAGAAATTGTTGTTTCTCTGACCAATTACTTCCATTTAGATCATAAATCCCTGCTCTATCAGAGCTCCAGATAGAGAGAGTGATTTTGATCTCAAAATTGAAAATATTAATCACTCTCCACTAAACCCTATGTTATGGGTACTCATTAGAATCTTCTCATCGAGACGATTCTAATGAGTACCCACAACATAGGGTTTGGAAGAGAAATAATGGATATAGAATGCCATCACTCCCTCTTATCTGGAGCTCTGTCTATATTGCAGTAAAGTATGATACATATTCTGTAATTTTGGACTATTGCCTTCATTAATGATGAATCATTCATAGATAATTGTGATGTAGGTAATTTAGAAATGCTTATGAAATTGGGATGAGAATTATGTCTTATTGCCAGAAATTATTTGTGATGCTCTGTTGCAATGCAGAGATAAGATTTACCCATCACTGTATGAGCTGTTTTCATACCTATCAAAAACAGTTAACCCTTTCCTAAATGACAAATTTTAGTCCAAATTGAAAGCATCTGCAGACGACAAATTTGAAAGTGGTACGCATGAACTTAAGGTTTTTTGACAGGCCAGAAAACAATGTGGGAAAGGGAGATAATGCTGGTTACCAGCATTTTCTCCTTTTCCCACAATGTTTTCAAAAAGCTACTTCCTCAGGGACCAGAAAACATGGGATTGTTTGCTAAAGAGTTAAAAATGTACAAATAACAATACCAAAGATGGGAAAAATCCTTTTTCAATAGTATGGAAAGTACTGAGAGAAAAACAGCAATTGCTTGTTGCAAGAAATGGCTCCTTTTATCAGTTTTTCAAAGCTGTCACCTGTAAGGAAGTAAAATATTCAGTGCATTTATGGGTGAAAGGAACAAAAAACGTATCATAACATCAGCTTGGAACTCCAGACATTTTGTTTATGTCCTGTAATATTTCATATAGAAGAAAAACCATCATTACATCAAAACTGGAATATTTCCTAGATCTGAGCCAAGTTAGGTAGCATGGTAATGAATAGGCAGGGCTTGAAAACCAGGGGTGGCAGGTTTGAATACCAGCTTGCTTAAATTTTATTGAGCATTGATGATCAGCATGCAACAGAATTGAACATACCTCTCTTACCACTGAACATTGTTAGAAAGAAAATATGTTGTGACCTGGTGGTTGCGAGTTTGATACCCGGTTGCAGCAAACTTTCTTTCTGGAGATTTTGTCCCGCTTACCTCTGATGCATGTGAGAAAAGTAGTCAGTGGCTTGGAAAGAAAGAAAGAAAGTTTTGTTAATACTGGTATGAGAAAGCTTGGAAACATGCATGTAGGTGCACTGACTGCTGCAATATGACCTCAGCTGTTACAACAGCATTAACCCTTTACCGTACAATGCTGCCTTTTGACGACCCTGTGAAAGAGGCCTTTTGAAAACATAGTGGGAAAAGGAAAAAATGCTGGTAACCAGCATTTTCTCCTTTTCCCACAATGTTTTCCACCCAATCAAGAGAAAATTGTACCATTTTAGCCACATTGAAATTGTCGTCTGCAAATGCTTTTGATTTGGACAAGGCTAAAATTTTGTTGTCTGGTAAAGGGTTAAACACCAATACAAACAAATAAAACAAACTAAAATTTTGTTGTTTGGTAAAGAGTTGAGAATTAATATCACTTTGGAAGAGCCCAAAAGTCGTGTAAGGTGATGGGTAATAGGACACATCACAATTTTAGAGGAAAAGTTAATTGAAGGAGACACTCCAGGGGGATTTTCTAAACTGTTCACAGCACTCATTATGTCTGAAGAACAGACAGAAATGGTTTCGATTTTTTCCTCTAGTATGTATATTGAAAAAGACAGAATATTCTTCAAGTTCCCAGAAATTAACACTTAACCAGAAGACAAAATTTTAGACTCGTCCAAATTGAAAGCATTTGCAGACAACAAAAATGAATATGACTAAAAAATTGAAATTTTGTTTTAGGTAGGATAGAAAACATTGTAAGAATAGGAGGAAATGCTGGTAACCAAAATGTAGTCCTTTTTCCCACAGTGTTTTCAAAAGCTCTATTCTACATGGGTTATCAAAACTCCGGATTGTATGGTAAAGAGTTAACATACCTGTAGATCCAGTCAAACTTTTGGAAATGCACCCTTTACCATACAACCGGTTGCTTTTACAACTCTGAGGAAGGAGGCTTTTACAAACATTGTGGGAGAAAAGATTGTTGAATACTGATGTAACATGCAGATCAGAAATATATTTTGAGCTTGGCTTTTTTCTAAGAAAACACGGAGGTTTTGCCATAGCCCTGTTGTCTTCTGCATCGTGCAAAAACTTATGATATCTCTGTCATTACTGAAGATATTTACTTCAAGCTCAGACTATTAGTTAAATATCAAAAGGGGAACCCATACAAGTATGGCAGGTAACCATCAGAATATTTTTTACACAGTTATGTTCCTTTTTTAACTTGGAATTTTCACCGAGAGTCATTCTATTTCTAAAGGTAACTGCGGCTTAGCATTGGTACCCACATGCGGTGCTCTTGTTGTTGATTCTATGTGTGCCACAGTTTAACCCTTTCCCAAACAAGCCCAGGTTTTCACATGTCTGCAGTACAAGTCTTTTGAAAACACTGTGGGAAAAAAGGAGAAATTGCTCATAACGAGCAATTTCTCCTTTTCCCACAGTATTTTCTACCCTTTTTGATAATTTTCTGCCATTTTCATCAAATTTAAAATTGTCGTCTGCAAACTCTTTCAATTTGGACCAGTCCAAAATTTGTCGTTTGGGAAAGGGTTAACCTTTAGAATGCTGACTTAATGAAATAGACCTTTTCAATTTGGAAAACATCTGAAATAGTGTCATTTCAAAGATGTTTTGGCCAGAACATGGAAAGAAGTAGTGGGCAAGATGATACATACAAATACTTTCAATTTGGTATAGTCCAAAATTTTGTTGTTTGGTAAAGAGTTAAGAATATACCATTTTGCATAATGTTTTGAAGGTGTTCAGCTGCAAGATGGAAACTCACCTTCAGGTGGTTATCAGTGTCTGATCCAGGATTTGAAAATGAGGGGAAAATCCCCCATTACTTAGAAAAAGATGGGGATATCTCAAAAGTATGGGGGATAGGAAAAAGGTAGATTGGAAAACAGCCCGACTTATAGAATCGGATTTGGAAAAAATTGACGAAAAAATTAATTTACTTTTTTCAGCCCTCCTTTTATATTATTGTTGCTAAAATAAATTCATATTTAGAAAAAAAAAAACATCAAAAATACTAATATTTCTGTAAAAAGGACAAAATTATTTTTTACCAGGCTTACTTAGATAAAAATGTGGTTTAATTTTTCGTTTAAAAAAAATCAGTTAAGTTGAATTGGTAACTCTACTGTAAACAAAAAGGGAAGCTACTCTATGCAACAGTGATGTGCTCGATCTGTCTATCTTTCTTCATAAACACATAAATCATTGAAAAATAGGTAGGAAATTTGACTATTCTCTCCAAAATTTGAATGCGGGATTGTCCTGATGTTGATTTGAAAATATGTGTGATTCACAAAAAGTATCGGTGAATCCCGCAGTCGCTCGCTCTAGATCAGACACTGGGTTATTCATTTATAAGGCAAGAATAATATTTTTAATGGAGAAATTTGTTTTGCCACAGTCAAGGAATTATTTACATAAATTTATCTGCAGCTAAATGATGAACTGTTGATTGGTTCCTGGTTTAGGATGTAGGGAATCAATCTGTTGTGGATAGATACCTGGCAAGTGTTCCTTCTTTTGTGTGAAAAAAAATGTTCATGTTGTTTTCAATAACGCCTGGTATTTATGTAAAAATAAACATCACTGCAGAAATTTTAAGTTGAGGCTTACAACCTGCAACATGCTGAAAGCAGAACCAGTGCTCTTTGGCATGGTCTCTACTTTAGACAAAAGTTAACAGTACAAAGTGGTTTGTTCATCAATAATTTTTGAGTGACCCTGAATATGTAATATTTTTGTATTGATAAGCAATTTTCCTTTTACTGCATTGTATTCATTTAACCCTTTACCACACAACAAAATTTTAGACCTGTCCATATTGAAAGAATTTGAAGACATGACACATAAGACATGTGACCTTAACCCTTTACCACACAATCCTGACTTTTAACGACCCTGAGGAAGAAGCCTTTTGAAAACATTGTGGGAAAAGGAGAAAATGCTGGTAACCAGTATTTTCTCCTTTTCCCTCAATTTTTTCTACTCTTCCCAAAACAAATTTTTATTTTTGAGTCCCATTTATTTGATCGTCTGCAAAACCTTTCAATTTGGACAGGTCTAAAATTTTGTCGTTCGGTAAAGAGTTAATATGAATTACTGAACACTGGTATCATGGCAACAATATATTGCTGACTCTAACATTTCAAGTCCAAGGACACAGTTACATTACTATTGCTGCAAGCAGTGAATGAACCAGGATTTCTAGATGAATGGTAACGGATCAGGGTCATTGAAATGGGAAGGAAAAAACTCATTCATTTCTCATAAAAAAGCAAAACTCCTGCCATATCGTAGATGTACATAGGACAACATACAACAGACACAGCCTACTGCCCCTCTATCATGATACTGTGAACTTAGGCTGGATAAAAAATAAGTACTTCAAGAGTTTTGAGATTGCAGAAACCCCAGAGAAACATTGCATGACATTCCAGAAGAGCCTGTGTAGATCAAAGTGTTGCCTGCAGGAACTGAGACCATGTGCCTGTATGTGTAATTGTTGATTTGATAAAATCTTTGTTTTATTTCATTACATGAGCCACAACATGACAAAGTGAGTTCTTTCAATAGAACATTTAACAGGGGCTTACAAGTCGGGCATTTTTATACCCACTGAACATGTTTCCATAGGGGCTATTTCTAGAACGCACTGAATCTGTTGGTGTGCAAAGCAGTCTTGGGCTCTAATGTCAGGAGGGGATGGGGGACAAAGGGGATTTTCCCTGTCATCTATTTATTTCTTCATCAGGGTTGTTACAACTCAGGATTGTTAGGTAAAGGTTTAGCCTTTGACCACACAACAAAATTTTACTCACGTTCAAATTGAAAGCATTTGCAGACAACAAATTAGATATGGCTGATATGGTGAGATTTGTCTGTAAAAGGACAGAAAACATTGTGGGAAAAGGAGAAAATGCTGGTTAGGAGCATTTTCTCCTTTTCCCATAATGTTTTTAGAGGGCCTCTTTCTCTGAAGGCCTCCTTCTCAGGATTGCTTAAAGTTTGGTTTAACCTTGTACCACACAATCCCGAGTTTTAACGACCCTGGGAAAGAAGGCTTTTAAAAACATTGAGGGAAAAGGAGAAAATGCTGGAAACCAGCATTTTCTCCTTTTCCAACAATGTTACTACCCTTCTGAAAACAAGTTTTAATTTTTGAGTCACATTTGCATCATTTGATCCTCGCTTCAATAATTGTCATCTGCAAATGCTTTCAATTTGGACCAGTTTACATTTTTGTCATTTGGTAAAGACTTAACCCTTTACCACACAATCCCGACTTTTAACGACCCTGTGAAAGAATCTTTTTGAAAATATGGTGAGAAAAGGAGAAAATGCTGGTAACCAGCATTTTCTCCTTTTTCCACAATGTTTTCTACCCTTCCCAAAATAAATTTCAATTTTTGAGTCATGTTCATTTTGTCGTCTGCAAATGCTTTCAATTTGGACTGGTCTAAAATTTTGTCGTTCGGTAAAGAGTTAATGCATCCCTATGATGCATTATACCAGACAAGTCATCATAAAGCTATGAATCCATTAAACCCTTTCCCAAACGACAAATTTTGGACTGGTCCAAATTGAAAGAGTTTGCAGACGACAATTTTAAATTTGATGAAAATTGCTGAAAGTTCTCAAAAAGGGTAGAAAACACTGTGGGAAAAGGAAAAATTGCTCGTTACAAGCAATTTCTCCTTTTTCCACAATGTTTTCAAAAGACTTGTATTGCAGACATGTGAAAACCAGGGCTTGTTTGGGAAAGGGTTAAATCCATTTTGTCTAACAAGCTACTGAATCATGAGGTAGACTGGTCCTTTGACATGCAGAAAATTGTCCGATGGTAAAAAGTTTCGGACTCGGTCAGTCTCAGCTGACTGTGGGTAAATTCTTTTTGCAGATGCATTAACCCTTTACTGCACAATGCGGCCTTTTAACGACTCTGGGAAAGAGGCCTTTTGAAAACATTGTGGGAAAAGCAGAAAGTTATGGTAACCAGCATTATCTCCTTTTCCCACAATGTTCTCTACCCTATCAAAGAAAAATCCCACCATTTGAGCCACAGTGAAATAGTCGTCTGCAAATGCTTTCAATTTGGACAAGTCTGAAATTTTGTTGTCTGGTAGAGTTAAACCCCTTTTTTCACAGCGCATGGCTCATAGGATTTGTTCACTGTACAAAAGCAGCTATGGCACATCATTGCACTTGCCACTCCATGGATAGCCGTTTCCTAGGCGACAAATTTTAGACATTTCCGAATTGAAAGCATTCTGCAAATGACAAATTTGAAAGTTGTACAAATGAATGTAAGTTTTTTTGACGGATAGAAAACATTGTGGGTAAAAGAGGAAATGCTGGTTACCAGCATTTTCCCCTTTTCCCATGATGTTTTCAAAAGGCCTCTTCCTCGGGGTTATGGAAACACTGGATTATTTGGGAAAGGGTGAAACAGAGAATTTATAATCTACAAAGGAGATAATGTGAAATCCTGTTAATTAGGTTTTGAATCCTGCTAAAGATTTATATCCAAGGTATTTATATCCAGATATTTTTTATGGTTTCTCTAAAACCATAAAGCATTATTCCAGGTGAAATTTTTCTCTCTGTTTAGCTAGAATAGGCATTACTTGTAAAACCTCCGCTGTTTATTCAAATACCGTATTGTCTCTTTTGAATGCCCTCCGGGGCATAACATTTTCTGAAAGGGGGGTGCGATTTATAGAGATGAAGACAATGATAACATTACTGTCTGTGTTTTAGACAGCGCTGACTGTGGAGAGACGCCATCTGAGAAACCTGCTGTATTTAATGCAGAATATCGATTTAACCACTTATCATGCTTCATTTGGAATTTAAATTGCATTCACGATTTATTTGTGACTCTGATCTTCAATTCTTTCACTTTCTTTAAGTTTTTTCTAGGTTAATTAGCAGTTTGTGTTACCGGAAGTTTAAAATGTGATCGGAAGTGTAACTATATTTGAATAGTCAGGTGTTAATGACATCAATTTGTAAAGTAATTTGGATTATGTGGATGCCGTAGTGTACTTCAACTAATTTTATCAATTTTATTGTTGGATTGGCACTCTTGTAGCCTTATTTTTAGTAAGAAAAAAGGTGGGGGGCAGCCTTAATTAGAGGGGGAGCAATAATAAGGAACAATATGGTACAAGAGGGGAACTTGAAAATTGCTCTTATTCAGAGTCATAGAGGAGTTGTCAGACTTCTAGACTTTTCCATGTTCAAACAATTAGCTTGACAGCTTAGCAACCCATCATCAAGCAATCCAAAGTTTTAACAGCACTGAGGTAGAAGGCATTTGAAAACTTTGTGAGAAAAGGAGAAAATGCTGGTAACCAGCAATTTCTCCTTTTCTCACAATGTTTTTTACCCTATCAACAACAAATACCTTGATTTGAGCCAGTTGTGATTTGTCGTCTGTAAATGCTTTCAGTTTGCTCTAAAATTTAGTCTAAAATTTTGTTGTTTGTTAAAAAGTTGAACGTGAATAACATGATGAGAAAGAAGTCTTTGCAAGAGCTGAAAACACTGTGGGAAAAGAGAACACAGTGGATACCTGCATTTTCCCCAGTTTCCACAATGCTTTCGAATACCATTTTCTCCAGAGCTGTAAAAATACAGAATTATTTGGTGGAGTTGAATAAAGGGCATGACTGTCCAGTGATCTAGATCTACACAGTCCCATTTCTTTGTGGAACAGCCTTGAAGTTCATTAATTTGGCACTGGGAGGCTTAAAATGCCAGATAGACCTCTTTGATTTATAAGTGCTTAACTCTTTACCACACGACAAAAATTTACAGCCGTCCAAACTGAAAACATTTGCAGACGACAAGTTTAATGTGGCTCAAATGATGTGATTTTTTTTTTGATATGGTAGAAAACATTATGGGAAAAGGAGAAAATGCTGGTAACCAGCATTTTCTCCTTTTCCCACAATGTTTTCAAATGGCCTCTTTCTCAGGGTGTTTTAAAGTCGGGATTGTGTGGTAAAGGGTGAAGTGTGTACGTCCATTAAACATAAATCTTTACCTGACATTAGAATTTCAGACTTGCCTCTGTTGAAAGCATTTGCAGCCTTCCAATTATATGTTGCTTAAATGGTAAAATTTGTATCAGAAAGACAAGAAAGCGTTGTGGGAAATGGAGCAGATGCTGAAAACACTGTGGGAAAAGGAGAAATTGCTCGTAACGAGCATTTTCTCCTTTACCCACAATGCTTTCAGAAAGCTTTTTTCCCGGGGTCATTAAAAGGGGGCATTGTCTGGTAAAGGATCAAACATTAAATTGTTTACATATGGCTTGATGTCAAATATTTATCTGCCTCTTTGTATGTCAAATTCAAGAAGTTGACCATTGAATATAAATCCATGAGTAACTTACCTGGACGTTCAGAAAAAAGAAATTAAGTATTATATCTGTGCTTAACTCTCTACCACGCAATCCCAAGTTTTAACGACCCCGAAGAAGATGGCTTTTGAAAACATTGTGGGAAAAGAAGAAAATGCTGGTAACCGCAATTTTCTCCTTTTCCCACTATGTTTTCTACCCGATCAAAGAAAGAAATAATCATTTGAGCCACATTTGATTTGTCGTCTGCAAAAGCTTTCAAGTTCGTTCAGTCTGAAATTTTGTCATTTGGTAAAGAGTGAGAAGCTGCTTTCATTGGACAGTGGAAGTGTTTGAGTAAAAATGCCAGATATTCACATTTAGTACTTTCTTTTTTGGCTCAGCCAAGCCCCATAGCTCAGTCAGTAGCGTACAGGACTTGAGAACAGGAGGTCGCTGGTTCAATTCCCGGCTTGGCCAATTTCTTTCTGAGGCATTGTGACAGGATTCATACCTCTCTCACTGCTGACCATTGTTTCGACGATGGTTATGTGGGAAAGCAGCTAGCGGCTTGGAAAGAATATTGTGTGGAGCACTGGTAAAAAGAAACCCCAAGAAAGCATGGATAGGTGCACTGGCCGCCGCGACCTAATTGAAATAATGTTGAAAATGGCGTTAAACGCCATACAATCAATCGATCTTTTTTGGCTCAACTGTATTCAAAGAAAAACGGTCAATATTGTAGTAGCCCTGGTGTTGTCTTTGTCGTTGTGCGAAAAACTTTGACATTAGAATGCATTTGAAAACATTGTGAGAAAAGGAGAAAATGCCAGGAATCAGTACAGTATTTTCTACCATTTAACTCTTTATCATTTACCACACAATCTGGAGTAAGAAGGCTTTTGAAGACATTGTGGGAATAGGAAGAAAATGCTGGTTACCAATTTTTTCTCATTTTCCCACCATATTTTCTATCTATTTAGGGACAAATACTTCTGTCTATAAATTCCTTTAACCCTCTACTACATGACAAAATTTTATACTAGTCCAAATTGAAAGCATTTGCAGACGACAAATTAGGTATGGCTCATACAGTGAGATTTGCCAGCAAAAGGACAGAAAACATTGTGGGAAAAGGAGAAAATGCTGGTTACCAGCATTTTCTCTTTTTCCCACAATGTTTTCAAAAAGCTTCTTTCTCAGGGTCGTTAAAAGTCGGGATTGTGTGGTAAAGGGTTAATATGGATGAGTCTAAAATTTTGCTCTTGTATGGTAAAGAGTTAACCCTTTACCACACAACAAAATTTTAGACTAGTCCAATTTAAAAGCATTTGCAGATGAGAAATTAAATGTGACTTAAAAATTGAAATGTGTTATGGAATGGCTAGAAAACATTGTGGGAAAAGGAGAAAATGCTGGTTACCAGCATTTTCTCCTTTTCCCACAATGTTTTCAAAAGTCTACCTTTTTAGGGTTGCTAAAAGTCGGGATTGTGTGGCAAAGAGTTAAAAGACAGAAATCATTTTTCAGGTGACACTGATTTCATCTGGAAATGCTTTCAATATGGGACAGTCTAAAATTTTGTTGTGTGGTAAAGGGTTAGGTATGCCATTATTGGAAATATGAACAAGGAAGTGCTTCACATTTTTTATGACTACAATACATTTGAGAAATTGAAAGTATTTTCTTATAAACAAATCGAAAAGCTTTTTATATTGACAGCCGGCTTTTTGTTGGTCTCTTTTTCTGTCCCAGAACTGCCCGGCTGGGTAGCTTAGTGGTTAGCAAATCTGACTTGGTTGCTGGATCGATACCCAGTTGAGGCAAACTTTCTTCATTTGAGAAAAGTACCATATTTCACCTAATTAATGCTCCATCCCTAATAGTAGCACCTCCACTATAGTTCTTACACTGAAGGCCTCCAGACAACACCAACTCACATTGACCTTGCCTTAATCCTTTCCCAAACAAGCCCTGGTTTTCATGTGTCTGCAGAACAAGTCTTTTTAAAACACTGTGGGAAAAGGAGAAATTGCTCGAAACGTTTCTCCTTTTCCCACAGTGTTTTCTACCCTTTTTGACAACTTTCTGCCATTTTCATCAAATTTAAAATTGTCGTCTGCCAACTGTTTGAATTTGGACAAGTCCAAAATTTGTCGTTTGGGAAAGGGTTAAAATTGACTGGAGTGACAAATTTCCAAACACAAGATAACTTCACTAAAACTTTTCAAACACAGACTTATTAAAATCACAAATGACTGATGTTTTATAAATAAACTTAAGGGTACGGCGTCGACATAATCCTTCACAAATTGATGTCATTAACACCCGACTGTCTGAATACACATACAGTTCCAATAACATTATAATCTTCCGGTAACACAAAATTTATCAACTAACTTTGAAAAACTTTAAGAAAGTGAAATATTGAATGCCAGTGTCCCACTATACTAATAGCCAAGCCCCTGTAGCTCAGTCGGTAGCATACAGGACTTGAGAACAGGAGGTCGCTGGTTCGATCCCCGACTTGGCCAATTTCTTTCCGAGGATTGATGATAGTCATTGCGATAGGATTCATTCCTCTCTCATCGCTGACCATTGTTTCGACGATGGTTATGTGGGAAAGCGGCCAGTGACTTGGAAAGAATATTGTGCAGAGTACTGGTAAAAGAAACTCCAGGAAAGCGTGGATAGGTGCACTGGCCGCCGTGATATAACTGAAATAATGTTGAAAACGGTGTTAAACACCATACAATCAATCAATCAACCCACCATTCTGATCATGAATGATATTTAATGTCCAAATAAATCTTGATCGACAGTAAAATCGATACCTGCATTACAGCACAATACATCGAGTCTTTCAAAATGGCGACTGTTTTGCACTCGGCACTTACTAAAACCTGGATCAAAGTACCATACTTACTCTAAGTGACGGAGCTTGAATTTCGTGAAATTGGCTATGAAATAAGAGTGCCCTGTCAGTGCTTTGTATGGTGCCCAGACATGTTTATTAGGTGCAATACAGTACTCGATGGCTTGGAAAGAAAGTTGTATCAGTACTGGTGTGAGAAAGACTTGAACTGATATGACCTAAGCTGTTAAAATGGCGGCGTTGAACTCCAACACAAACAAACAAATCTCAGCCAGATCTGTAGTGTGAAATTGCCATCAAAATACAACTTTGTTACCTCTGCAGTAAACATACTTTTTAACTCTTTTCCAAACAACAAAACTTTTGACTAGAACAAACTGAAAGCATTTGCAGACGTCAAATTAAATGTAGCTCAAAGGAAGATTTCTGTGTTTGAAAGGGTAGAAAACATAGTGGAAAAATGTGAAAATGCTGCTTACCAGCATTTTCTCCTTTTCCCCTAATGTTTTCATAAGGTTTCTTTCTCAGGGTTGTTAAAATATGGGATTGTTTGGTAAAAAATAAACATTCGTGAAAAAGGGAGCAAGTCTGTAGACTTTGAATCAAAATTTTACAGTCGTGTAGTTTTATCATGGGTTCACACTATCTGCCTTCTGGCTGAAATGTAGCTTTCAAACATTAGGAGAAAAGTATCCTTTACCTCACTGTTAAAATTGCATTTGAGTTTCATGGTTGCATTATCAATGACAATAAACATTTTTTAATCGTTTACCAAACAAAGTTTTAGACTTGTCCAAATTGAACGTATTTGCAGACGACAAAATATCTGTGACTCAAAAATTGAAATATGTTTTGGGAAGGTTGGGAATGCTGGTTACCAGCATTTTCTCCTCCTCCCACAATGTTTTCAAAAGGCTTTTTAAAGGGTTAAATCTTTACCAAACAACAAAGTTTTAGACTTGTCCCAATTGAAAGCATTTGCAGACGACAGTTTCAATGTGGTTCAGATGGTGTAATTTTTCTTTGATAGGGCAGAAAACATTTTGGGAAAAGGAGAAAATGCTGGTAACCAGCATTTTCTCCTTTTCCCACAATGTTTTTAAAAGGCGGCATTGTGCAATAAAGGTTTAAGTCTTTTAGATTTGACCTGCATTATAAATTACAAAATCTTTGTATGCTCAAGGCTTCATTGATTAACAAATAAATGCTGAGTGCAGCAGTGCAGCCAGTAAAGTGTAGAACTTTAAATGAGGAAGTTACTGGTTTCGAATTCCCAGCTCTGCCAATTTCTTTCCATGGATTGATGATGGACAATGCAACAGGAATCATTCTTCTCTCACCACTGATCAATGTTTCGATGATTGTTTTATTGGGAAAGCAGCTAGTGGCGTGGAAAGAATACAGTGTAATGTACTAGTACAAGAAGCCCTAGGAACGCATGGATAGGTGCACAAGCAGCTGTGATATAACACAAGTAATGTTGATGGCATTAAACAAAAGTACAAGTCAATCAAAAAACTCAAAACCTCACACAAGAAGAACAAACTACCAAGACCCAACCAAGAAGATGCAAAAAGATGGGAATATCTTTGTCTCACAGTGCATCTGTGAAATATTTTCTACATATAAACTGACATGGCTTTATAGTTTTGGAGACATTAATTATCTGCATCTGGAATACATCATTTGGAAAATTGCCCCTCCTCCTGCTTCTACCATTAACATTATTGACAATTTTATTTGAACACAGAGTAAAACCCTTAGGTTGCTGAAAGTACTTTATCCCTTAACCCTTTCCTAAACGACAGATTTTGGCCCCTTTCAAATTGAAAGCATCTGCAGATGACAAATTTGAAAGTGGTACAAGTGAACTTAAAATTTCTTGACAGAGTAGAAAACATTGTGGGAAAAGGAGAAAATGCTGGTTACCTGCATTTTCTCCTTTTCCCACAATGTTTTCAAAAGGCCTCTTTCTTAGGGATGTGAAAACATGGGATTGACTGGCAAAGGGTTAAAGCATTTTTCACTACTTAGATGCCTTGGCAGTCAGTGTGAATCAAGATCAGGCTGCACAAATCTTTGATCTACACTGTCTGTGTCTCTGAAACACTATTGACAAAAGTAACCATGAAATTGCAGTTATTTGAGTTGTATTTCTTGGATGAAAATTTCTGTTAGGTTTATTCTGGGCTTTAAGGGTTAACCCTTTACCACACAATGCTGACTTTTAACTACCCGGAAAATGAAAGCTTTTGAAAACATCGTGGGAAAACGAGAAAATGCTGGTAACCAGCACAATGTTTTCTACCCTTTCCAAAACAAATTTCAATTTGTAAGTCACATTTATTTTGTTGTCTGCAAATGCTTTTAATTTGAATTAGTTGGAAATTTTGTTGTTTGGTAAAGAGTAAAGTGTTATTCCTTTACCAAACAGTCCAGAGATTTAGCAACCCAGACAAAAGAAGGCTTTTGAAAACATTGTGATAAAAGAGAAAATGCTGGCAACTGGCATTTTCTCCTTTTCTCACAATGTTCTCCAGCCTATCAAAGTCAAATCTTATCATTTTAGCCACTTTGGATTATGTTGTTTTCAAACGGTTCCAGACCAACCCAAGTAACACAGTCAGTAGTGTACAGGACTTGAGAACAGGAGATTGCTGGTTCATTTAATCCTCGGCTTGGCCAGTTTCTTTCCAAGGATTGATGATAGTAATTGCGACAGGATTCATTCCTCCCACACTGCTGATCATTGTTTCGACGATGGTTATGTGGGAAAGCAGCCAGTGACTTGGGAAGAATATTGTGCAAAGTACTGGTATTACAAACTGAAAAGCATGGATAGGTAAGCTTGCTGCTGCAATATTACAAATAATTGTTGCAAATGGCATTAAATATGACACAATCAATCAGAATGGTTTAATTAGGACAGGTCTAATTTTTTTTTGTCTGTAGCTCTAAGAGTGTAGATCCAAGATCAGGCTGCACTGAATCACGTGCAATCTGATGTTGGATCTACACTATTTGATATTTTGAGAGGTATTCTGGCGAAAACCAGGATTTTCTCCATTTCTAATAATTTTTCTACCCTTTCAAAGACAAATTCCTTCATTTTGCCTCATTTGATATGTTATTTGTTGTCTTCAAAGGCTTTCAGTATGGATGACTCTTAACTCTTTACCAAACGACAAAATTTTAGACTAGTCCAAATTGAAAGCATTTGCAGACGACAAAATAAATGGGACTCTAAAATTGAAATTTGTTTTGTGAAGGTTAGAAAACATTGTGGGAAAAGGAGAAAATGTTGGTTACCAGCATTTTCTCCTTTTCCCACAATGTTTTCCAAACACTTTTCTTTCAGGGTCGTTAAAACCTGTTATTGTGTGGTAAAGAGTTAAAGTTTGTTATGTGGTAAAGGAATCTGCTCTTTACCGCATGGCAAAATTTTAGACTTGCCCAAATTGAAAGCTTTCTTTGACGATATATTACTTGCAGATTAAATAATTGGATTAATGTCTCTCAGAGGTAAGAAAACATTGCATTGAAAAGGTTGCCAGCATTTTCTCCTTTTCCCACAACGTTTTCAAAAGGCTCGTTTCTCATGGTCATTATAAACATGGGATTGTGTGGTAAAGGTTTAAATGGCATATTCAGGTTGCATCATCAATGTGCTTGCCTTATTTATGGTTCTATTAACAGTTCCAGTAGAGTTTCAAATCAATAAAATCTCTGTCAATTCTAAATGGATGATCCTTATCATATTATTGCTTCACTATCTTTTTTTATGCTCAGCTGTTTTCGAAGAAAATGTTGAGGCCCTGTAACAGTTGTCGTCTGCGTAGTCGTGCAAAAACTTTGACATTTTTTGACTTCTCTATCCTTACTGAGGATATCTATTTCAAACGTGAACTAGTAACTGTTAACTATCAAAAAAGGGAACCCATACAGCAGGAGCAGGTAACAATAAAAATATTTTTGACACAGTTATGCCAATCTCTCAACTTGGAATTTCTCTGGAAATCAAGCAGCTGCTGCAGAGCGCTAGCACCCACATGCAGTGCAATTGTTTCCATTTTGAATACACTTTTTTTCTTTCCCCTACGTCGAAATTTCAGGTGGGGGGGGGGGGCATTGCCAGCTAATTTAACCCTATACCAAACAATTCCAAGTTGTTACAACGCTAAGAAAGTAGGCTTTTGAAAACATTGTGGGAAAAGAAGAAAATGCTGGTAACCAGCATTTTCTCATTTTCCAAAATGTTTTCTACCCTGTCTTAGACAAACTACAAGAATTGGCCATGCTTAAGTTGTCACCTGCAAATGCTTTCAATTTGGACACGGCTAAATATTTGTCTTTGTCCCATGGTGAAGAGTTAACCCTTTACCAGACGACAAAATTTTAGCCTTGTCCAAATTGAAAGCATTTCCTGACGACAATTTCAATGTGGCTCAAATGGTACAATTTTTCTTTGATAGGGTAGAAAACATTGTGGGAAAAGGAGAAAATGCTGGTTACCAGCATTTTCTCCTTTTCCCACAAAGTTTTCAAAAGGCTTCTTTCCCAGGAGCGTCAAAAGGCGGCATTATGAGGTAAAGGATTAAACAAGCATCATTTGAATCACATGTACCATGTGTCTACAAGGGTTTTCAATTTTGACATCTAAAAATTGTTGTCCAGTAAAGGGTTAACTAAACAAAATGCGTGAACATTTTGTGCCATTTTTTCAAACCATGAGATTTAACATTTTTTACACTATTTTTAGAGATATACAGTTCTGAAGTTGGGTTTTTCCTGCTGTTTTGAAAATATTTTATTTCATCTACTTATGAGCCTAAAAGTTCAAGGAAACAAAAACAGTTACTTTTTTATAATTTAATATCAGCTGCTTTCATGAATATTGGCAAGTTCTGATTGGCTGAAAATTTTTTTTCATAGCTCCATGAAAAAAAAAAATCATGTTGTGCCGGAACTACTTTAGCTGTCAAACTAATGTAAACAAACATGTATACATACAATATTCCACATTTTTTTTCAAGAATTTTATACAGAGTCCCAAGTTTATTAGTTAGCTTTTTTTTGCCTGTAATATTAAATTATAAGGAATGAAGAGAATATTTTTTTTTTTCATGGAGGTATGAGAAAAAAAACCTAATCACACTTTTGTATGAAACCGCTTTGCTTCATTCCTAAGTGGCATTTCAAACTTTACTGAACATTACTTTATCCATATTCATGAATCCTAGAGGCTGTAGTTGACATATCTAATTTGTATATGAAATGTTAAAGAGGCATTCAAATTAACCTTTTACCACACAATCCCAAGTTTTTAATGGCCTGGAGAAAGTAGCCTTTTGAAAACACCGTACAAAAAGGAGAAAATGCTGGTAACCAGCATTTTCTCTTTTTCCCACAATGTTTTCTACCCTATCAAAGACAGAAATCATCATTTAAGCTGTATGTAAGTTGTCATCTGCGACTGCTTTAAATTTTGACCATCTGAAATTTTGTAGTTTTTTAAAAGAGTTGAAGTTTTTTTTCTCTGTATTTCTTAACCCTGTACCACACAGTCCCGACTTTTAACGACCCTAAGAAAGAAGCCTTTTGAAAACATTGTGGGAAAAGGAGAAAATGCTGGTAACCAGCATTTTCTCCTTTTCCCACAATGTTTTCTACACAAAATTATCATTTTGGCAACATTTAATTTGTCGTCTGCAAATGCTTTGAATTTGGTCCAGCCCAAAAATTTGTCGTTTGGTAAAGAGTTAAAGTGGACAGGCACAAAAGGCATTGAGTTTTCTTGTATTCCTTTGCTAATATTTGGTAACCTTTCTCTGTGGCTTATTTCTGGTCATCTTTTCATGAACAAGTTTTATCCTCAAAGTGATTTAATTTAGTCATCCTGACGATGTTTTGACCAGTCTAACTGCTGTCTGAATTAGCCAAGGGTGGCTATGCATGTTGACGTTTTGCTGTGCCAACAAGCCCTATCTCCTTATCAGTTTCCTTAGCCCACAATGTCCTGTGTCCTGTGTAATTCGTGTCTGAGGATCAAACTCCTTTCCACAGCTTGCAGTGCTGTCCAAACTTAGAAGAGCTACAACAGAAAATTTGGGGCACCAATGTCTACCTCCAGTCCAAACTTTGTGGACATGTGGATTGATTATGATTGTATGGTGTTTAACCCTGTTTTCAACATTATTTTAGTTCTATCGCGGTGGCCAGAGCACCTATCCATGCTTTCCTGGAGTTTCTATTACCAGTACTCTGCACAATATTCTTTCGAAGCCACTGGCTGCTTTCCCACATAACCATCCTCGAAACAATGGTCAGCGGTGAAAAAGAAATGAATGCTGTCGCAGTGACTATCATCAATCCTCGGAAAGAAATTGGCCGAGCTGGGGGATCGAACCAGCAACTCCCTGGTCTCAAGTCCGGTACATTATCAACTGAGCTACCTGAGCTACGGGCTCGGCTGGGGAGATGGGGAAAACCTACAGAAGACATTGCAGTTTATCACTACATTGCAACTAAAGAATGATGTAATGGCCATTACAGAATGGAATATGTAAAAACGAGAAGAAAGAGCAAAGGCATAGCAGTAAACAATAATCACATAATGGCATGAATTGACCAATGCTATCAGTATTTCAGGCAGCTATGTTTATTGGTGGTTTTGTACACAGAACCATCAAGCAACAGTGTACAACATATTATATCAGGATAAAGCAATGAATATTATAAAAATAAGATGTTGAAGAGCTCTTTTTTGTCTTCCTTTCAAGTCTGTTGAAGTGATTTATTGGAAGTAATTATAATGATGAAGTTAAATTACTCATTTGACCTCATGTTGTCATTGATGATAAGGGACTTGGTAGTTTTATACCTTTCCTCAAATTTGTTGTTTAACTATTAACCCTTTACCAGACGACAAAACTTTAGCCTTGTCCAAATTGAAAGCATTTGCAGAAGACAATTTCAGTATGGCTCAAATGGTGCACCTTTTCTTTGATAGGGTAGAAAACATTGTGGGAAAAGGAGAAAATGCTGGTGACCAGCATTTTCTCCTGTTCCAACAATGTTTTCAAAAGGCTTCTTTCCCAGGGGCGTCAAAATGCAGCATTGTGCGGTAAAGGGTTAACCACACAATTCTGAGTTTTAAGGACCCTGAGGAAGAAGCCTTTTGAAAACATTGTGGGAAATGAAGGAAATACTGGTTGTCAGCATTTTCTCCTTTTCCCACAATGGTTTCTACCCTTACAAAGACAAATTCCATCACTTTGAGCCACATTTAGATTGTCATCTGTAAATGGTTTCCATTTAACCGTTTACCACACGACAAAATTTTAGACTTGTCAAAATTGAAAGAACTTGCAGACGAAAAATCAGATATGGCTAACATGGTAAGAATTGTTTGTGAAAGGGAAGAAAACATTGTGGGAAAAGGAGAAAATGCTGGTTACCAGCATTTTCTCCTTTTCCCACAATGTTTTCAAAAGGCTACTTCTTCAGGGTCGTTAAAACTCGGGATTGTGTGCTATAGAGTTAAACAAGTTTACATTTTTGTTGTGCGGTAAAGAGTTAACTCTTTGCCACACAATCCTGAGTTTTAACGACCCTGAGAAAGAGGCATTTTGAAAACATTGTGAGAAAAGGAGAAAATGCTGGTAACCAGCATTTTCTCCTTTTCCCACAATGTTTTCTATCCTTCCCAACACAAATTTCAAATTTTGAGTCACATTTGTTTTGTCGTCTGCAAAAGCTTTCAATCTGGACTGGTCTAAGATTTTGTCGTTTGGTAAAGAGTTCAATATGTTTTTGTTACATTATTCTAGAATTCAGTGTTGAATAGCCATGTGTATGCCAAGAACAAGATTTTCATGTATTTGTTTTGAGGGAGATGAAACAAATGACTAGTCGATTTTCTTATCCCTGTCTATGGCTGAGACCTGTAATTGTTTAGGGACTACGTTAGCTTGTAATGAATGAATGAATGGATGGAGTGAAGATAGATTATGGAAGGTGATAGAGTGAAATGTCTGTAGGATGACTTAGAAAATTTAACATTATTGAACCAGAAACTCTGTCTGTCAGTTATCACATTGTTGGGAAAAGGATTATGTAGACTTAAGAGATGGACCCGCTTCATCATGTTGTAAGTCGGATCATGGATCTAGTCAAATTTTTTCTAACAATCGACTGGATCTGCAGGTGGAATGGTCCTATGACATGTAGAAAATTGACAATTGGCGAAAAGTTTCAACCCATGTAAGCCTGCGCTGATTGCGCAGGCTGATACTGGTTGATACAGAAGTGCATTAAGCCTCTTTTTTTTACAGAGCATTGTTCATTTACTTAATCAGCAAGCTTCTGACCAATGATGATATTTTGATCTTTTTTCCTAACTTAATCCTGTCCCAAACAAGCCCTGGTTTTCACGTGTCTGCAGTACAAGTCTTTTGAAAACACTGTGGGAAAAGGAGAAATTGCTCGTAACTAGCAATTTCTCCTTTTCCCACAGTGTTTTCTACCCTTTTTGAGACCTTTCTGCCATTTTCATCAAACTTAAAATTGTCGTCTGCAAACTGTTTCAATTTGGACCAGTCCAAAATTTGTCGTTTGGGAAAGGGTTAATATGTTATGTCAGTGCTATAAATGGTTACATTTTTAGCTCGGCTGTGTTCAAAGAACATGTCAAGGTATTGTGGAAGTCCAGTCTTCGTCACCTGCGTCATTGTGCAAAAACATTATTTATTATCCGTCATTATTGAAAATGCTTACTTCAAACTTTGACTAACTGTTAACTATTAAAAGGGGAATACATCAGGGGCAGGTAACCATCAAAATGTTTTTAGTTCAGTTTAAACATATTTATTTTACATCGATTGAGAAAAAAGTTCTTACAACTTATGCTAATCTCTCTCGATTCTGCTTCCTGGAAACTACACCAGTACTCGCGCTGAATGTGTGGGCCAATGAACAGTCCCAAAGTTGACATCCACTCCCGGGTATCGAACTCAGGACCTTTTGATTACGAGACTGACGCTCTACCTCACAACCACGGACACCACAAAATATTTTTGACATAGTTACGCCCCTTTTTGGGCTGAATTTTCGCTAAAAGCAACTACAGCCAAATGACACCTGCATGTAGTACTCACGTTTATTCATTGCAGTGGAGGTGAAATTGAACGTAAATTTGCTTGTCTATAAGAACAACAATAATTCAGCTATGTGTGAAGTAATTATACGGCAGATTTCCAGAAAATTTACTTGTCTGTACTTGCCGATACTTTGCTGTTGGACGACACAGACAAAAAAGTTTACTTTGCATTTCGCTTATTCTGCATTGAAATATGTCTTGAGGAGGGGTTAAACTGATTAAAAAGTACCGTTTCATTTACCTTTTAAATAAATTTTATATCTGTGTCATGCTTTGTGAAATGGGGGTTTAACCCTTTACCACACAATCCGGACTTTTAACGACCCTGAAGAAGAAGTATTTTGAAAACATTGTGGGAAAAGGAGAAAATGCTGGTAACCAGCATTTTCTCCTTTTTCCACAACGTTTTCTACCCTTTCCAAAACAAATTTCATTTCTAGAGTTGCATTTCGATGGGTGAGTGCAACACTATCCTAAGTGCCTATACAAAGTATAGGCACTTAGGATAGTGTTGCACTCACCCATCGAAATTTTGTCATCTGCAAATGCTTTCAGTTTGGACTGGTCTAAAATTTTGTAGTGTGGTAAAGAGTTAATGAATTTTCTGCATGTCAAAGGACCAGTCTACCTCATGATTCAATCAGTTGTTAGACAAAATGGATTTTATGGATCCATAATTATGTGATGACTTGCTTGGTGTATTGCATTATGGATCTATGCATTAACCCTTTCTCAAACAAGCCCTGGTTTTCACGTGTCTGCAGTACAAGTCTTTTGAAAACACTGTGGGAAAAGGAGAAGTTGCTCGTAACGAGCAATTTCTCCTTTCCCCATGGTGTTTCCTATCCTTTTTGAGAATTTCCTGCTATTTTCATGAAATTTAAAATTGTCGTCTTCAAACTCTTTCAATTTGGACCAGTCAAAAATTTGTCATTTAGGAAAGGGTTAAAGCTTTTTTTTTCCCAGAGCATAGCTAATTTTGTAAAATTGTAATTTTTTTTTTGTAGCCCAGAATTAGTCTATTGTTTTTATGAAAATGAAAATAGTGCTACAGATGGAAAAGTCACTTACTGATTCACAACATTCTAAGACATTTGCTGTAAAAGTGTCACATTGTTTTCAAATGATATAAAGGGTGATTATAATTAAAATAATGAGTTCATTGCAGTACTTTGTGATTTAGAGGTTGGTGTGGAAGGTTAGTGTGGTGTATAATATTTAATTTTCTTTACATTTCTGTGATGGCGGCTTAACCCTTTACCTCACAATCCCAACTTTTATGGACCCTGAGAGAGAAAGCTTTTGAACCAGCATTTTGAACCAGCATAATCAGCATTTTCTTCTTTTCCAACAAGGTTTTCCATCCTACTGACAACAAATATCATCGTTTGGGCTATATGTTGTCCTCAAATGCTGTCAATTTGGTCTAGTCTAAAATTTTGTTGTTTGGTAAAGATTTAATACTTTCTCCCATACAAACACCTCTAGATAGAGGATAGACTGCCTGTTAACCCTCTACCAGACGACAAAATTTAGCCTTGTCCAAATTGAAAGCATTTACAGATGGCAATTTCATTGTTGCTCAAATGGTGCAATTTTCTTTGATAGGTCGGAAAAGATTGTTGGAAAAGGAGAAAATGCTGGTTACCAGCATCTTCTCCTTTTCCCACAATGTTTTCAAAAGGCTTGTTTCCCACGGTCGTTAAAAGGCGGCATTGTGCGGTAAAGGGTTGGAGCCTATAACCCTTTTAGCATCTTTCACTTACTTTCATTGCCTTGGCCGTCAGTATAAATCAAGATCAGACTACAAAAACATGCAGTCTGATCTTTGATCTACACTGTTGACTTTGCTGAAAAAACTACAGACAAAAGGCACCCACTAAATTACTATTATCTGGCACTTATTCTAGAAAGAAAATGTCCTTTGAGTTTTCAAAAGGCTTATTCTGAGGGTTGTGAAAACATTGATTTTTTTCTATAAATGCTTAACGCTTTCCCAAACAAGCCCTGGTTTTCATGTGTCTGCAGTACAAGTCTTTTGAAAACACTGTGGGAAAAGGAGAAATTGCTCGTAACGAGCAATTTCTCCTTTTTCCACAGTGTTTTCTACCCTTTTTGAGAACTTTCTGCCATTTTCATCAAATTTAAAATTGTCGTCTGCAAACTCTTTCAATTTGGACCAGTCTAAAATTTTTCGTTTGGGGAAGGGTTAAAGTACTCTGATATTAATTTTTTAGTAAAAAATTAAAGGTATCCAGAATTACACACTGGTTCCTTTATTTGGACCAGATCTAATATCTATTACAGAATGTTCAAATTGAAATTATTTGTGATGAGAAAATAAGTGTGACTCAAAAATTGATATTTTTTAACCCTTTACCACACAATCCCGACTTTTAACGACCCCGAGGAAGAAGCCTTTTGAAAACATTGTGGAAAAAGGAGAAAATGCTGGTAACCAGCATTTTCTCTTTTTCCCACAATGTTTTCTACTCCACCAAAAACAAATTGCAATTTTTGATTCACGTTTATTTTGTTGTCTGCAAAAGCTTTCAATTTGGATTGGTCTAAAATTTTGTCCTCTGGTAAAGAGTTAAAGGAAGGGTAGAAAACATTGTTGGAAATGGAGAAAATGCTGGTTACAAGCATTTTCTCCTTTTCCCCTTTTGCCACAAAGTTTTCAAAGGCTGTTTTTCTCACGGTTGGGATTGTGATAAAGGCTTAATCCTTTACCACACAATCTGGGCTTTTAATGACCCTGAGAAAGAAGCCTTTTGAAAACATTGTGGGAAAAGGAGAAAATGCTGGTAACCAACATTTTCTCCTTTTCCCACAATGTTTTCTAACTATTCAGAAACAAATGAAATCATTTTAGCCACATTTATTTTGTCGTCTGCAAATGCTTTCAATTTGGACAGTCTGAAATATTGTCGTTTGGTAAAGAGTTAATAAGCTGCTGCCATGATGTGACTGCAAAAATGTTGGAAGTGGTGTAAAGCACCATCAAATACTGTATTCACAAAGAGAGTCCTGGTCATGTTGTCCGTAGCGTACAAGACTTGTGACTAGGGGTGTTTGGTTCGAATCCTCAGCTTTGCCAAGGACTGATGATGTTCATTGTGACAAAATTCATTCATTTCTCACAGCTGATCATTGTTTTGGTGATGGTTATTGTGCCATGTAGGAAAGCGGCCAATGCCTTGGGAAGAACATTGCATGAGGTAATAGCCCTTTAACACACAATCCCGACTTTTAATGACCCGTAGGAAGGAGGCTTTTGAAAACATTTTAGGAAAAGGAGAAAATGCTGGTAACCAGCATTTTCTCCTTTTCCCAAAATGTTTTCTGCTCTTTCAGAACCAAATCCCATCATTTGAACTATGTGTGGTTTCTCCTCTGCAAATGCTTTCACTGTAGATGAGTCAAAAATTTTGTTGTGTGGTAAAGGGATAGTAAAAGAAACTCTAGGAAAGCCTGGATAGCACTAGCCACTGCACTGAAACTGAAATAATGTTGGAAGCAGCGTTAAACACCTTACAATCAAACAAAGAGAGCTGGAGAAGGACAACAGACAGATTGGCAATACCAATTATCTAAGTTCCTTTCAACAGTCATCCTTGTACTTACAGAAAACATGGCCAGAATCTTGTCTTCTCTGACAAGTCCTAAATTAACTTTTGGAATCCCTTATAAAGAGAGTCCGCATTTAATCAGTCGGGAAATAAGACAATTGGAAAAAGACTATTTTAACTCTTTACCACACAAACCCGACTTTTAACGACCCCAAGTGAGAAAGCTTTTGAAAACATTGTGGGAAAAGGAGAAAATGCTGGTACCAGCATTTTCTCCTTTTCCAACAATGTTTTCAAAAGGCGTCTTCTTCAGGGTTGTTAAAACTCGGGATTGTGTGGTAAAGGGTTAAGACTTAATGTAGTTAAATTTTTAGTCAGCAGTGTGGGGTATATACAGGTTTGAGAGTACCATATTGGGAATATTCCTGGAATAGGAAAAGTGTAATGCACAACTTTGTAAACCATTTATCAATCGATCCCTCTGTTACGACTCCGATGAAGAAGGCTTGGTAAAGGAGAAAATGCTAAAAACTAGCTATAACCCTTTACCACAGAAGCCCGAGTTTTAACAACCCTTAGGAAGAAGCCTTTTGAAAACATTGTGGGAAAGGGATAAAATGCTGGTAACCAGCATTTTTCTCCTTTTCCCATAACATTTTTCACCCTATCAAAGGCAAATTCCATTATTTGTTGTAAATTTGAATTGTTGTCTGCAAGTGCTTTCAATTTCGACAGGTCTAAAATTTTTGTCGTTTGGTAAAGAGTTAAATTTTATCATTTCTACAAGGATTTTTAATCTTTAACTCTTTACTACACAATCCTGAGTTTTAACAACCCTGGAGAAGAAGGCTTTTGAAAACATTGTGGGAAAAGGAGAAAATGCTGGTAACCAGCATTTTCTCCTTTTTCCACAATATTTTCTACCCTTTCAAATAAAAATTTCAATTTTTGAGTAAATCTGTTTTGTTGTCTGCAACTGCTTTCAATTTAGACTAGTCTTAAATTTTGTTGTTTGGTAAAGGGTTAAAAGACAAATTCCATCATCTGAGCCATAGTTCATTTGTTGTCTGCAAAATGCTCTCAATTAACTCTTTACCAAATGACAAATTTTGGACTGGTCCAGATTGAAAGAGTTTGCAGACGACAATTTCAAATTTGATGAAAATGGCAGAAAGGTCTCAAAAAGGGTAGAAAACACTGTGGGAAAAGGAGAAATTGCTCATTACGAGCAATTTCTTCTTTTCCCACAGTGTTTTCAAAAGACGTGTATTGCAGACACTTGAAAACCAGGGCTTGTTTGGGAAAGGGTTAAGAGAAGTCTCGAAATTGGTGTGCTTGTTCAATCAAAATGCCATACTGTGCAGCTGAAGGCAGGAACGCTGCACCATACTGTATACTTAACTCTTAAAGTGCCTTTCATGACTATGGTTGCATTTGCGGCCAGTGTAGATCAAGATCAGGCTGCACAAAACGTGCAGCCTGATCTTTGATCTACACTGTCCGCTTTGCTGAATCACTGTAGGTAAAAGCAACCATGAAATTGCAATTATTTGGGTCATATTTCTAGGATGAAAATGTCTGATAGGTTTATTTGGCGCTCTAAGGGTTAATTTGGATCAAACTTGCCCAATTGATTTTAGTCGATTGGATCTAATTTGACATTGTATGCATGTGTAAACATATCCTTGGAAATGGAAGCTTTGATAGTTTTGCATATTATCCTGTACAAACGCCGTAATTATTGGAGGAAACAAATCTGTGTGGATTATCAGATATTTAATCTTGCATCGTTTAACCCTTTAACACACAATCCCGACTTTTAACAACCCTGTGAAAGAAGCCTTTTGAAAACATTGTGGGAAAAGGAGAAAATGCTGGTAACCAGCATTTTCTCCCTTTCGCACAATTTTTTCTAACCTTCCAAAAACAAATTTCAATTTTTGAGTTACATTTATTTCGTCGTCTGCAAATGCTTTCTATTTGGTCTAGTCTAAAAATTTGTCATTTGGTAAAGAGTTAACCCTTCAGAGAGCAAAGCAAGATTTGAGTTGCCTTTATAGGTAGTGTAGTTTAAGATTATAAAGCACAAAATTGCAGTCTGATCATGGATCTACCCTCCTTGAAATTTTGTTAGCCATTCTGGTCAGAATGACCTTGAATTTGCAATATATGGGTTCTTGTTTTCTTGCCTTAATATGACATTGATATTTAATTGACAACTTAACCCTGTACCACACGACAAAATTTTAGACTTGTCAAAATTGAAAGAACTTGCACATGAAAAATCAGATATGGCTCACATTGTAAGAATTGTTTGTGAAAGGGAAGAAAACATTGTGGGAAAAGGAGAAAATGCTGGTTACCAGCACTTTCTCCTTTTCCCACAATGTTTTCAAAAGCCTACTTCTTCAGGGTCGTTAAAACTCAGGATTGTGTGGTAAAGAGTTAAGGTTCACTCTTTACTACATAACATTTTATAACCATATTGATATGAATTGAATATGGTTCTAAAATTATGGGATTTGTCTTTAAAAGGGTTGAAAAACAATGTGGGAAAAGGAGAAAATGCTGTTTACCAGCATTTTCTCCTTTTCCCACAATGCTTTCAAAAGATATCTACCTCAGGGTCATGAAAAACAGAGTTCGTTTGATACAAAGGTTAGATAGAGTACCTCTGGTCCCATGAATCATATTGGATTTTGATCATTTCAGACCAATTACTTCCAGCACCAGAATTCATTGGGCAATTATGATATACAATGATGGATTGAATGGTGTTTAGTATGCAAAACTGCATCCTGTAAATAGTTGCTGTTAGTTGAAATACTCCTGTTGTAGCTATTTCCCCTTGTACAC
Source organism: Tridacna gigas (assembly GCA_945859785.2). Classification (NCBI taxonomy): domain Eukaryota; kingdom Metazoa; phylum Mollusca; class Bivalvia; order Cardiida; family Cardiidae; genus Tridacna; species Tridacna gigas. The sequence continues at coordinate 1,717,465 of OX244039.2, forward strand.
GTGTAGATATCATTAGTTTGGTATAAATTAACCATGCTCTGGGTAAAGGGGGCTTAATGCATCTGCCTGATGCATTGTACCAGTCAAGCAATCACATGATTATGGACTCGTTCGTAATAGCCACTTTTTTTAACAAATCGACTTTATCATGAGATAGACTGGTCCATGGACTTACAGAAAATCAACCAATAGCGAAAAGTTTCAGCCCAGGTCAGCCTGCTCAGACTGCACAGGCTGATCTGGGTTGATACTTTTCACAGATGCATTAAACCGCCTTTTTCACAGATCATGCCTCATATAAATATTGAAGTGGTGAGACAGAGGGGAAAAAGTTTATAATTTAATTAGCTAAATCACCAAGTGTTACTTGATAAGGTTGCAATCCTTGATTGAAGAAAAAAGAAAATGTATTTTGTTAAAATTATGCTATTTGGTTTTTATCGGCCTATTTGTTCGCGAAGAAAACATCAAGGTATGGTCATAGCCCAGTCTTTGCCTGCATTATTGTCATCTGGGTCATCGTGCAAAAACTCTGACATTGTATAATATTTCTGTCATTACTGAAGGTATTTGCTTCAATCCTGGACTACTGGTTAAATTCTAAAAGGGTAACCCAGATAACAGGGGCATGTGACCATCAAAATATTCTTGACACAGTTATGCCCCTTTTTTCAACTTAGAATTTTCACAGAAAATCAACCTGTTTCTGAAACCAGCTGCAGCCGAGCATTGGCACCCACATGTGGTACTCATGTTTCTTTTTTCATTCAGGAAAAAGGCAACATTATTTATGTAGCAGTTTTTGAGATGTCTGGGTCAGTTCAGTTGTTAAAGGTCAGAATAGCCACTTTGATTGCTTACCTCCAGAACACATGACTGAACAATCTCAAGTTTTGATGTCCATGTGGAAGAGAGCTTTTTAACCCTTAGAGTGCCGAATACACCTCTCGTCCTAGAAATATGACCCAAATAGCTGCAATTTCATGGTTGCTTTTGCCTACAGTGATTCAGCAAAACAGTGTAGATCAAAGATCTACACTGGCTGCAAAAGTAACTATAGTCATGAAAGGCGCTTTAAGGGTTAAAATATTGGAATTGGATAAAATGCTGGTTACCAGTATTTTCTGATTTTCCCATAACTTTTTCAAAGCAATCCTCCTTAAAGTTGTTTAAATCTTTACCATACACAAAATTTCATGCTGGTCCAAATTGAAAGGATTGGCAGATGACAAATCAGATGTGGCTCAAAAATTGAAATTTGTTTTGGGAAGGGTAGAAAACATTGTGGGAAAAGGAGAAAATGCTGGTTACCAGCATTTCTCCTTTTCCCACAATGTTTTCAAAAGGGTCGTTAAAAGTCGGGATTGTGTGGTAATGGTTTAAATATGGGATTGTTAGGTGAGGATTTACAGTGAGCTATTTTGATTGTCAGATGTCTCTGGACTGGCTGACCATTGTTTTGAGATGGTTATGTAGGAAAGCAGCCAGTGGCTTGGAAAGAATATTGTGCGGAGTACTGGTAAAAGAAACTCCAGGAAAGCATGGAAAGGTGCACTGGCCGCTGTGATAAAACTGAAATAATGTTGAAAACGGTGTTAAACACCATACAATCAATCAGTCTCTGGACTGTCCATGGACATTGTTAACTGTTCACCAAACAATGCCAGCTTTTCATGACCCGGAAAAAGAAATGCCTTGAAAAAAATATGGGAAAATGCTGGTAACCAGCATTTTCAACTTTTCTCACACTATTTACTACCCTTCCAAAAACAAATTTCAATTTCTGAGTTAACATATACTATGTTTGCAAATGCTTTCAACTTGTACAGGTCTAAAATTTTGTTGTGTGGTAAAGAGTTAAAAATCTCTATGGCCAATCATGCTAACATCATGTGTAACCTTCCTATGTCTGTGGAAAAAGGAAACATAGATACCATTGCTAAAAGGATTTTTTTTTTTTCAGTTTCAGTTGCATATTAGCTTTTTTGTCAGACTTGAAATTTAGAATTTATGTATTGCTGAAAGTAATGTAAAAGCTTGGAGAAAAATAAAAGGAAAATTATTGGTTGTGTTGCAGTGTCCCAGTAATAGATACTTTTCTTCTCCAATTTGTAGGGAACAATTACTGGTTATACCTTCAATGCATCCCAACATAATGTAGCATACAACTGAGAGAAAGCCATCAATTCTTGTATGGGGAACTGTTTCTCTCAGAGCTGTAAGATCATCTGTTACTAGGCGAAACTCGTATTAAAAAGGTGGAACAATTGAAAGAACTGGCATATTAAAGTGTTCACTTTCGATGGCTGCCCTATTATAACGGATTGAGATACATGGAAGCAGGTTGCGAGTAAAGTGTTGTAGTGATGGCCGAGTGTGAATCAATACCCTATCATTGCCAATTCTGCCAGTTTGAATACTTTTGTGCTACATATTCCATTCCGTTATATGATAGTGAAGAATTCAATTTGTCTACTCTTTATGTTGCAGTATTGTCACATGGTTTAATTTATCAACAATTCAGGCAGGCTATTAAACTAAAGTCGATTCAAGAAGTTTGGCTGGTTTGTGCAAAGTTTAGAGAGCTATTTAAAATTGGTAGGTTATATCTTATGTCTATTGTAAACCAGTATAGTTCTCAAATTGTTTTGGGTGAGGATATCTTGAAAAGACTATTGTTCTGATTCTTGTTATACCTGTAGCATGCTGGCAGTAACATTTAGTGCTTTTTAAAGCAATGAAACTCAAGATCTGACCGCCCCGGATTTGCAGTTTGATCTCGGACACTATCCTATGTTTATTGAGATATTTTTACGGAAACACCTTCAAAATTGATCATTTTTACTTTTTAAGAAGGTCCATTTATTCATGATTTGTCAGCTAAATGGTAATTTTACAGTCTGTATTGGAAGAGAGGTTGAATTTCATTGAATAATCAATCCACTGTGAAAAGGAAGTTTTGTAGTTTTAACAATGAGTTGTTGATAGCAACTGGTGCAAAAATAAACAATGAAGTGAAGTTGCAAATAATAGTGTTACCCAGTTTGGACTTTCTGTGTGAACTTTACAGTTATTCAGAGTTCCAGGTAGAGGTGATTCTGATTTCAAAATTGAAAATATTAGTTATTCTCCACTAAACCCTATGTTATGGGTACTCATTAGAACCGTCTCATCGAGACGATTCTAATGAGTACCCACAACACAGGGTTTGGAACAGAAATAATGGATTTATCTGGAGCTCTGAGTTATTGTTGGAAAAGAAAACAGGCCAGTCAAGGGGAATGATGGAGTCATGCCAGCATGAAAGGAATCAATGTGTGGCAAGTTGTACAGGAAAAATCATTAATGGAATTAACTAGGGGTACCATTTTTACTTGATTACTTAATTACATTATTCCTTTATTGGGCTTCCAAAAGGTGGAACTGAATATTTACTGTAGATTCTGGATGAGTGAGGTGAGAAAGTTGACTGGCCCAATACACAGGATTAATTTCATTACATTTGATGAAGTCTTGTGACTTTAACAGAAATAGATGTTAATTAGACCTGACCAATCAGAAAAAATGTAACATGTGAAGGCTTGGACATCCATGCATTCACCTGGCAGTTTTTACAAGTAAAAGTTCAGTTTTATTGCTAATGATAATATGCCACAAGGTTTCTTGGAAGTCTCTTTGGCAGTTTTTGTGTTGTTGGAATGTATTTTACGGGTGACTTGTGCACAGAGATGAAAATAAGAACAGAGGTACCTGGGGGAGGTTTGTCTGTTTTGTACCATCCATACCTGAACACTGTGAGTAATAGTTCTACTTTCACTCTGTAGAATTTAGACAATGCCATTTTAACCCTTTACCACACAATCCCGACTTTTAACGACCCTAAGAAAGAGGCCTTTTGAAAACATTGTAGGAAAAGGAGAAAATGCTGGTAACTAGCATTTTCTCCTTTTCCCACAATGTTTTCTACCCTTTCAAAAGCATATTTCAATTTTTAAGTCACATTTATTTTGTCGTCTGCAAATGCTTTCAATTTGGACTGGTCCAAAATTTTGTCGTTTGGTAAAGAGTTAGTGTATTTCAGTATGAATACGAATATGCATCTATTCTGTTATTGGACAACAGTGCCTTTTTCACTATAGCTATGTATCAGTTCTACAATGCCATTTTCACTATAGCTATGTATCAGTTCTACATTGCCATTTTCACTATAGCTATGTATCAGTTCTACAATGCCATTTTCACTATAGCTACATATCAGTTCTACAATGCCATTTTCACTATAGCTATGTATCAGTTCTACAATGCCATTTTCACTATAGCTATGTATCATTTAGACTATGCCATTTAAAATGTAGTTCTGTGTCAGTAGGACAATACCATTTTCACTGTAATTTTGTATCAGTAATATATGCTATTTTTGGTGTAGTACTGTATCAGGAAGAGATGCCATTTTCACTGTAGCTGTCTCATGTAAACAACAGCTTTTTATACCCCCGCAAAACGAATGTTTTCAGGGGTATACTGGAATCAGCCTGTCTGTCCGTCCGTCCATGTGTCCTTGTGTCCGTCTGTGTACAAAATACCAGCAATTTTGTGTCGCAAACTCCTACAGTTTTCCTTCAATTGCATTGAAACATTGCACATATTGATCATATATTGAAGATTTGCAAGATGTAATTTTCAAGTGTCAGCTCCCCCTGATTGAGGAATTATCTGCCCTTGAACTTTACACTTTTTTTTCTGTCAAAGCGCTGGCGGGGGTATTAAGTCACATTCAGTGACAGCTCTAGTTTATAATGTCAGTCTGTATCAAGTAGACAACGCCATTTTCCCTTTGGTTTGTGTTAGACACTATCACTGTAACCACAGGTCCGTTGGCAGTGCTATTGTCATTGTAGTTTTGTATCGGACATCACCATTTTCACAACAGTGCTGTTTCAGACAGTGCCATTTTCACTGTAAACCTGATTCAGACAACACCTTTTTCACCCTCATTCTGTATCAGACAAAGCCATTTTCACTGTCAGTCTGTGTTGGACAATGCCATTTTCACTGTAGCTTTGTATCATATGAGTCAGAAAGTGCCTTGCTCATTGTTAGTCTGTATCAGGCAATGCAATACCCACTGTAATCTTACACTGGCTAGACTGATTTTCATTTGGCTGTAAAACTTTTCAGCCAAACTAGAACTCCAGTAATGCCTTTTGTAGTGAGTAAAATATTATTTGTTGAGCAATGTAAATTTAACTCCACCAGGCTACTACATTTTAGCCTTGTCTGTATTTAAAGCATTTGCAGACAGTGTACCTCTAATCATAGGATTTGTTGTTGAAAAGGAAGAAAGTATGAGAAAAGAAGAAAAATGCCTTATCTCTTTACCAAAAAATCCTGAGTTTTAACGACCCTGTGAAAGAGGCCTTTTGAAAACATTGTGGGAAAAGGAGAAAATGCTGGTAACCAGCATTTTCTCCTTTTCCCATATTGTTTTCTACCCCATCAAAGACCATTTCAATCATATATGAGCAACATTTAATTTGTGGTCTGCAAATGCAATCAATTTGGACAAGTCTACATTTCTGTTGTGTGGTAAAGAGTTATCCAAGTATTTTCTCCTTTCCTGACAAAGTTTTCAAAAGTCTTTCAAAAACTGAAATGTTTTTGCTGTCTAAAGATAGAAGTATTAACCCTTTCCCAAATGACAAATTTTGGACTGGTCCAAATTGAAAGAGTTTGCAGACGACAATTCTAAATTTGATGAAAATGGCAGAAAGTTCTCTAAAAGGATAGAAAACACTGAGGGAAAAGGAGAAATTGCTCGTTACGAGCAATTTCTCCTTTTCCCACAGTGTTTTCAAAAGACTTGTACTGCAGACACGTGAAAACCAGGGCTTGTTTGGGAAAGGGTTAATTTTCTTGTTTTTCAGTTGCTCTTTTACAAGAAGTGTCTGATTATTTTCTCATACCTCAGAAAATTGCAAAGTTACGTAAGTCCTGTGTATACTAAACGGTTCCTAATGTTTATTTAACTCTGCACCATCAGTGGAAATTTTTGTTTTTTTGGCAGAGGAATATTCTGTCAACAAAATAAGAATTTCACAACAACAACAAAAATCATTTTTGGCAACAAAAGAAATGTTCATGAAACAGAATGAGCGATAGAGAAAGTATAGTCTGAAACCTTGTTGGTTGTCTATAGATCAATGACAGTTGTGGACAAAGCGGATTACAATAAAACCATCTGATGTTTTATTGACATTTGATTTACAACAACTTTCCAATTGTCAGTTCTAATGTCTCACTTCTCTCTTCTGGGTTTGTTTTGTTTCTCAATGTTTGTCTGTGGGATTTATTATTCAGCTCTCCCCTGATATATAATTGGACAATAGCTGGTCAGAAAATGTGTGTTTTATTTTCCAATATTGTTTATAAATGGTGGGTAATTCATCTGTAATTTTCAAGGATCTGTTATATTTTTTGCAGAATATGTGGGGATAGAAGTTAATTCTTATGAAGTATATTTTTAACTTAACCTGGAGATTATCATATAAGATTGAAAAATAACATTATGGGATAAGTTAAACAAACAGTGAATACATTTTGTCTTACATTATTATATTTCACAATGCAACCTATCCATAACATTTTCTGGTTTAATGATTTCTGCCAACAAAAGTGGAGAATTTCATGTACCCTTTGGCTCATATAGTCAGTGTTTGACTAGCATTCTGTTTAGAGACTACATTTAAAACATTGTGACAAATTCAGAAGCTGGCCCTTTTGTGCAGTTTTCTTAACTTGTCACAATTTTTGCTTTTAAGACCTGTGTAATGTTGTCTATATAATTCTATTTGCCTATAGGGCTGATATCTTCTGTTTGTTTTATCAGATACTATATTTATTATTCTGTGTAAGTTTGAAACAGGTATAAGAGGCCAATAACCCACCTCATCTATCATTAGGGTGGTACATTGTTGTACCCCATCTAATGGTATCTTGTTTCTAGTATCATATTGCGCTTACTTGAGGATTGTAGTACCCCTTTTGATTCAGATCCAGTGCTTTAACCCTCTACCAAACAAGCAGGAATTTTAATGACCCTGTAGGAGAAGGCTTCTGAAAATATTGCGAGAAAAATGAAAAAATGCTGGTAACCAGCATTTTCTCAGTTTCCAACAACGTTTCCTATTTGTTCAGAGACTGGTTCCGTTACTGATTCATATTTAATTTGTCATCTGTAAAATGCTTTGGATTTGAACAAGTCAAAAAATTTGTCGCTTGGTGAAGAGTTAAACAAAAAGATTTATGAAAAGGTTTAATTTCAGCTGTTTTGTCATTCTTCTCCTTGTTCAGTATTCATTGAAAATTTCAGGTATTGATAAATCCAATAAAACTAGTGAAATCCACATCGTCTAAACAAACATGAAAGTGATATCATCCGAGTCTGAACATGCTGGCGTGAACCAACTCAAGCTTTAACGCTTTACCCTACAATTCCAAGTTTTAACGACCACTGAGGAAGAAGGCTTTTGAAAACAATGTGGGAAAAGGAGAAAATGCTGGTACCCAGCATTTTCTCCTTCTCCCAAATTGTTTTCTTTTTTTCTCTTTTAATACAAATTCCATCGTTGCAGCTAAATTTTATTTTTCTTCTGCTGATACTATCAATGGATGATCCTAAAGTAATGTTGCTGGGCAAAGAATTAACCCTTTACCGCACAATGCCGCCTTTCGACGCCCCTAGGAAAGAAGCCTTTTGAAAACATTGTGGGGAAAAGGAGAAAATGCTGGTGACCAGCATTTTCTCCTTTTCCCGCAATGTTTTCTAACCTATCAAAGGAAAGTTGCACAATTTGAGCCACACTGAAATTGTCATCTGCAAATGCTTTCAATTTGGACCAGTCTAAAATTTTGTCGTCTGGTAAAGGGTTAATTCTTTACTCCACGACAAATTTTAAGGCTAGTCCAAAGTCAAAGCATTTGCAGACGACAAAATGACACGGTTAGTCTTTTAAGGATAGAAAACATTGTGGAAAAGGAGAAGATGCTGGTCTGAAGACCTATTCCTCAGGGTTGTTGTGTTGTAAAGGGTGAAGACATATTTCGCTATTCAATTTCTTGAATATTTATCAATGAATAGATATGAATTATTCATAAGATTCACAACATAAAATACCATGAAATAAGATATGTTCTATTAGAGAAATTCTGAAAAAAGAATAAAAAAATTCAATTCCAATTTGAGTCTGTTTTAAGTACTAAACAGATAGATCTATAATCCATTTTGTTTTTGTTGGGTAAACAGAGAAGAAGTCAATAAACTGGTGATCCATTTTTATCAGTGAAGGATTGCATTTGATGATTTGATTAACTTTTAGCAAGCCACAAACTACTTCGGGTGCATCTACTTGCTGTTTAGGTCAAGATCAAACTGCACAAAACATTCATTCTGATCATTGATCCATTCTGTTGGATATATTGAGAGATTATTGCAATCAAAAGTGCCTTCAAATTATTACAGGTGGATTTTTGTCAGCTGAAGAAATTTACTAACGGGTCTAAGAGTTAAAGGTAACTTGGTTGATCTATATTTACAATTCATATTCAAATCGAATCAGTGAGGTGGACATACGTCGGGTTTATTTATGCTACATGAACAAGTCCAGAATCTGACACCTAGGTTAAACACAGTGGTATATGATAATATACATTATTGTCAAGCTCTTCCATTTTTACACAAATATCCCCTCAATTGTCAACATAAAACTTTATATATAGAGGGAGATTTTAGTAAGAGGTGGGGAGCAGACTCAAGTGTGTGTGTGTGTTTTTCAAGGAGTGGAAAACTGAGATTAAACTGTTAAACTATATCATAAAATATTTCTGGTGCTTTTAATCACTATCTGTGTGTCGTAGATGTGCCCCGATCACAGGAGGTGAAAACGTTTCTCATTGTTTGTTGGAAAAAGGAATGATCAAGCAACAGAAATCTGGAGTGCAGTATCATCCGTATCTTGTGGTAGGTGTTTATCTTCAATTTGTGTTCATTGTCTCCCGCACATGGACTTTAGTTGAATATTTTAACTCTTTACTGCACAGGGCAACCTTTTAGCGACCCTGGGAAAGAAGCCTTTTGAAAACATTGTGGGAAAAGGAGAAAATGCTGGTTACCAGCATTTTCTCCTTTTCCCACAATGTTTTCTACCCTATCAAAGAAAAATTGCACCATTTGAGCCATGCTTAATTGTCGTCTGCAAATGCTTTCAATTTGGACAAGGCTAAAATTTTGTCATCTGGTAAAGGGTTAACTTGTTACTCTTAGAGAGCTGAGTAAACCCAAGAGTCCTTTTCAGTGTAGAAACTAAAACCCAAATAATTTGCATATTCAAGGTTGCTTTTGCCCTAAATGCCCAGCAAAGCGGACAGTGTAGATAAAAAATCAGACTGCACATTTTGTGCAGTCTGATCTTGATTCATACTGGCCTCAATGGCAACTATAGTTGTGAAAGGCACTTTAAGGGCAAACCAGTACAGCAGTAAGTAAGACTCACCTGAATTGAATTTGATGGCATGCAACAAATCTAATGTTGCTCACATGAAGAAACATGATTTTGAGAGAATAGAAAACATGGTGGGAAAAGGAAAAAATGCTGGTTAGCATCTTCTCCTTTTTGCCACAAAGTTTTGAAAAGCCTTCTTTCTCTGGATCGGTAGAAGTAGGGATTGTGTAGTAAAGGGTTAAATCTCAGTTGTAATATAAACACTTATGATTGGTTGAAATGATATTCAGCTGTCAAAATAGTAAAGGAAAAAGATTTATCAGAGTTAGGAATGAAGTGAGGGTTATGTAATTTAGGCAACAACTTTCAACGTTCTCGCCAAAAAGAGTCGATGACCCTAAAGAAGGCTTTTGAAAGCGCAGTGGGAAAAGGGGAAAATGCTGGTAGAGCACCAGAAGATAAGGAGATATCCCTCTTCTCCCATAACTTTGAAATACCAACAATTTACCATTGACTTGAAAGTTTCACTTGAAGTTATTTAGTAGGATAAGGGTTGATATATAGCACCGATACACAGTTTGCTTTACCAGCAATGTTGCTCCACTTCACTTCAAAATTTTGCTAATTGTCAAATATCAAAAGGAGAACTCAAACTATAAGGGTAGGAAACCCTCAGAATATTTTTGAAACAGTTATGCCCCTTTTTCAACTCAGAATTTTTACAGAAAAAGCAACTGTGGCAGGGCATTAGTACCTGTGGTTCTCTGTTTCTTTCTGTGGGTTGATAGAACCCATGATTGTTCAGTAAAGGGTTCAGACTGATGAATTATGTGTCTCTCGAAATTCTTATGTTGTACTACATGTAATGTGTATTAGGCATAGTGCTACACAATAAGAAGGTCTCTGTGTAACAACATGTATAAAAGGGCAATAAATAATAGGGATGTGTGCTCTTTTGTTTACTTTCTCCTCAAACTTTATTGTCATCCTACCCCAAAATAGTTGCACAATGGGTTTACCAAGGGAAACATGATAGGCGGTGTTTGTTGACAATGAGTTTAATTCTTACTGAACAAGACCGGCCATCTGATCTTTGACACTGTTGTCGATCTTTGATGCTGTTGTCGATCTTTGACATTGTTGTCTGATCTTGGAGATGACAAATATGACTCAAAAATTGAAATGTATTTTTGGAGGGTAAGAAAACATAGTTGGAAAAGGAAAAAGGTCATAAAACATAGTTGGAAAAGGAGAAAATGCTGGTTACCAGCATTGGGTCAGAATTGGGTCAGGGTGTTCCAGGCTTGGTCAAGGTGTTCCAGAGTTGGTTTAGGTTGTTCCAGGATTGGTTTGGGTGTTTCAGGTAGGGTTAAGGTATTCTAGGCCTGGTCAAGGTATTAAAGAGTTGGATCAGGTTATTCTAGGATTAGTTCGTGTGTTTCAGGTAGGGTTAGGGTGTTCCAAGGTTAGTCAAGGTGTTCCAGAGTTGGGTTAGGTTGTTCCAGGTTCAGGTGTTCCATGTAGGGTTAGGGTGTTCCAGGCTTGGTCAAGGTATTAAAGAATTGGATCAGGGTAATCCAGAATTGTGTTAGGGTGCTGCAGGATTTAGTAAGGGTGTTCCAGGGTTTGTTAAGGGGATTCCATGATTGGGTTAGCGTATTCCAGGGTTGGGTTAGGGTGTGCCAGAGTTGGGTTAGTGTGTTTTAGGGTTGGTGAGGGTGTTCCATACTTCAGTTGAAATTTATAGATAAACTTATGTACAGTTTCTTTTTCTTAACTTTATTTGTGTAGCAATGCATGTATTGCACCATTGTGGTATAATTATGTCATTTCGCTGTACACGTTTTTTAAATAGGCAGAGCTCATTGTTTAACCCTCTACCGTACAGCCCCGAGTTTTAACGACCCTGAAAAAGAAGCCTTTTGAAAACACTGTGGGAAAAGGAGAAAATGCTGGTAACCAACATTTTCTCCTTTTCCAACAGTGTTTTCTACCTCATTAAAGACAAATTCCATCATTTGAAGTACATTTAAATTTTCGTCTGCATGTACTTTCAATTTGGGCCAGTCTAGATTTTGTCATGTGGTTCAGAGTTAACCCTTTTCCAAACAATCATGTATTTTAATATCTGTTAGGGGAAAAAAAGGTTTTTGAAAACAATAGGAAAGGGACAATACACTTGTAATCAGCATTTTCTCTTTTTCCCACAATTTTTATTAACCCAGTCAAATACAGATCTAATCATTTGAGCTACATTTAATGTTGTCTACAAATGCTTTAAATCTGGATATGTTCAAAAATGTTGTTTGGTTAAGAGTGTTGGGGTTTTGTGTTTTTGTTAGAAAATATTTGATAAATTGATAGAAACAGTTTTTACTGCACACTAAAAATAACAAATGGTGTCTATACACTGTACAATTAACCCTTTCCCAAACAAGCCCTGGTTTTCACGTGTCTGCAGTACAAGTCTTTTGAAAACACTGGAAAAAGGAGAAATTGCTCATAACGAGCAATTTCTCCTTTTCCCACAGTGTTTTCTACCCTTTTTGAGACCTTTCTGCCATTTTTATCAAATTTAAAATTGTCGTCTACAAACTCTTTCAATTTGAACCAGTCCAAAATTTGTCGTTTGGGAAAGGGTTAATTGATATACTAGGACTGCCACCTGCAGACGGATTTAATTGTTTTACTGCAGGCTACTTTTGAAAATAGTGCGACAAAAGCAGTTGTTCATAACATGCAATTTCAATTGTACCATGTTGTTTTGTATGTTTGTTTGTATTGTTTTGTATGTTTGTTTGTATGATGTTTCATGACACTTTCAACATTATTTCAGTTAAATTGTGTTGGTCAGTGCACCTGTCCATATTTTCCTGGAATTTCTTTTCACAGTGCTTTGTACAATATTCTTCCCAAGCCATTTTCTGCTACCCCACATAACTATTGTTGAACTATCATAAATCCTCCGAAACAAATTGGCTGAGTAGAATTCAAACCAGCGACCCCCTTGTTTCAGATTCGCATGTATTGTATCAGATATCATAAATAATTCTTTTTGAGTTATAAGTCATTTCATGTACAAGTAAGTTTTCAAAGCTTCATAACAACATCTTATCAAACACAAATATGTCTGTCCCTACTAGTTTGTAAATGATGTTTTTGAAAAATGAAATAGCAAACCAGATCAAATTGATATACTTGAGCAAGCAATATCTACATACATGTATTTGTATGCAAATGACAAGATATTATGATGTGACTGTGTTATCATATTTTGTATGAGATTTATACCTCAATATTAGCCAATCACATTCTGTATGAAATTTATATCACATGATAGCGAATTAGCCATTTCATTGGTCAATTATTTAAATACAGTAGCCAAAATATGATGTTGATAGACCAGCTTCTTGAAATATTGCTAGCGCTGTAATAGATGCCAGGCATGAATCTGATCTTTTTTTTTTTTTTTTTTGTGAAAGGACTTTTAACCCTTTACTGCACAATGATACCTTTTAACGACCCTAGGAAAGAAGCCTTTTGAAAACATTCTTGGAAAAGGAGAAAATGCTGGTAACCAGCATTTTCTCCTTTTCCCACAATGTTTTCTACCCTATCAAAGAAAAATTGCACCATTTGAACCACATTGAAATTGTTGTCTGCAAATGCTTTCAAGTTGGACAAGGCTAAAATTTTGTCGTCTGATAAAGGGTTAAAGGCTGTGTCAGGGTAAAGTTCCTATCGGCGCTATTGGCAAAAACTGGGGCTTTTGCTGATGGCATAAATCAAGAGCAGACTGCACAAAACATGCAGACTGACCAAAAATCTATACTGTTTGTGTAGTCAAGCCATAGTCATAAGCATAAACTCTTTCAATTGATTTGATTTTGTTTGCAAAGAGGCTGATTTTATACTTGTTGCGCTGAAAGATTAACCTCAAGGCTACTACTATGTGCAACTCACTGACCTTTTGCGGACAGCATAGATCAAGACCAGACTGCACAGAATGCGCAGTCTGATCTTGGATCTATGCTGCTCGATAAGGAGATATCTTTTCTCCAAAAAGTAACTTTGAAATAGGAAAATTTGGGTTTATACTAAGGCATGCAAATTGCATTTATATAGCATTTATATAGCAGAATAATGGTTACTGTAGATCTAAGATTGCACTGCACAATTTTTTAACCCTTTCCCAAACGACAAATTTTGGACTGGTCCAAATTGAAAGAGTTTGCAGACGACAATTTTAAATTTGATGAAAATGGCAGAAAGGTCTCAAAAAGGGTAAAAAACACTGTGGGAAAAGGAGAAATTGCTTGTTACGAGGAATTTCTCCTTTTCCCACAGTGTTTTCAAAAGACTTGTACTGCAGACACCTGAAAACCAGGGCTTGTTTGGGAAAGGGTTAATGTCACAAAACCTGTATGTGCAAGGGTTCACTTGCTGTGTTGAACTGGATCATGAGGACTATGTGGGTATAGAGTGAGTAACAATCTCTGTCATATGATAGCTTTGATGCTGATTGTGAACTTCTAACCCTTTATCAAACGATAAAATTTAGACTGGTCCAAATTGAAAGAGTTTGCAGACGACAATTTTAAATTTGATGAAAATGACAAAGTTCTCAAAAAGGGTAGAAAACACTGTGGGAAAAGGAAATATTGCTCGTTACGAGCAATTTCTCCTTTTCCCGCAGTGTCTTCAAAAGACTTGTACTGCAGACACGTGAAAACCAGGGCTTGTTTGGGAAAGGGTTAACTCTTTACCACACAATCCCGACTTTTAACGACCCTGAGGAAGAAGCCTTTTGAAAACATGGTGGTTTCCAGCATTTTCTCCTTTTCCCACAATGTTTTCCACTCATCCTGAAACAAATTTCAATTTTTGTGTCACCTTTATTTTGTCATCTGCAAATGCTTTCAATTTGGACTGGTCCAAAATTTTTGTTGTGTGGTAAAGAGTTAACTCTTAACCAAATGACAAAATATTAGCCTGGTCCAAATTGAAAGCATTTGCAGATGACAAATTATAGATGGCTCAAATGGCAGAATTTGTCCATGATAGAGTGGAAAATATTGTGGGAAAAGGAGAAAATGCTGGTTACCAGCATTTTCTCCTTTAACCACAATGTTTTCAAACGGCTTCTTTCCCTGGGTCATTAAAACGCGGAATTGTTTGGTAAAGGGTTAAAGATAATCTTTGACATCCTTGTAAGTTATGGACAATCAAAATCAAATGAGATCCAATAAATGAATACATGTGAAAATTATTAACCCTTTACAGCACAATGCCGCCTTTTACTGACCTGGGAAAGAAGCTTTTGAAAACATTGTGGGAAAAGGAGGAAATGCAGGTAACCAGCATTTTCTCCTTCTCCCACAATGTTTTCTACTCAATCATGGAAAAATTGCACCATGCGAGCCATTTTGAAACTGTCATCTGCAAATGCTTTCCATGTGGGCGAGGCTAAAATTTTGTCATTTGGTACAGGGTACTTGTTTGGTACTCTTTACCATATAGCAACAGAAGTTTTGACTTGTCCAAACTGAGAGCATTTGCAGATGACATACTAATGTGGCTCAAATGATGGAATTTGACATACTAAATGTGGCTCAAATGATGGAAATTATATTTGATAGTGTAGAAAACATAGTGGGAAACAGAGAAAATGCTGGTTACCAGCATTTTCTCTTTTTCCCTCAATGTTTCCTAAAGGCCTCTTCTGCAGGATCATTAAAACCCGGGAATGTGTGGTAAAGGGTTAAGAGAGAAGCCTCTTGAAATTTGTAACCAGCATTTTGTCCTGTCCCCACAATGTTCTCTACCCTTTCCAAGACCAATCTCATCATTCCAGCCACATTTAAATTTTGTCGTCTGAAAATGCTTTCATTATTGAGGAGTCTTAGAACTATACTGTCAGATTAACCCTTTACCTCACAATCCTGGGTTTTAAAGACCCTGGATAAGGAATCTTTTGAAAACCTTATGGGACCAGGAGGAGAAAATACTGGAAACCTGCATTTTCTCCTTTTCCCACATTTTTCACCTTTTTAAAGACAGAAATCTTCTTATGGGTCATGTTTAAAGATACTTCCTTACAGCCAGGGAGAAAAACATTGTTAGAATTTGATAGACTGTAGAATGGTTAAGAATTTATTTAGCTGATAAATTAGGGATATATCATTATTGTATATGGGATAAATTTATGTATTGAAATCTTTGATTTAAAGCTGGAAATGTCAAAACAGTGATATCTTTGGTGGACGTCAAAAAATAATACATTTACTGTGTGTCGTAATCTATGCAATTTTGCAATGGTCAGGGGCAGCATTTAGCACCCTGACATTTGGCATGAAGATACAAGAATGACTATAGGTTAATAAAATAAAGATGAAATGGGTTAAAAATTGGCTGAAAACAATTAGAGATATATCTTTAATCCTTTTTCTCCTTTTCCTACAATGTTTCCAAACCTATCAAGGACAGAAATCATCATTGTAACAACATTTCATTTGTTGTCTGCAAATGCCTTGAATTTGGTCCAGTCCAAAATTTTATTGTTTGGTAAAAAGTGAAGAGTCAAATGGCAAACAATTTGAAAGCAGCATCACTTCTGACAGGATGGCATTACTGTGATTACTTAACTCTTTACCAAACGACAAAATTCCAAACGACAAAATTCCAAACTAGTCCAAATTGAAAGCATTTGCAGATGACAACATAAATGTGACTGAAAAATTGAAATTTGTTTTGCGAAGGGTAGAAAACATTGTGGGAAAAGGAGAAAATGCTGGTTACAAGCATTTTCTCCTTTTCCCACAATGTTTTCAATTTACTTCTTTTTCAGGGTCGTTAAAAGTCGGGATTGTGTGGTAAAGGGTTAAAGGATAACAGATTTGAATTGGCACATTAGGATATTGGAACTTTGGCCTGTAAAATTCATTTCATGACAGATTTTTGCTCTGGAATCTTCTTTTTGTCCAAGTTATTACATTACTTCTTGCCTGCAAAAATTTTTACGTTGATGAGGCTGAAGTGACAGGTGACCTCTAGAAACAATTTTGAAATGTTCAGAGATTTTTCTAAAACATTCTCGTAAAATAAGGCTGTGGTGTCCGTTGCTGTGAGGTAGGGCATTGGCCTTGCAACCATAAGGTCCCAAGTTTGATTCCCAAGAGTGGGTGTTGACTTTGGGATTGTTCATTGGCCCACTCATTTGGAGCAGTTTTATGTGCTTTCCAGGAAGCAGAACCAAGAGAGATTAGTACAAGCTGCAAGTACTTGTGTCTCAATCGATGTAAAATAAATGTTTTATTTTTCAACCCTTTCCCAAACAAGCCCTGGTTTTCACGTGTCTGCAGTACAAGTCTTTTGAAAACACTGTGGGAAAAGGAGAAATTGCTCATAACGAGCAATTTCTCCTTTTCCCACAGTGTTTTCTACCCTTTTTGAGAACTTTCTGCCATTTTCATCAAATTTAAAATTGTTGTCTGCAAACCCTTTCAATTTGGACCAGTCCAAAATTTGTCGTTTGGGAAAGGGTTAAACTGAAATATGGCTGTATATTGAAACCGCTTTGTCACATAATGAATATTCAGTGAACTATTTATAGATCTTTGCTAAATTTACAATTTTATAGGATGTTTACTTTGGGATCATATGTCCAGGTATTTTACTCCTACACTATGGACACATGGACAAGATCACTTTATTATATGAATATAATTAACATTAAGAATGAGGCAAATACCGGCGGCAAATTTTTAAAAACAGAACAACCAATTTTCTCCTTTTTCTCACATTTATTTCAAAAGCCCTCTACATCAGGGTCATTAACTCTGCCAAATGACAAATTTTTAGACTGGTCCTAATTGAAAGCATTTGCTAATTCAACTAGATTTTCATATAGCAGAAAACATATTTTTCATGTCCGGAAGGGAATTCTTTTGAATTAACTATATACCACACAATCCCTAGTTTTAACCACCCTGAGGGAAAAGCATTCTGAAAACCTTGTGGTAACCAGCATTTTCTCCTTTCCCCATAATGTTTTCAGCCTTATCAGAGACAGAAATCATCACTTGAGCTACATTTATTTTGTCATTTGCAAAGGCTTTCAATTTGGTGTGGTCCAAAATTTTGTCATTTGGTAAAGAGGTAAAACAGAAAAAAACCAACTGCAGGCAACTGGCGCTGGGCTATTATGTAGGCTTCATGCCTCATTAGAGAGATAAAATATGAGGAGAGAAGAAATCATCCTGAACTTCACCTAAACATACCATAGATATTCTAATCGATAGTTTTTGTACCTCACAAATATAGCCCAGGTTTCCACATGTTCGCTGACAATTTTACTTTTTTCTGGCGTGGAAATATTTTTTAGCTCTTTTTCAAACATTCCTGTATTTTTTTTTATCCTTTACTGCACAGCAAAATTTTGGACTCATCCATATTGAAAGAATATACAGACCACAATTCAAATGTTGTTCAAGTGATAGTATCTGTCCTTGAATAAGTAGAAAAAATTGTGGGAAAAGGAGAAAATGCTGGTTACCAGCATTTTCTCCTTTGCCCACAATGTTTTCAAACGCCCTTTTCATCTACTTTGTAGGAAGGGTATATACATGCAATCATTTGCAAGGCAAGAAAAAATTTAGACTTGACCAAAATTGAAAGCATTTGCAGATGACGAAATGAATGCAAGGTCACAGGTGAACTTTGTTTGAAAATCATTTCTTTGCTCGAACTCAAAAGCTTTTTGGCCCAGGACCCTGAAACTTGTGTTGCTCATGACCCAAGGAGGTGACCTACCGTTTTTGAGCCATATGGATCAAAGGTCGAGGTCACTAGTTATCTTTGTTTTGAAAATCATTTCCCCGTTCTCTAATTGGGCTGCTTCAGTGACAAGATGCAGGGGGGAGCATTTGTCCACTTTGCGACAGTTCTAGTTTGATTTGTTTCTTAAATGTTGGAAAACATTGTTTGAAAAGGAGAAAATACTAGATACCAGCATTTTCTCCTTTTCCAACAGTGTTTTTAAAAATCTTATTTCCTAGGATTGTTAAAGCTCGGGATTGTGTTGTAAAGGGTTAAGTTCGTTAAAACTTATGATTGTGTGGTAAAGGGTAACTCTTCTCCAGGCATCAAGATTTTAGACTTTAATGAAAAGCATTTGCAGCCGGACAAAATAAATGTCGCCCAAATGATGGCATTTACCTTTGAAAGGATAGAAAACATTGTGGATAAAAGAGAAAAGACTGGTCACTAGTATGCTCTGATTTTTTTCAAAAGCCTTGTTTAGAGTTGTGAAACGTGTCATTGTTTTTTATATAGTTTAGTTAACTCTTTACCACACGGCAAAATTCTAGACTGGACGAAATTGAAAGCATTTGCAGACAACAATTTGAATGAAGCTTAAATGGTATTTATATATGGATAGGGTAGAAAACATTGTGGGAAAAAGGAGAAAATGCTGGTTACCAGCATTTTCTCCTTTACCCACAATGTTTTCAAAAGCCTTCTCTATCAGGGTCGTTAAAACTCGGGATTGTGTGGTAAAGAGTTAACTTGATGCAGCTGGGAGTCAACTCTACCCCGGAAATTGTGCGAATAGTTTTGTTAACCTCTTACTAAAACAATTTGGACATGCTTTATGAAAAAGGGTGTAATAAATCTAAAAAAATTTTTTTGCCTGTGCAGTCTGCACAGGCAGAAATGGGTAAAAACTTTTGGCTATTTGTAAATAAATTTCTGCATTTGGCAGATTGATTGTATGGCGTTTAACGCTATTTTCAACATTATTTCAGTTATATCACGGCGGCCAGTGCACCTATCCATGCTTTCCTGGAGTTTCTTTTACCAGTACTGCACACAATATTCTTTCCAAGCCACTGGCTGCTTTCCCACATAACCATCGTTGAAACAATGGTCAGCGGTGAGAGGAATTAATCCTGTCGCGATGACTATCATCAGTCCTCCGAAAGAAATTGGCCAAGCTGGGGATCGAACCAACGACCTCCTGTTCTCAAGTCCCGTACGCTACCGACTCAGCTATGGGGGCTTGGCTGCATTTGGGAGGACCATTCTACCTCATAGACAGTGTAGATTTAACATCAGAGTGCACAATTTTTGCCATCTGATCTTGATCTTTAGTTACCAAAAAAGTAACAGTTACTGTAGATCTAGTAACTGTTTTGTTAACTTTTTACCATACAACAAAATTTTGGGCCAGTTTGAATTGAAAGCATTTGTAGATGACCAAATAAATGTGAATCAGAGATCAAAATTTGTTTTAGGAAGGGTAGAAACATCATGGGAAAAGAAAAAAAATGCTGGTTACCCTCATTTTCTCCTTTTCACGCAGTGTTTTTCAAAAGGCTTCTTTCTCAGGTCAGTAATATTTGGGATTGTGTGATAAAGGGTTAAAGGCACTTTAACTCTTTACCACACAATACAGACTTTTAACGACCCTGAGAAAGAAGCCTTTTGAAAACATTGTTGGAAAAGGAGAAAATGCTGGTAACCAGCATTTTCTCCTTTTCCGACAATACTTTCTACCCTTCTCAAAACAAACTTCAATTTTTTGGTAACATTTATTTCGTCATCTGCAAATGCTTTCAGTTTGGACCAGTGTAAAATTTTGTCGTTCGGTAAAGGGTTAAGTGTAAATTTGTTGCATGCAAATCCTGCCAATTTGGGCAAGTCTGAAATTTTGTTGTCTAGTAAAGTGTTAACCTGATGCTCAAGGGAGTCGGAACTTTCACCATTTACCACACAATCCCCAGGTTTAATGACCCTAAAAACATAAAGATGAAGGCATTTGTAAACATCTCTGGATGGGGTGGTAAGCAGCATTTTATCATTTTCCGGCAATGTTTTCTACCCCACCCAAAACAAACTTCAAATAATCATTCACATACATTTTGTCAATTGCAAATGCTTTCAATTTAGAAAAGTCTGATATTGTGTTTTTTGGTAAAAGGTAATATATTTCATATATTGCTGGGTATGAGTCAGTGACCTGATGTTGGGGATGACTGGTGTTGGGGACAACACTGCCATGATCTGCTTGAATGCTTAACTCTTTACCAGACTACAAAACTGTAGACTAGTCCAGATTGAAAGCATTTGCAGACAACATAATAAATGTCACTGAAAAACTGAAATTTGTTTTTGGAAGGGTAGAAAACATAATGGGAAAAGGAGAAAATGCTGGTTACCAGCATATTCTCCTTTTCCCACAATGTTTTCAAAAGGCTTCTCTCTAAGGGTTGTTAAAAGTTGGGCTTGTGTGGTAAAGGGTTAATTCAAGTCACTACAAAATGTAAGCTAAATGTGTAGCCGGCTCAGTTTCACTTGCCACAGAAATTCAGTTTTCTACAGAAAATTTGATAGATGGCTGCAAAATAGTCCACAGATTTTCTGGTAATCAAGTTCATTTACTGCTTCTCAAAAGCGACTGGAATCCTGATCTCCTTTCCTTTCAGAACTTTTTGGTTTTGAGAAACTCCTGTGAGAAAACTCAACCATAAAGCCTCTTCCACAGACATAGCTGCCCTTACTGTCGGTGTAGATAAAGATTAGACTGCCAAAAACAAAGTCTGATCTTTGATCTACTATGTGTGCTTTGCTGAAATATTCTGGGTAAAAGCAGCTCTGAAATTATATTGATTTAGGTCTTACAGTGTCTTGTATACTGGTGAAAAGATTGTGACGAAAGAAGTTACATGAGCAATTTCCCCCTTTGCAACAAAATTTTCAAAAGAGGCTTGCTGCAAGATGGGAGAAATGGTCCACAGGTGGTAATGTGTTAACCTAATTTACCAAAAGGTCATAATTAAATGATTACCTTTTTACAATATTACTCTGTAGTTAATTATTAAAGCTGTTGTTTGAAGGTGCAAAAATTGTCACATAATAATTTATAGTTATGGTCAACCGAAACCGAATGTTTGACCAGTGCAGCACTGAACTCTGTACCAAATCATCGTTCAAATTCCCTGAATAACCCTTAGGCTGCTAAGCACAACTTCCTGACCTTTTGTGGACAGTATAGTTCAAGATCAGATTGCACAGGATGTGCAAAAGCTTCAGTGAGGCAGGACCCAGTGTAGATGGGTGATTGCAGTAATCTTGATTGAAATGAAAAGGGAAAAGAGGGGGGGGGGATAACTTCATAACTTTAACCTGGTACTACATGATCCAGAGTTCTAAGGGTTCTAAGGACCTTTGGGAAAGAAGCTTTTGAAATCTTTTGTTGGAAAAGAAGAAAGTGCTAGTAACCAACTTTTTGTCCTTTTTCCAAAATGGTTTCTACCATTTCAAAGACAAAGAATACCTTTTGAGCTGTATCAGATTTATTCTCTGCAAATGGTTTCAAACTGGAGGTGTCCATACTTTTGTTGTGTGGGAAAGAGTTAACTCTTTACCACACAATCCCGACTTTTAATGAACTTGAGAAAGAAGACATTTGAAAAAATTGTGGGAAAAGGAGAAAATGCTGGTGACCAGCATTTTTTCCTTTTCCCAAAATGTTTTCTACCCTTCCCAAGTCAAATTTCAATTTTTGAGGCACATTTATTTTGTTGTTTCAGATGCTTTCAATTTGAACCAGTCTGAAATTTTGTCATTTTGTAAAGTGTTAACCCTTTCCCGAACGACAAATTTAGGACTGGTCCAAATTGAAAGAGTTTGCAGACGACAAATTTAAATTTGATGAAAATGGGAAGTTCTCAAAAAGGGTAGAAAACACTGGGGGAAAAGGAGAAATTGCTCGTTACAAGCAATTTCTCCTTTTTCCACAGTGTTTTCAAAAGACTTGTACTGCAGACACATGAAAACCAGGGCTTGTGTGGTAAAGGGTTAAAGCAGTCCAGTCGTATTATGAATCTACTTTTTCTCACCTCCTTGATCCATTTGGCATGCCTCGGGTGATCTGGGTCCGTATTCACCAACCATTCTTAAGAATATTCTTTGTCTTATTCTCCAAGATTATCTACATTTGAAAGTAACACAACTCCTGATTGGCTAAACCATGGTTTAGCCAATCAGGAGTTGTGTTACTTTCATATGAAGAAAATTCTGGAGAACAAGACAAAGAACGTTCTCAAGAATGGTTGGTGAATACGGACCCTGGTGATCAAGTCCCTCGGCTGTATCATATAGTTTGATATGCGCCTTCACTGTACATTTCTTCGCCAAAAGCGCCCCGTTTTACCATTACTGAAATTGTAAAGCTCCTCCTAAAAAAAGAAAACATAAGTCACATTTTTCTATTGATACCTTTCTAAGACTATTTCCATCAGCAAATGCTTTGTACGTTGAATTTTTAATGGGATTTGTCAATTCCTTTGGCAGCTTTCATTGACAGATGTGAATAACTTCACCGTGGTTGTTCATGTAGTTGCTAAGCGATCTACATGGGCGCCGCCATGTTTAAGATCATGTGATTGGTAGTTCAAAATGGAAATGTCCTTTATACAGATGAGGTTAGATATAGGTACGGAATTATGATGAGTGCTCCTTGATCAAGGATACTGAAGGTTTCCTATGGCAGGGATCAAACCCTTGGGCCAGGTCAAAAATCATCTTCCGATTCCATTAGGCAGGGAAAACTCACAACTACAAGAAAATGTAAACTGTTTACATGTAGGACATTAACCCTTTACCACACAATCCCGACTTTTAACAACCCTTAGAGAGAAGCCTTTTGAAAACATTGTGGGAAAAGGAGAAAATGCTGGTAACCAGCATTTTCTCCTTTTCCCACAATGTTTTCTACCCTTCCCAAACAAAATTTTTGAGTCAGATTTATTTTGTCGTCTGCAAATGCTTTCAATTTGGACCAGTCTAAAATTTTGTCCTTTGGTTAAGAGTTAAATGTACTGAAAACCATGTTAGGATTCAGTTTTGATTGACAGCAATTCCTTTGTAGCATCAGGCTGATCACCGAACCAGAATAATTTGGCAGGGCTATTTAGTGGCGTATATAGATTGGGTCAGCTGTTATTGACCAGAACTGCAATCATATCAACATAACTAGATGGGTTTTACTCTGTTTATGCATTTATGCAAATGTGTATTGACTTGAGAGGGAGAAAGCTGTATTTTCCCCGTAAACCTTCCTACATTTCAATATGCTTTTACTCTTAAAACTTTACGGTACAAGAAAATTTTAGACTCACCAAATTGAAAGCATCTGCAGACGATAAAAGTGAATGTAGTTAAAAATGATGATTTCTGTCTTTGATAGGGTAGAAAACATTGTGGGAAGATAAGAAAATACAGGTTACCAGAATTTTTTTCCTTTTCCCACAATAAGAAACTTTTAATCTTTTGAATATAGACCAGTTAATGCAAAATACATTTGTCAGTTGGAAATGCTTTCAATTTGGATAGGTGGAAAATTTTGCTGTGTGGAAAAGAGATTCAGAGAACATTCACATATTGTCGGCCAATTCTGGTTATTGCCCTTTGAATATTTAGACCCCTTAAATCTTTACCACACAATCCTGACTTTTAACCCTTTACCAGATGACAAAATTTTAGCCTTGTCCAAATTGAAAGCATTTGCAGACTACAATTTCAATGTGGCTCAAATGGTGCAATTTTTCTTTGATAGGGTAGAAAACATTGTGGGAAAAGGAGAAAATGCTGGTTACCAGCATTTTCTCCTTTTCCCACAATGTTTTCAAAAGGCTTCTTTCCCAGAGGCGTCAAAAGGCGGCATTGTGCGGTAAAGGGTTAACGACCCTGAGGAAGAAGCCCTTTGAAAACATTGTGGGAAAAGGAGAAAATGCTGGTAAACAGCATTTTCTCCTTTTCCTACAATGTTTTCTACTCTTCCCAAGACAAATTTTGATTTTTGAGTCACATTTTTTTTGCTGTTTGAAAAACCATTGAATTTGGACTGGTCTAAAATTTTGTCATTTGGTAAAGAGTTAATTCACTTATTTCTCAGCAATCACTGGATTGAATTCAACAAAGTCTTATGTGTTTTTGTCAGCATGTTCTGGGTCTATATTTTCCTTTGAATTTTTTTTTTTATTATTAGAATTTGAAATTTTGAACCCAGTAAATCAGTAGAGAGGATACATCCAGTGCCGGCAGTTATTTCTTTTATGACAGCCAGCCCGGGTAGCTCAGTGGTTAGCGTGTCTGACTCGTGATCTGGTGGTTACGAGTTCGATACCGGGTAAAGGCAAACTTTCTTTCCGGCAATTTTTCGCTTCTCACCTCTGATGCATGTGAGAAAAGTAGTCAGTGACTTTGGAAAGAAAGTTGTGTCAGTACTGGTGTGAGAAAGCCAGGAAAGTCATAGGTGCATCACTGACCGCCATGATATGACCTGAGCTGTTAAAATGGCGTTAAACTCCAATACAAACAGACAAACAAATTCTTTTGTGACAAATTTCAAACACATTTTGGGACTTTAATTCCGAAACCATAAGGGATTGATACTTTATTCACAATAATCCATAGGACTACAAAGAAAGGAAGTATCAAGGACTGCAGAACTGGAATAATATTTACATTCTTTACACAAATCTTACTCACACAGAGACAATTCCATGAATACCCGCGGGTGTGCGATACTTCCTTGAAAACCACAGTTTTTGTGATTGATTGTATAGCTCATGCTGAAGTATCACACCCTCAAAGAACAGAACAGATGTTTTTTTTTTTTCAAAGACCTAACATTAGACATCTGTAGTAGTAAAATAGGTGTATGTTTTTTAGTATGATTAATACAGGGTAAAATTTGACAATTCTGTTTTCAGTATCACATGACCATGGCTAAAACACACCCCTGTTGTCATGTTTTCTGAAAAAAGGAATCCTAAACTTGGCTTTCCTTAGACAAGGTGTGCATTAGATAGACAGTAATGATGAATGTAAGGTGCAGTATGGATTGGAGTTTGCAGTGTTTAGAATACAAGCCAACTAATTAGCATGTTTTAACTTTTAACCCTTTACCACACAACCCCGACTTTTAATGACCCTGTGAAAGAAAGCTTTGTGAAAAAACATTGTGGGAAAAGGAAAAAATACTGGTACCAGCATTTTCCCACAATGTTTTCTATCTTTCTCAAAACAAAATTTCAATGCATGAGCCACATTTATTTTGTTGTCTTCAAATGCTTTCAATTTCGACCAGTCTAAAATTATGTCGTTTGGGAAAGAGTTAACTCTTTACAAAACAACAATATTTTGGACATCCCCAAATTGAAAACATTTGCAGACGACAAAATAAATGTGACTCAAAAACTGAAATTTGTTTTGGGAAAGGTAGAAAACATTGTGGGAAAAGGAGAAAATACTAGTTACGAGCATTTTCTCAGTTTCCATCAGTGTTTTCAAAATGCTTCTTGCCCAGGGTCGTTAAAAGTCGGGACTGTGTGGTAAAGGGTCAAAGTATTTTACAGGTAGCAAGAAGTTTTTAAAAAAAATACTTGGTGTATGAAATATTTTGTAGTAATTTATGTTTATCTGATTGTCAAGTGGAGCATCCATATCAATCACCCTCGGGGATGTAACATTACTTGAAAGTTTGCCCCACAATGAAAATTTAATCCTGTCCAAACTGAAAGTATCTATAGAGGACAAAATCAAATGTGGCGCCAATGATGGAATTTGTCTTAGAGTAGAAAACATTTCGGGAAAAGGAGAAAATGCTGGTAACCAGCATTTTCTCCTTTTCCCAAGATGTTTTCAAAAGGCTTCTTCCTCAGGGTCTTTAAACCTCGGGACTGTGTGGTAAAGGGTTAAAAGTTTGCCAGTTTGCCCCAATGTCTTCAGTTTGTGAGAGTGTCTACTTGGCTTAAAATGGTTAAAAAAATAAAACTGTAAAATGAAACATCTCATCTAGAAGTTTACGCCATAGCGCCTCGAGTAAGCCCAATGGGCATTTTCATAGAAATATAACCCAAAGAAATCACCATTTCAAGGTTGCTCTTGTCTAGAATGTCTCAGCAAAGCAGACGGTGTGAATCAAAGATCAGACTGCACATTTTGCTCCATCTGATCTTGATTTACATTGGCCACAAAGGCAACTATAGTTGTGCAAGGCACTTTAACCCTGTACCACACAATCCCGACTTTTAACGACACTAAGGAAGAAGCCTTTTGAAAACATTGTGGGAAAAGGAGAAAATGCTGGTAACCAGCATTTTCTCCTTTTCCCACAATGTTTTCTACTCTATCAAGGACAAATTTTGTCATTTGAGCCACCTTTAATTTGTCATCTGCAGCTGCTTTCAATTTAGACCAGTCTAAATTATTGTTGTTTGGTAAAGGGTTAAGGGTTAATAGGAGTACCAACAACAGTGGTTTAGTGAGACAGAATGATGTTGAAATGAAACAATCCTTCCTTACCCTGCTCACCCAAATCTCCGGTTTGGCTGTGTCTGTCTGGTCTGGACATTAATATTGAATAAAACGGAGTTATCAAGGGCAGGGAAAGTAACTGTTATTTTATTACTGTTTAAGTCGTGGTAATTTGAACCGTCAATCTGATGCAGTTTTTTGCTGGAATAAGATTTCAGAATAAATATTTATAGACATGTAGGGCAGTATATATGGTAGTGACGAAAGCGAGGTTGAGGTGCATCAGCTAAAACTGAAAGTAGAATGGGCGCAAGTGTGAATGACAGTATATTTGGTTCGGGTCAAACTGATATCATGGTAAAGTGTGAGTGCGCGTGCGTCATTACGCATGATGTATTTGGTTCTGGTCAGAATAATCACAGTAAGCGGATTTGCTTTACAAATCCACTAAAAATTAGTTCAGATCCTCTCTTGACATCCCATACAACAACAACAGAAGCAGCAGCAGCAATAAAGGTTAACCCACAAGATACCTTTCACAATTTGAGTTGTCTAAGAAGCCAGTGAAGCTGAATAAGATCAGACTCCCAAAACATGCAATCTTACCTTGTGTCAACACTGTATGCTGTACTGAGACATTCTTGACAAAATTTACCTTGAAATTGCAATCACTTGAGTCCTATCTCTGGACTGAACATTCCCTTGCTGGGTATTCTGTGGGGTAAGCTGTGATCTATGGAATATTGTCCCATCTGAAGAGAGGCAGTGAACTACCCTTATTATATAGTTAACCCTTTACCAAATGATCCCCAAGCTTGATGATCCTGAAAGAGAAGGCTTTTGGTAACCAGCATATTCTCCTTTTCCCACAATCTTTTCTACCCTATCGAGGAGAGAAATCACAATTTTGTGATTCACTTAATTTGTTGTCTGCTAATGCTTTCAATTTGGTTGTGTCCATAATGTTCTTGGTGGGTCAAGACTTATGAGAGACTGTCTTGTACATATCAAAAAGTCTGCCCGCTGAAACCCCAAATCTCCCTCTTTGAAACTATTTAAAACCCTCCTTGGTCCCAAAATATTGGGACGCTGAATATGTCCTGCTCCGTTGATGAAAAGCTCTATCTGGGAGGAAGATTTAAGCCATGATTCATTTGGGTTGGGGTAAGGGTCAGGGCTAGGGATCGTTTTCGACGATGAACGTGGTTTTCAACAAAATGTCATGGATCCGTCCTGCTTGGTGGTCTGTGGGGTAAGCTTGGATCTATGGAATATTTTCCCATCTGAAGAGAGACTGTAAACTACCTTTATTATATAATTATACCTAAAGGTACATAAACATCCTCCTTGTTCACAAACCATTTTACTTACAACAGATGAATAGAAGAATGCGACTGGCTCTATTCTGGCTTTTTAACTGCTCTACTTTATGCCACTTCAAGCTGTAGATGGAGGTTTTTTGCCGCTACAAAACTTTGGCTTGTGGAGATTGGAACAGACTGTGGCACCTGATATAGGGACACTGTCCTATCCATTAGTTTGTAACATACCTTGACCGGTTCAGCCTTGATCTTTCTATATTTTGGCTTTTCCATTTTATTTATTGTAATGCTTTACTAAGCAACCAAATTTTAGACTCTACCACATTGAAAGTACATTCTAGCTCAATGATTTCTGTATTTGAAACTTTAGAAAGCCATGTGGGAAAAGGAGAAAATGCTGGTTACAAGCATTTTCTCCTTTTCCTACAAGGATTTCACAAGCCTGCCTTGTCAGGGTCCCTAAAACACGGGATTGTTTAATAAAGGTCAAATGGGCTTTTAACCACTCCCACAGAAAAAACAGTAATGCAAGATCAATCCATGTAAATGAAAGGAAAGAATTATGCCTTTACCACACAGTCCTGGCTTTTAATGACCCTGAGAAAGACGGCTTATGAAAACATTGTGGGAAAAGGAGAAAATGCTGGTAACAAGCATTTTCTCCATTTCCCACAGTGTTTTCTACCCTTTCCAACACAAATTTCAATTTTTCAATCAGATTTATTTTGTTGTCTGCAAATGCTTTCAATTTGGATGAGTATAAAATTTGTCGTTTTTGTTAAGATTTAATGAATTTGTTCATTGTGAATGGAGCTTATTATAGATAAATAGCTCTACAAATAAATCCTGTTTGTACATTTCCTGGTACTGTTGTCCAATCCTTTACTAAACAATTTCATGGTTAAACAACCCTGAGGAAGAAAGCTTTTGAAACCATTTTTAAGAAAAGGAAAAAATGGTGGTAATTGGCATTTTCCCCCATTTCCAACAATGTTTTCTACCCTTTCTAAGACAAATTCCAGCATGTGAGTCAAGTTTCTTTTGTCGTCTGCAAATTCTTACTATTCAAGGACTAAAATTTTGTTGTCTGTGAAAGAGTTGACTCAATAAAACAGTTTTTTGTTCCACAAACACAATGAAAGGGAAATCTAAATCTCCCCCCTGCACAATTCAGATTGATTTTCTCTTCAGTTGTATTTGAATGAGAAAGAATTCAAACAAGCAATGGGAACAAATATTTACCCTGGAAAAGATTTCCAATAAGCTGCAGAAATTAGATATATTTTTGTCAAGGAATTATCGAAATGATAACTGAAATTTAACAGTCTGTATACCCTATATTGTTGTGCAACAGTCTGTATACCCTATATTGTTGGGATGTTTTGAACAGTCCCAAATCTTTTGAAGTGTTTTCTGTTGCGCTGACAGTATGATTACGTACATGTCAATAAGGTATGCACAATATCAGACCTCCAGTGAAGAGGGAGTGATAGTATTCTAAATCCATTATTTCTCTTCCAAACCCTATGTTATGGGTACTCATTAGAATCGTCCTGATGAGACGATTCAAATGAGTACCCATAACATAGGGTTTAGTGGAGAGAGATTAATATTTTCAATTTTAAAGTCAAAATCATTCCCTCTATCTGGAGCTCTGCACATATCAAGTCATAAAATTTTGCATTTGTCCATAATGAAAGCATGTGTAGATGTCATTAAATTTGAATAAGGCCTAATACCAACTTCTGCCCAAAACTGCATCAATATGTTGTAAAATGGGTAACTGTCTCGGTTTTCTGTCTGGTAACAATAATGGCTGCACACCTGGAACTATTGTAAAACCATAATGTGTAAGTTACACACAAAAAGTACCAGTTTGCAAAACATGTAATGAAACAGATGGGGCATTTGTTTGTTTTGTGTTTAATGTCATTTTTCAATATTATTTCAGTTGTATCATGGCAACAGTGCACCTACTGTAATGTCCCGTATTACCACTCCCCCTCTAATTAATACTCCCCCAGCTTTTTCTAACTAAAAATAGGCTTACCAGATGGTCTATCCAACGGTAAAGTTGAAATAAATAAGCTGGAATAAACTTAAGGCATCAACATAATCCTTATTACTTCACAAATCAATGTCCATGAAACCTGACTATCCGAATAAACATACACTTCAGATAACATTATAAACTTCCTGCTCCACAAAATTTGACAAGTAACTTGAAAAACTCTTGGAAAATGACAGAATCGAAGACCATTGTCCAATATTAATAATGAATACTATTTAATGTCCATATAAATCATGTTTGGCAGTAAAATTGCATTAAATACAGTGGGTTTCTCAAATGGTGATTGCTTTGCAGTTGGCAATGACTAAAACCCGGATGGTAATGTTATTGTTGTCCTAAGAAAACTCTATGTCATTTTACATGCATAAAATCCCCCCCCCCCCCTTTCAGGAAATGTAATACCCCCAGAGGGTGTTAAAAAGAGACAGTACAGCATCCATGCTCTTTCATGTAGTTTCTTTTATCAGTGCTTTGCACAATATTCTTACAAAGCCATCGGTTGCTTGCCCAAAGAAACATCATTGAAGCAATGTTCAGTGATGACAAATGGATGAATTCTGTCACACTTACTGTCCTCAATCATTAGGTCTTTACCAAACGACAAAATTTAAGAGTCATCCAAACTGAAAGCATTTGCAGACGACAAATTCAATGTAACTCAGAAATTGAAATGTTAGGTGGGAAGGGTAGAAAACATTGTGGGAAAAGGAGAAAATGCTGGTTACCAGCATTTTCTCCATTTCCCATAATGTTTTCAAAAGGCTTCTTTCTCAGGGTTGTTAAAAGTTGGGATTGTGTGGTAAAGAATTAAAATAGAAACTGGTGGAGCTAGGGATTCAAACCATTCATTTCCTGTTTTCAAGCCCTGTACCTAACCCACAAAGCTACTGAGCTTAACCTGATTGGGCATTCACAGCTGTTTGTAAGCTTAACCCTGTACCAAACAATTCCTGATTTTCACGACCCTGAAAAAGAAGCCTTTTGAAAACATTTTCCCACAATTTTTTCTACTGTTCCAAAAACAAATTTCAAGTTTTGAGTCACATTAATTTTGTTGTCTGCAAATGTGTTCGATTTGGACAAGTCTAAAATGACCACATAAATCCAACAGACATTTTCAGTCTAGAATCAACCTCCAAATAAATGCAGCAATTTCATGGTTCCTTTTGTCTGTTTTCCTTCAGCAAAATGGATAAAATAGATCAAAGGTGACCTTGATCTGCACTGGCTGCAAAGGCAACTGTAGTTGTGAAGGGAACTTTGAGAGTTAGTTAAGATCATTGTATTTATTTGGCAATTTGTGTATAAAAACATGTATTGTGCATCCATGTTTGTAGATTCAGATTGTAAATAAGCTGGGGGGCTATAGATACCTTAATTTGACAAAAATGACATTACCACTCTTAAATGTCTTACACAAGTGTGACAATATAATTATTAAAAATAATCTCACATGAATAGAACTGTCAGTATCATGTTTCATTTTCAATTTCCAGTTATTGAAATTACAGTTCACAAGAGTATCTATCTATTCACTGATAAATTGTTGCTATTCATGGTTGAACAAAAGGACGGGTCATTGTTTGTCTTTGCCAGCAGCAAATGGTCTACATTATACCAAACAATAAAACTTTGAATCCATCTAAATTAACCCTTTCCCAAACGATAAAATTTAGACTGGCCCAAATTGAAGGAGTTTGCAGACGACAATTTCAAATTTGATGAAAATGACAAAGTTCTCCAAAAGGGTAGAAAACACTGTGGGAAAAGAAGAAATTGCTCATTATGAGCAATTTCTCCTTTTCCCACAGTGTTTTCAAAAGACTTGTACTGTAGACAAGTGAAAACTAGGGCTTGTTCGGGAAAGAGTTAAGAACATTTGCAAATAAAATGTTTCTCAAATTATTGAATTCATCCTTGGAATGTTAGAAAACATTGTGGAAAAAGGAGAAAATGCTGGTTACCAGCATTTTCTCCTTTTTTCCCCACAATGTTTTCAACAGGCTTCCTCCCAGGGTTGTTAAAATTTAGGATTGTGTGTGGGACAGGGTCAGCATATTGGGTATCTATTTCTGACCATGATCATGGCCCGGAACAGTTTGGACTGACCTACATGACATGTGTCAACAATTTCTTCTTATTTTACAAGCCATTTACCCAAATTATTTCCATACAATTACCTGGGTAAATCAAATTTTTGGTAACAAGATTCTGGCTGAGATTTCTCTTGAAAAAAAAATACAACTGTGTGATCTTCTGTTTTCATTACATATGTGTAAAAAATAATTGTCATTTTATTCACTCAATAACTTTCTTCTGTAGCTAATAGCTAAAAGAGAAACCCAATAATTTCTGTAAATACTAAATTTATCATTACTGTCACCTGAGATGATCTTCTATTCAAAAGTGTTGATCAAGCTTGGTTCTAAGGTCATCTAAACTGGGGTTATATACCCGCAGAAAAGTGTTGCATTTAAAATGACTACAGTTGAATGGTTTTGTGAAATCTATTGCCCATGCTCTGATAACTGAATGTTTTTCTTTCATTAAGGTGTCAGCATGTCATCCTTTCGGTGACTGACAAGCTATGGTTATTTATGATTACTTATCAGAACATCATGGGGGTTTTGTAGCCTCTCGAAACACAAATACAGAATACTGCCTATGTATGTTCAACATGTCTTCATGCTTATCTCTTGACCAGACGACAAAATTTTTAGCCTGGCCCAAATTGAAAGCATTTGCAGACGACGATTTCAGTGTGGCTCAAATGGTGCAATTTTTCTTTGATTTGGTAGAAAACATTGTGGGAAAAGGAGAAAATGCTGGTTACCAGCATTTTCTCCTTTTTATACGCCCGTCGAAGACAGGACGTATTATGGGATCACCCGTGGCGGGCGGGCGGGCGGGCGGCGTCCAGTTCTTTGTCCGGAGCATATCTCCAAAACTATACTACCTACGGTTATGAAATTTCATGTGTGGATAGATCTCATCAAGGGGGAGTGCAGTGCACAGGAATCATAACTCTTGCTTCCTTAATTTTTGAGTTATTGCCCTTTGTTGTTTTTCATACTTGAATTTTGTCCGGTGAATATCTCCAATACTATACTACCTAGGGTTATGAAATTTCATGAGTGGATAGATCTCATCAAGGGGGAGTGCAGTGCACAGGAATCATAACTCTTGCTTCCTTAATTTTTCAGTTATTGCCCTTTGTTGTTTTACATACTTGAATTTTGTCCGGTGAATATCTCCAATACTATACTACCTAGGGTTATGAAATTTCATGAGTGGATAGATCTCATCAAGGGGGAGTGCAGTGCACAGGAATCATAACTCTTGCTTCCTTAATTTTTGAGTTATTGCCCTTTGTTGTTTTTCATACTTGAATTTTGTCCGGTGAATATCTCCAATACTATACTACCTAGGGTTATGAAATTTCATGAGTGGATAGATCTCATCAAGGGGGAGTGCAGTGCACAGGAATCATAACTCTTGCTTCCTTAATTTTTCAGTTATTGCCCTTTGTTGTTTTTCATACTTGAATTTTGTCCGGAGCATATCTCCAAAACTATACTACCTACGGTTATGAAATTTCATGCATGGATAGATCTCATCAAGGGGGAGTGCAGTGCACAGGAATCATAACTCTTGCTTCCCTAATTTTTCAGTTATTGCCCTTTCTTGTTTTTCATACTTGAATTTTGTCCGGTGAATATCTCCAATACTATACTACCTACGGTTATGAAATTTCACGTCTGCATACATCTCATTAAGGGGGAGTGCAGTGCACAGGAATCATAACTCTTGCTTCCTCAATTTTTCAGTTATTGCCCTTTCTTCTTTTTCATACTTGCATTTTCTCCGGTGAATATCTCCAAAACTATACTACCTAGGGTTATGAAATTTCATGCCTGCATACATCTCATTAAGGGGGAGTGCAGTGCACAGGAATCATAACTCTTCCTTCCTTAATTTTTGACTTATTTTCATACTTGAATTTTGTCTCGAGCATATCTCCAAAACTATACTACCTATGGCTATGAAATTTCATGCATAGATAGATCTCATCAACTGGGAGTGCAGTGCACATGAACCATAACTCTTGCTTAATTTTTGACTTATTGCTCTTTCTTTATTTTGAAACTTTAATTTTGTCCAGTGCATATTTTCAGAACTATACTAGCTAAGGATATGAAATTTCATGCGTGGATACATTCCATCAACGGGAAGTGCTGTGCATATAAATTTCAACTCTTGCTTGCTTAATTTTTCAGTTATTGCCCTTTCTTGTTTTTTTTTTCGAACTTGAATTTTGTATGATGCATATCTCTCAAACTATACTACCTCGGGTTATGAAATTTTAGGGCTGGATACATCTCATCAAGGGGTAGTGCAGTGCACATGAAATATAAATTGCTTATTTTTTATGCACCAGCATTTTCTCCTTTTCCCACAATGTTTTCTACCCTTTCCAAACCAAATTTCAATTTTTGAGTTACATTTAGTTTGTAAACTGCAAATGATTTCAATTTGGACTAGTCCAAACTTTTGCTGTGTGGTAAAGAGTTAATAGTAATACAATAATAAACAAGAGTTCTGTCAACACAAATACACTGCCATTATCTTCAATCAACAGTAAAAAAAATATTCTGCACTACTATTTTTCTATACCTCCCCTTTATCATTATTATGCCCCAACTTTACAACTTGGGGTAAGACGGGCGTATCTTGCGACAATTTGCCGCTCTTGTTCCACAATGATTTCAAAAGGCTTCTTTCCCAGAGTCGTTTAAAGTCAGCATTGTGTGGTAAAGGGTTAACTCTGTACCACACAATCCCAAGTTCTAACAACCCTGAGAGGAAAAAGATTTGAAAATATTGTTCGAAAAGAAGAAAATGCTGGTAACCTGCATTTTTTCCTTTTCCCACGTTGTTTTACATTTACAAAGCAAACCCAATAATTTAAAACATCTTAACCCTTAACTCTTTACCAAACGACAAAGTTTTACACTAGTCCAAATTGAAAGCATTTGCAGATGACAAAATAAATGTAACTGAAACGTTAAAATTTGTTTTGGGAGGAATAAAAAATATTTTTTGGTTTTTATTTTTTAATAATAATATTTTCAAAAGGCTTCTTTCACAGGGTCATTAAAAGTCGGGATTCTGTGGTAAAGGGTTAAAGGGCCTTTCACGACTATAGTTGCATTTGCGGCCAGTGTAGATCAAGATCAGGCTGCACAAAACATGCAGCCTGATCTTAGATCTATGCTGTCCGCTTTGTTGAATCACTGTAGACAAAAGCAACCATGAAATTGGAATTATTTGGGTAATTTTTCTAGGATGAAAATGTCTGGCAGGTTTATTCGGCACCCTAAGAGTTAAGTCTGTGGTCAGCAAATACTTCAATAAGGACAAGTCTAAAATTTTGGTGTCTAGTATTGAGTCAAAGTGCCTTTAACAAGTTTCCTTTGCATCTGGTATAAACCAAAACCATACTGCACAAAATGTGCAGCCTGATCTTTGATGTAGATTATTGTCGGCTTTGATGAAACATCCTGCATCCTGGACAAAAGTAACCTTGATGTATATAGCGATTAATTTTAGTTATTGGGTACTGTAAGGGTTAAACACATTTATTTTACATGGATTGAGAAACAAATTCTTGCAACTTATACTAATCTCTCTTGATTCTGCTTTCTGGAAACTACTCGAGTACTTGTCCTGAATGTGTGGGCCAAAGCAGTCCCAAAATTGACACCGTTTCCCAGGTACCGAACTTTGGACCTTACAGTTACGAGGCCAATGCTCTATCTCACTTCCACGGACATCACTCTAAGAGTTGAAGTTCTCTTTGTATTTTATGACTACTAACATCAGTGCAAGGCATTTAAAAATTCTGATAACTGTCTCCAGTTATCAGCTTCTCAGACAGTTTGAAGATCTATAGAAATCTTTCTGTCTCCATCATCACCACTTAAATCTATAATGACAGTTTCTTACCTGTCAAGGGAATCGCTGTGAAACATTTTTTCTGCCTTTAAAGCAGTAGTTCTTGCTCATCGAAATGATTGAATGCTTTACCATGCAATCCAATATTTTGACAACCCTGAGGGAGAATGCTTTTGAAAACATGGTGGTAATCAACATTTTCTTCTTTTTCCACTATTTTTTCTATACTGTCAAAGAACTTAAGTTTATCTGTGCCACTTTCAAATTTGTCATTTGCAGATACCTGGTTATCAGCATTTTCTCCTTTTCAAAGACTCTCTTTCAGGGTCATTAAAATGCAGGATTGTGTAGTAAAGGGTTAGAAAATGGTAGAGTGATAATGTAAGATTGGTATTCAGTTGTTTGCATGTGGGTGTTCAGTATAGTTGGTGGCACTCCACAGGTTGATACAGACGTAATCACAGCAAGACAAAATTCCAAACGTTTGAGACGAGACTAGGACATCCATGACTTGTACAGAATATAAGTTAAGGACTTTGCACTAGAAACTTGAAAATACAGACAGAATGATTATCTTTGAATCTTACCAAACACTGAGACATGGACTCTAATAATTTCGCTGAATGGCAAAATTTGAGCTCTTCATAAAGAAGCCTGTCTAATACAGGCAGCTGAGCTTGGTAACTCAGTCGGTAAGGTACAGGGCTTGAAAGCAAGGGGACTCTGGTTCAAATCTCCAGCTTGGCCAATTTTTTTTCGGATTATTGATGATGGTCACTGCAACAGGATTCATTCCTCTCCCAGAGATGATCATAGTGTCCACCATGGTTGTGTGGGAAAACAGCCATTGCGTGAATATTGTGTGACATACTGGTTGATACAAGAAAGCATGGATAAGTGGGCTGGCACCAGCAGTATAAGTGAAATATGTTGGAAACAGCCTTACACACCATATAAACAATAAAAAAAACATCCTGGTCATGTCAGCAGTTCCTAGGAATTTAAGACCAAAAGAAATCTCTTTGCTTTTGTTCAAGAATTTAGAACCTGTCTAGATTAGGACAGAAAATAATGACAGCTAGATAGGGCAATGGGTTTGTATTGATTATTTTTGAAAAGCAATTTCTTCAAGTATCTCCATAGCCAGATATAAACTGGGCAATTATCCTCTTTGAAAAGGAACATCGATGAACTGTCAATAAAATACCATTTTGCAAAGGGACTCAAGAGGCTTATTTATGCATTGAACTAAATCACTGATAGTGTCTGTTCTCTGTCTGACTACAATATTTTAGACTTGTCCATGTTGAATTGTTGATTGTATGGTGTTTAACCCTTTCCCAAATGACGTATTTTGTAGGGGTGAAACAATACGGTAAAAAGCGTATTGCAATATATTGCAATACGGCTGACCCGTATTGCAATACGTATTGCAATATGCTGTATATGCTGACATTTAGCATATCTGACCACTTGTAGTCACTGTTAGGGTAGCATATGCTCAAAAGGTGATAAAGAAAACTAGTACATGTGCTTGGAACTCTTCCATTCTTTCAAGATAATGAACTAAAAATCAATTGTTTCGCATGAACAAATAAAAACAAACTAAAATTGACTAGTCTTTAACACTCGCTATTTTGACGATTTTCGTCTGCCATTTTTTTTCTTCAAGAGCGTACTTGTTTATATAAAAACCAGCGCTACTATACCGAACTTCGGGACATGGCTCAACAGAGTAGACAGTGCGATGCACTAACTTACTCAGTTGCTTACTGCACTAACACTAATACTTTGCAGCTTAACTACTGGAAAACGCAAAAATAAGTGTGAGCAAAGTTATAAGAAATGAATAACATACAAACTCCATTGATCCAAAAGCATTAAAGCTCGACGTTTATTTGGAGTTCGTGTCGTGAATTTTATGTGGTCATAGTTTTACCTTAAACACCGGTGACACCGCCTGTGGAAAAAAATAAACAACTTTCGCTTTCGGAAATCTTTAGAACTGTAAGTTGAAAAACGATCGATTTCTGACAGAATTTTTGGGAAAACCGGACTTTCTGATGCAATTAAGAGAAGTTGACATATTGCAGAAATACCGATACGGTAAAATTCAAACCGGTTTCGGTTTTTTCTTTGAATAGACCGCGGTTAATCGGTTAATCGGTAAACCGTTTCACCACTAGTATTTTGGACTGGTCCAAATTAAAAGAGTTTGCAGATGACAATGTTAAATTTGATGAAAATGGCAGAAAGGTCTCAAATAAGGTAGAAAACACTGTGGGAAAAGGAGAAATTGCTCGTTATGAGCAATTACTCCTTTTCCCACAGTGTTTTCAAAAGACTTGTACTGCAGACACATGAAAACCAGGGCTTGTTTGGGAAAGGGTTAACGCCATTTTCAACATTATTTCATTTACATTGCATCTCTCCATGCTTTCCTGGAGTTCCCGTTACCCTGACTTCGCACAATATTCTTCTCAAGCCACAGGTTGCTTTTCCACATAATTATTGTCAAAACAATGATCAGCTGTGAGAGAAGAATGAGTCCTGTTGTAATGACTACCTTAGTCCTTAGAAAGAAATTTACCAAGCTAGTTGTCCTTGTTGATGGAATTGGGACACATAGAATTGAGTGTCGACATAATGATGGGGTTAGACTTTGAATGGGTAGAAAATGTGAGAAAAGGAGGAAATGCTGGTGACCAGCATTTTCTCTTTTTCCCACAATATTTTCAAAAGTCCAATTCTCAGTGATGCCTGGTAACCAGTCTTCCACCACATGACAGACAGATACCCTTATTTGTGACACATTGTCGTTGTCATCTGCTGCTGTCATTAAGCTTTCAGGTTTGACCAGTCTGTTGTTTGGTTAAAGAGATATTTTCAATCTGATCTAGATCTATACCATTTGAGCCATGCTCTGTGAAAATGGGGCTTAACACATCTGCGAAAAGTATCGACCCAGGTCAGCCTGCGCAATCCGCGCAGGCTGACCTAGGCGGAAACTTTTTGCAACTGGTCAATTTTTTGTGTGTCCAAGGAACAATCTACCTCGTGATTAAGCGGCTTTTATGGATCCATAAGTATGTGACGGCTTGATCGCTATCATGGATCATGGAGATGCATTAACCCTGTACCGCACAATGCAGCCTTTTGACGCCCCTGGGAAAGAAGCCTTTTGAAAACATTGTGGGAAAAGGAGAAAATGCTGGTAACCAGCATTTTCTCCTTTTCCCACAATGTTTTCTACCCTATCCAAAAATAATTGCACCATTGGAGCCACATTGAAATTGTCATCTGCAAATGCTTTCAATTTGAACAAGGCTAAAATTTTGTCATGTGGTAAAGGGTTAAGCCCCCTTTAGGCAGAGCATGGCTCATTTGTAATGTACCTCAAATTATGTGTCACATTCTGAGGGTCAACCACCTAGAGAAAGGAGTCTGTTTTATCCATTAACCCTTATCCTGCTAAATAAGTTAAATAAATTTTTAACCCTTAGAGCGCTCAATTAATGAAATGGACTTTTCTAATTAGGAAAAACATCCAAAATATTGTCATTTCAAGGTTGTTTTGGCCAGAATATGTAACAAAGTAGCCTGATCTTGATCTACACTGTCCGCAAAAACAGCTTAAGTTGGTTCCAGCACTTTATGGGTTAAACAGATAGTAAAAACGTAAATGATGTTATTTCAAACTTCAGTTTTGGAGAAAAATATCTCCTAATCGTACATTGTAGATCCAAGATCAGACTGCATGTTCTGTGCAGTCTGATCTTGCGCTACGCTGTCTGCAAAAGGTCAGTGAGTCACGCTTAGCAGCTTAAGGGTTAAAACTCTGACACATACAATGGATTGTTTATGACTGGGTTATAAAATTCATCAAACTCCATGCAGTTTGATGTGTTAGAAATATTTGCATAAAATTTTACTATTTCCTATATATTGACTGCCATAAGGTTTAATGGTTTCCTTTATGACACAGATAGAGACGAGACACTTATCGAGATGCGCACATTTTGACCTCCATAGCTTCATAGATGGTAGGTGGACTGAAATTGAAAGGCAAAACACTTCATCAGTAGGAAATCTGGACAAGATCATTCTTTTGCTGTAGAAATACTACTTGTCATGCTGTAGATTACTTTTTGTTTATCCAGTTTGTGGTACCTTGTCCAAAGGTCAAGGTCACCGTAAGTACAGATAAATAGTCTGAGAGCAAGGGCTGTATGTCCTTACAGACAGCTCAAGTTAAAATTTGATCTTGCTTCCATCTCTTTTCGACATCAGAATCAATGTAGATTATCTCCATTTGGACTCCAATCACACTGATACAAGATAGGACATGTTTTTCCATTATGTCTGGGAAGGAATCACTTCACCCTTAGAGCGCTGAAAAACCAGACAGACATTTTCAACCCAGCAATAAGTGCCATTTCAAGGTTGCTTTTGTCCAGAATGTTTCAGCAGGGCAGCCAGTGTAGATCAAAGATCAGGCTGCAGGTTTTGTGCAGTATGTTCTTGATCTACACTGGCTGCCAAAACATGAAGTCTGATCTGTGATCTACCCTTGTTGCAAAGGCAACTTAACCCTTTCCCAAACGACAAATTTTGGACTGGTCCAAATTGAAAGAGTTTGCAGACGACAATTTTGAATTTGATGAAAATTGCAGAAAGTTCTCAAAAAGGGTAGAAAACACTGTGGGAAAAGGAGAAATTGCTCGTTACGAGCAATTTCTCCTTTTCCCACAGTGTTTTCAAAAGACTTGTATTGCAGACACGTGAAAACCAGGGCTTGTTTGGGAAAGGGTTAAGTCATGAGAGGCATTTTAATGGCCATTTTATGAAGAACCAAGTTAACCCTTTGCCAATCAATCCAGTGTTTTCACGACCCTGACCAACATGGCTTTTGAAAACATTGTAGGAAAAGGAGAAAAATACCGTACAGAAATTCTTCTTTTGGGTCACATTTGATTTGTTGTCTGCAATGCTTTCAATTTTCTATAGTCCAATATTTTGTTGCTCGATAAAGACTTAGCCCCCAAAGCGCCTTTCACAACTACAGGTGCCTTTGCAGACAGTGTAGATCAAGATCAGGCTGTACAAAACACTTTCTACTTTGCTGAAAGGTCATGCATATAAATGATATAATTATCACAATTATCTGGGTCTTATTTCAAGGCTGAATATCTTTGTTAGGTTTATTAAGCTCTGAGGGTTAATACTTCACCAAACTATAAAATGTTGGAGTGGTCCCAATTAAGGCATTTGCAGACAACATATTTAACCCTTTCCCAATCAAGCCCTGGTTTTCACGTGTCTGCAGTACAAGTCTTTTGAAAACACTGTGGCAAAAGGAGAAATTGCTCGTAACAAGCAATTTCTCCTTTTCCCACAGTGTTTTCTACCGTTTTTGAGAACTTTCTGCCATTTTCATCAAATTTAAAATTGTCGTCTGCAAACTCTTTCAATTTGGACCAGTCCAAAATTTGTCGTCTGGTAAAGAGTTAACTCTTTACCAAATGCCAAAATTTTAGACCAGTCAAAATTGAAAGCATTTGCAGACAACAAAATAAAGGTTATTCAAAAATTGAAATTTGTTTTAGGAAGGATAGAAAACATTGTGGGAAAAGGAGAAAATGCTGGTTACCAGCATTTTCTCCTTTTCCCACAATGTTTTCAAAAGCTTTCTCCATCAGGGTCATTAAAAGTCGGGATTGTGTGGTAAAGGGTGAATTAGGCAGAAATGATTGTAATTGTCTACGAAAATGTAATAAACCATGTGGGAAAAGAAGAAAATGCTGTAAACCTTGTGGGAAAAGAAGAAAATGCTGGTTACCAGCATTTTCTTCTTTTCCAACAAGGTTTTCAAAAGGCTTCTTCCTCAAGGTCACTAAAACTTGAGATTATGTGGGAAAGGGTCAAGGTCAGATATGGATCAAGCAGGAAGGATGCTGGGGAAGCACAGATTGTTCATTTTAGGATAATCTTGTCCTGTAGTGTTAGCATTTGGGGTTTCTTTCATCTTGTTAAGAGCATGCTAATCCCAGTCTCGGCAAGCTGTATATTTCTAATCGTCTGTGATGTAATTATCATAGCTTACTCTTTTCCACACAATCCCGAGTTTTAATGACCTCAAGAAAAAGGGCTTTTGAAAACATTGTGGGAAAAGGAGAAAATGTTGGTAACCAGCATTTTCTCCTTTTCCTACACAACGTTTTCTTTGCTATCAAAAGCAATGATTTGAGTCACATTTACTTTGTCATCGGATTCTGCTAAGTGCTGTCAATTTTGACGTGTCTAAAATTTTGTTGTTTGGCACAGAGTTAACCATTTACCACACAATCCCGACTTTTAACAATCCAAAGGGGGAAGGCTTTTGGGAACATTGTGGGAAAAAGAGAAAATACCAATAACTAGCATTTTTTTCCTGTTCTTATAATGTTTTCTACCCTAGCAATGTGAGAAATCATTTTTTTAGCGACATTTGATTTGTTGTCTACAATTGCTTTCAATTTAGATAAGTCCAAAATTTTATTGTTTTGTACAGGGTTAAGAGATAATCCATGTAAATTGACTATGGCAGATAAAAGGGGTTAAAATAAGTGGGAGGCATAATAATAGAAAATCACAGTCCACCATTATTCTTGCTTTTAACTCTTGGAGTGCCCTTCGAAACTACAGTTGCCTTTCTTGCCAGTGTAGATCAATATTAGGCTGCACAAAATGTGCAATCTGATCTTTGATCTACACTGTCCACTTTGTTGAAACTTTTATAGAGAAAAGCAACCATGAGATTGCAGGTATTTGGGTTTTATTTCTAGACTGTAACTGTTCCTTGAACTTTTTTGGGTGCTGTGAGGGTTGATTTATTACTTTCTGTGCACATCTTTTTGGGTATTGTACCAGGGTACATATTCACCAGTCCTTCTTAAAAACATTCTCAGTCTAATTCTTAATTTGAAAGTAACACATCTGATGATTGGCTTAACCAAATGGTTAAGCTATCAGAAGTTGTGTTACTTTCAAAATCCAGAATTAGACCAAGAATGTTCTGAAGATTGGTTGGTAAAATGGACCTAGGGTTTTTTTTTTTCAAATATTGTGGCAAAATGAAAAAGTGCTTGGAATGACCCAGTTGCTATTTTTGCCACTATGTTTTCACATTGGCTGAAATGTCAGTAATGATTCTCCTTTGCCCACAATGTTTTCTACCCTTCCCTAAACAAATTTCAGTTTTTGAGTCCCATTTTATTTTGTCATCTGCAAATGATTTCAATTTGGACATGTCTAAAATTTTATGGTTTGGTAAAGTTATGAGAAGGTAACAAACAAGTCTCATGCTCCAGGGGTCATTAAATCCCAATTAGGCTAAACTCTTTTGGAGGATTGTTTTGTATGTGAGAAAGCAGCCAATTGTTTGGAATGAGTGCTGTGAAGTATTGGTTCAAGGAAGTCAAAGGTCAGGTGGATAGGAGCACTGGCTGCCTAGAAATGAGTTAATTGAACCCTAT
The DNA here is from genome assembly GCA_945859785.2 of Tridacna gigas. NCBI lineage: Eukaryota > Metazoa > Mollusca > Bivalvia > Cardiida > Cardiidae > Tridacna > Tridacna gigas. Next base: position 1,761,149 of record OX244039.2, read on the forward strand.
CCTGCTAAAAAAGTACAGTGAAACATTGATGCCGATAGTAAATACCCAGATGTTGCTATTTCGAAGTTATTTTTTTAGGGAAATATATCTCCTTATCAGACAGTGTAGATCCAAGGTCAGACTGCACGTTCTGTGCAGTCTAATCTTGATCTACATTGTCCGCAAAATGTCCTTGAGTTGCGCTTATCTCTTTACCAAACAATAAAATTTTAGACGTGTCCAAATTGAAAGTATTTACAGATGACAAATTAAGTGTGTCTTAACCCATTCCCAAATGACAAATTTTGGACTGGTCCAAATTGAAAGAGTATGCAGACGACAATTTCAAATTTGATGTAAAAAGGCAGAAAGGTCTCTAAAAGGGTAGAAAACACTGTGGGAAAAGGAGAAATTGCTCGTTACGAGCAATTTCTCCTTTTCCCACAGTGTTTTCAAAAGACTTGTACTGCAGACACGTGAAAACCAGGGCTTGTTTGTGAAAGGGTTAAATCATTGAACTTCACTTTTTGAGGTAAAAAACGTGGGAAAGGGAGACAATGCTGGTGACCAGCATTTTTTCCTTTTTTCACATTCTTTGGCTGGACTGTTTTCGAAGAAAATGTAGCTCTTGTGGAGACGGCCAAAAACTTTGACATTGTATAATATCTTTGTTATTGCTGAAGATAATTTTGCTCCAAACTAGGACAAGTTGCAAATTATCAAAGGAAACCCTATCCAACAAGGGCAGATAACCATCAAAGTATTTTTGACAGAGTTATGTCCCTTAATTGACCTAGAATTTTCGCTGAAAATTACACATCCGCAGCCAAGCATTAGCACTGGCATGCAGTGCTCTTGTTTCAAAAACGTTCATTTTCAGGGTTGTCAAAACATCAGACCGGTTGGTAAAGGGTTGAAAATGGCTGTAATGGTGAGAAAAGCAGCAAATGTGTTACTTTCTACTATAAATGAAACTTAGAATGGCTGGTGAATAAGGCCCCAGGTGCTATTGAAGTATCAGCTTCCTTACTTAACTCTGTATAGGACAACAAAATTAGGAGTTGACTATATTGAAAGCATTTATTGTCGCAAATGGCAAATCAAATGTTGCCCAAATGATGGGATTCATCTTTGAAAGGGTAGAAAACATTGTGGGTGATTTTTTACCAAAGCAAGCCAGACTTTAGACTCCTTTTTTCATAATGTTTGAAAAGAATGTATTCCAGGATTGTAAAAATGGGATCAGTAACACTGTAGTAAAGGGTTAGATATTTACCAGACAGAGTTTTAATCACCGAGAGAAAGACAGCTGTTGAAAACATAGTGGGGGAAAAAGGAGAAAGTGTTGGTAATCAGCATGTCTACCCTATCAAAGCTAAATCACATCATTTTAGACACATTGATTTGTGATTTGCAACATGCTCTGAATATGATATAGTCTAAAATATTGTTGTCTAAGGAGTAACTGTTCAACAAACGACAGAAATTTGGGCTTCTCCAAATTGAGAGCATTAAAATTTTGCAGATGACAAAGGTAACGTCACATAAACAGAAAACTGTCTTTTAATGGGAAGAAAACATTTTGGGAAAAAAATGAATGCTTCTTACCAGTGTTGTCTTGTTTTCTCACAATATTTTCAAAAGCTTTCTTTATCCAGGTTGCTAAAACTTGGAATTGTTGTGTAAAAAGGTTTAACTCTTTACCACATAATCCCAACTTTTAACGAAAGAAAAGGCTTTTGAAGCCATTGTGGGAAAAGGAGAAAATGCTGGAAATCAGCATTTTCTCCTTTTCCCGCAATGTTTTCTGCCCTATCAAAAAGGGAAATCATCAATTTAGCAACACTCAATTTGTCATCTGCAAATACTCTCAATTTGGTTCGGTCTAAAATTGTTTTGTCGTTTGGCAAAGAGTTAACTGTACAAGGATTGTGATTTGTATCTCAATGTCACCCAACTCTTCTTATGTTCCATTTCCGATAGAGTGACTGCAGAGAAAAACTTTGTACTTTCAATGCCGATAAAATGTTTTTTTGTAATTTGATCCAATTTTTAACATACCTTGAAATAATAGCTTTTTTCAATGGTTATTTCAGTGTTTTTAGTGTGACAGTTTGTAGGGTTTAGTCTTGTTCATTCATAAAATGCTGCAAAACCAAATTGGTGTTGGTCTGTTTATTAGACAACAAAATTTTAGAGTGGTTTCAACTCTTTTACCACACAACAAAATTTTAGACTTGTCCAAATTGAAAGAATTTGCAGATGACAAAATAAACTTGACTTAGAAATTGAAATTTGTTTTGGGAAGGTTAGAAAACATTGTGGGAAATGGCAGCATTTTCTCCTTTTCCCACAATGTTTTCAAAAGGCTTCCTGGTCAGAGTCGTTAAAAGTCAGGATTGCGTAGTAAAGGGTTAATGGAATGTATTGACAGAAAACAACGTTAATATGGCTCATTCACTGAAAATTGCCTTTGGACGGGTAGAAAACATTGTGGGAAAAGGAGAAAATGCTGGTTATCAGCATTTTTTACTTTTCTTAGTGTCATCAGAAATCCTTCAAAGCCCACACGGGTAGCTCAGTGGTTAGCGTTTCTGACTCGTGACCTGGTGGTTGGGAGTTTGATACCCGGTTGAGGCAAACACATGTTGGTAACCAACATTTCCTTCTTTTCCTACAATGTTTTCTCTCTTTTTAAGGACAAGTCCCATCATTTCAGGCTCATTTTGTTAAAACCAGCAAATGCTTCAATGCTTTGCGATGCCAAAAATTTAGACTAGTCCAAGCTGAAAGCATTTGCAGACAATAATTTAGATGTGACACAAATGATGGAATATGTCTTCAAAAGGGAAGAAAACATGGTGTGAAAAGGAGAAAATGCTGGTTACCTGCATTTTCTCCTTGTCACACAATGTTTTCAAAGGGTTTCTCTTTTAGGGTTGTTAGCCCTTTACCAGACGACAAAATTTTAGCCTTGTCCAAATTGAAAGCATTTGCAGACAACAATTTCAATGTGGCTCAAATAGTGCAATTTTCCTTTGATAGGACAGAAAACATTGTGGGAAAAGGAGAAAATGCTGGTTACCAGCATTTTCTCCTTTTCCCACAATGTTTTCAAAAGGCTTCATTTCCAGAGGCATTAAAAGGCATCATTGTGCGGCAAAGGGTTAAAAACCTCAGGGTTGCGTGGCAAAGTGTTAAATTTTGCTAAGATTTTGTACTTTGGTAAGGCAGTTACAGTGTCTCCAGACCTAGCAGATTGCAAGCTTGGACAGATTTATCTCCCATTGTGACTTTGAGGTTCCTGAGACAGTCACAAGTGGTTATTGTACAGGGGTTCAACCTACAAAATATGAAGTTGATAACTCAAGTGGGATGGAATGTGTCATACTATTTTACCCCTCCTTCACCCTCCATGATAAATTGTCCTGCCAACATGTGGGTTTCTTGCTATGAGTGTGCGAGAGAGCCCTGTAGCCCTTTATTTTACAAACACTTAGTTATATTAGAATCCTTAGCTTGCAGAAATTGTTTTAGAGGATTGATAACAGTCATTGCTACAGGATTCATCCACTGTTACCCCTGAAATGTTTTTGCGATGTTTTGTATACATGGGAAAGCAGCCACAGTGGCTTGAAAAGAATGTCACGCAAAGGTCTGGTGAAGTATAGATAGGTGCACAATCTTCTGTGATATAACTGAAATGATGTTGAAAATAGAGCTAAATACAAAATAAACAAACTCTTTGTTTTAAAAAGCCTAATGTCCAGATGCAGGACTGTTTGAGCCCAAAGAACTGCAAAGGTGCAAGTCGTACTTACAAGCCCTAGCTAGATCCTCAATGTATGCAATGCCAAGCCCCCATAGCTCAGTCGGTAGCGTACAGGACTTGAGAACATGAGGTCGCTAGTTCGATCCCCAGCTCGGCCAATTTCTTTCCAGGATTGATGATAGTCATTGCAACTGGATTCATTCCTCTCACCACTGACCATTGTTTCGACGATGGTTCTGTGGGGAAGCAGCCAGTGGCTTGGAAAGAATATTGTGCGGAGTACTGGTAAAAGAAACTCCAGGAAAGCATGGACAGGTGCACTGGCCACCGCAATATAACTGAAATAATGTTGAAAATGGCGTTAAACACTATACAATCAATCAATGTGTGCAATAGCATCTTAACCCTCTACCAAATCATCCTGAGTTTTAACAGTCCTGAAAAAGAAACCTTTGAGACCATTGTGGGAAAAAGGGGAAAATGCTGGTAACCAGCATTTTTTATACCCCCCAAAACTCTGTTTGGGGGGTATATAGGAGTCAGCTTGTCGGTCGGTCCGTCGGTCCATCCATCCGTCGGTCCGTCCGTCGGTCGTTCGGTCTGTAGCTTTTTGTCCGCTCTATTTCTCATAAACTACTGGACAAATTTTATTCAAACTTCACAGGTAGACTCAGTATCAAGCAGAGATGTGCATATGAAATGTTGGTTATGGTTCATTGATTTTTAGCTCCACTGGCCGAAGGCCAGCGGGCTTATGTCATGGCCCGGTGTCCGTCGTGCGTCCGTCGGGTCGTCCGTCCGTCCGTCCGTCCGTTAACTTTTATTTCAAACATCTTCTTCTCTGAAACTACCCATCCGATTTTCACGAAACTTCACAGAAATGATCCTGACATGGTCCTCTTCAGAATTTCTTGAAAGAATTTGATTCCTTCAAAAAAACTGGTTGCCATGGCAACAAAACTGAAAAATATTGGAAATCTTTAAAAATCTTCTTGTCTGAAACCATAAGGCATAGGGCTACCAAATTTGGCATGTAGCTTTATGTAGTAGACCTCTATCAAGTTTCTTCAAATTATAGCCCTGGGGTCAAAATTGGCTCTGCCCCAGGGGTCACAAGTTTTACATAGGCTTATGTAGAGAAAACTTCAAAAATCTTCTTGTCTGAAACCATAAGGCATAGGGCTACCAAATTTGGCATGTAGCTTTATGTAGTAGACCTCTATCATGTTTCTTGAAATTATAGCCCTGGGGTCAAAATTGGCTCTTCCCCAGGGGTCAAAATTGGCTCTTCCCCAGGGGTCACAAGTTTTACATAGGCTTATATAGAGAAAACTTTAAAAATCTTCTTGTCTGAAACCATAAGGCATAGGGCTACCAAATTTGGCATGTAGCTTTATGTAGTAGACCTCTATCATGTTTCTTGAAATTATAGCCCTGGGGTCAAAATTGGCTCTTCCCCAGGGGTCACAAGTTTTATACATAGGCTTATATAGAGAAAACTTTAAATATCTTCTTGTCTGAAACCATAAGGCCTAGAGCTACCAAATTTGGCATTTAGCTTGATCTAGTTGGAGTCTACCAAAAGTTTCCAAAGTATAGTCCTGGGGTCAATTTGGCCTCATACTTGGAGGGGGGGGTTCACAAGATTTACATAGGCTTACATAGGGAAAACTTTTAAATCTTGGTGTACATAGCCATAAGGCTTAGGCTACCAAATTTTGCATATAATTATAGCATTATTTAGTGGACAGTTACAAAGAGGGCCCAAGTTACAGCTCTAGGATCAGGTTTGGCCCTGCACCAGGGATCACAAGTTTTACATGGGTTTATGGAGTGAAAAGTTCAGAAACCATCTTGTTACCAGCCATAAGGCCAAGAACTCCCACATTTGGCATGTTATTCTTCTAATACAATATTCCCCATTTAGTCAGACTGTAGCCATGAGGTCAAAGTTTTATAAGGGCTTATATAGTGAAGACTTTTCTTCGTGGTTTATATTTATAAGCCAGTGGAGCGATACAGGGCCATCATGGCCCTCTTGTTCACTGAGTTATGGCCCTTTCATGAAATTTCTTGTCCGCTCTTTTTCTCATCAACTATTGGACAGATTTGGTTCAAACTACACAAGTAGACTCAGTATAAAGCAGAGATGTGCATATCCTATTTTGGTTATGGTTTATTTAGGTTTCATGGAGTTATGGCCCTTTGATGATTCTGGACACCGTCGGTCGGTCTGTAGCTTTTTGTCCGCTCTATTTCTCATAAACTACTGGACGAATTTTATTCAAACTTCACAGGTAGACTCAGTATCAAGCAGAGATGTGCATATGAAATGTTGGTTATGGTTCATTGATTTTTCACTGAGTTATGGCCCTTTCATGAAATTTCTTGTCCGCTCTTTTCCTCATCAACTATTAGACAGATTTGGTTCAAACTACACAAATAGACTCAGTATCAAGCAGAGATGTGCATATCCTATTTTGGTTATGGTTTATTCAGGTTTCATGGAGTTATGGCCCTTTGATGATTCTGGACAAATTTCTTTCAAACTTCATGGATAGACTTTGCACTCAGCAAAGATGTGCATATCATAAATTGTTCTTAGTTAATTAAATAAAATTTCCAAGAGCTAAGCCCTTTTTTGTCGTTCTCTTTATGACGGTGCCCTTGCTGAATTGATGAAAATAAATTATACTTTTGATAGAATACTTTTAACACAGCTGTCCGTCTGTTGGTCGGTCTGTAGCTTTTTGTCCGCTCTATTTCTCATAAACTATTGGACGAATCTTATTCAAACTTCACAGGTAGACTCAGTATCAAGCAGAGATGTGCATATGAAATGTTGGTTATGGTTCATTGATTTTTCACTGAGTTATGGCCCTTTCATGAAATTTCTTGTCCGCTCTTTTTCTCATCAACTATTGGACAGATTTGGTTCAAACTACACAAATAGACTCAGTATCAAGCAGAGATGTGCATATCCTATTTTGGTTATGGTTTATTTAGGTTTCATGGAGTTATGGCCCTTTGATGATTCTGGACAAATTTCTTTCAAACTTCATGGATAGACGTTGCACTCAGCAAAGATGTGCATATCATAAATTGTTCTTAGTTAATTAAATAAAATTTCCAAGAGCTAAGCCCTTTTTTGTCGTTCTCTTATGATAGATTCCTACACCTGTAGATAGTTAACAGTAGACTTACCATCACTAACCATCACTAGTAAGTTTTCATGTCACTTCACTTATGTCATGTCATGTCAATTTCATCTTTTCATCGGAAGTTTACTCAAATATAAGACAGATTAATCTTTCAGATATGTTTGGAAAAGGAGAAAATGCTGATTACCAGCACTTACTACTTTCTACACAAAATTGGAAAGATTAATCTTTGCAGTTACTTGGGAAAAAAATGAAATGATGATTACAAGCATTTACTACGTTCTCCACAACTATTCCAAGTCTTCAACTTGTGATGTGTTAAAATAGATACCAATACCGTACGGAAACTAACGAAAGCAACATTTTTTGCGGTTCCGCTTCGGCTTCGCTGCGGTTTCAGTGCATTCCGTATTATATGACTAAAAAGGAAAACATTGTAAACATCGTGAGCAATGGCTTCTGTATTTACAATGTTTTCTTAAGTTTATTACTTTCGGTTCAGTTCAGTTACTATTACGGTTCTGATTCGGTTCGGAGGTTGCTTTCGTTAGTTTCCGTACTGTATAAGTAAGATGTAGAGTCTGGTCAAAAACATTGCATGAAAAGACATTTGTTGTCTGCAAAACCTTTTCATTTAAACCAATCTCAATTTGTCCAGCTGGTAAAAAAAAATGTATCAAGTAAGTTTTATTCTCTCCAAGTCTTTAGTCTGTAACAAAGAGTAATTCTTTGGCAAGAAGCCATTGCAGGATATTCATCACCTTCAGTGATAGCTCTGGTATAATTGACTCTCCAGTCACTTATTTTGCATTCCTGTGACATTAATCTGTTTTGTGACAAGGAGCTGTTGGGGGGTATGATCACGTTTAGTGATAGCTCTAGTTCTCTTTGTCCCCACAGTGTTTTCTACCACTTTTAAAACAAATCTCATTTTTAGAGTCAACTGTAAATTGTCATCTGCAAATGCTTTCAATTTGGAGGACTCTGAAATTTTTTTCTCTGATATAGCCCTTTACTACACAACCCCCGAGTTTTAATGACCTTGGAAGATGGCTTTTGAAAACATTGTAGGAAATGGAGAAAATGCTGGTAACCAGCATTTTCTCCATTTCCCACAATGTTTTCTACTATATCAAAGAGAGAAATCATCATTTGAATTACATTTAAATTGTAGTCTGCAAATACTTTCAGTTTGGTTGAGTCTCAAATTTTGTCGTTTTTGTGGCATTTGTCGAAGACAATGCCACTGTGACTTCAATACGGCATTTTGAAAATCATGTATCGTAGTTTGTGCAAAACCGAAGGAAGTAAACCCAATTAAACTCAATTTTTCTAAGACAAATAAGTGTTTCGATTGCACTCAGATATGAAAATGACATGTTAAAATAAATTGGATTAGACCATCGATAATGGGCATACTTCTTTTTTCTTTATCGAAAATAGCTTAATCCGCTATGGTCTTCTATTGGCGTAATGATACACACAATCTTTGTTTCCTGACTGCCAGATTCCGTGCCTCAGCGTCCCAAACCAGTTCGTTACTGGGCTTATTCGTACCTGGGCTTGTTCGCCAGGAATTGTTCGTCCCACAAGATTGTGTGCTACTCTATTGGATTTTGCATGACTATATACTAGTAGTAGGTTGACTTTCAAGCGAATATGTTTAAGTTATTTCTATGGTTTATTTTTCAAATTATCAATCCCATACAATAGCTTTCTTGACAAATGCCACACCAGTGCTTTCAACGCTTTGATTTAAAGAGATAGAGTGAAGTTGCCAGCGGCATGCTAGGACAAAGATGAACTGGGGTTAACAGTTTGAACAGCTATGGTTTTTTTTGTGCCTGAAAGTCGAGTGGATTCATAAAACTCTACATGTGATTTGAGATTATCTATTAACCCTTTACCGCACAATGATGCCTTTTGACGCCCCTGGGAAAGCCTTTTGAAACATTGTGGGAAAAGGAGAAAATACTGGTAACCAGCATTTTCTCCTTTTCCCACAATGTTTTTTACCCTATCAAAGAAAAATTGCATCATTTAAGCCACATTGAAATTGTCGTCTGCAAACTCTTTGAATTTGGACCAGTCCGAAATTTGTCGTTTGGGAAAGGGGTTAAAGAACATAATTTGTGTGAGATCAGCCCAGCATGCATCAGATAGGTGTGGCAATCTTTTACCAGCAAAAATGTGATAAAACTGGCCAAAAATGTTGAGGAAGCATCATGTTCATGCTTGTTATGTTTGTCTATAGATTACTTTAACCCTATACCACACAATCCCGACCTTTTAACGACCCCAAGAAGGAAGCCTTTTGAAAACAGTGTGGGAAAAGAAGAAAATGCTGGTAACCTGCATTTTCGTTTTTCCCCACAATATTTTCTACCCTTTGACTCTTTACCAAATTGAAAGCAATTGCAGACAACAAAATAAATGAGATTTAAAATTGAAATTTGTTTAGGGAAGGGTAGAAAACATTGTGGGAAAAGTTTTTTTTCACAGGGTCATTAAAAGTTGGGATTGTGTGGTAAAGAGTTTTGAGACAAATTTTATGTTTTGAGTTACATTTAAAATGTGGTCTGCAAATTCTTTCAATTTTGACTATTCTACATTTTTGTGGTGTTGTAAAGAGTTAAACAAGAGATATGTTTTAAAGAAAAGGATAGATGGTTTAAATTTGCCAGTAAATAGGCAGGGGCTCGTAGAATAAACATGTCTACATTTTTTACCACTGGGGCCCTTAGAACAAACATGACTACATATTTGACCAATCACAAATTTCTATTTATTAATTTTTTATCAGAACCAAAAAGTAGGTAAACAGCCGGGACTTTCAAAACATTTCTAGACAACAAATTGAAAATTGGTATAAATTTGTATAAATAAGCCTAGTTCTCTGATAGGATTGAAAACTTTGGGACGAAGAGAAAATACTGGTTACCAGCATTCAAATTCCACACAAATTCAAGTTCAAATTCTGTACATGAATATACAAGAAAACATTGTTGTAATTGGAGAAAATGATCATCGTATTTTATCACAATGTTTTCAAAAATGTTCTTCTGCTGGTCTCAAGATATTTCAGGGTGATTTGATTAACTCTTTACTAATTTTTTAAAAAAATTCTAGTCCATTTTGATAGCATTAAATTTGTGCAGAATGCAAATTAAATTTGGCTATTAAAGATACATCCTTACAGTTAGAGAGAAAAAAAAATTGTAAAAATTTGATAGACAATAGAATGGTTCAGCATTTAGTCATCTGTGTAAGGTAAATTACCGATATAATTATAATTACAGTATAAGGAATAAAGACATATATCGGAAATCTCCAATTTGAAACCAGAAACGTTACATCCGTGATTTCTTTGATGGCCTCGAGAAAACAAAACGCATTTTTCTCTCAGTTGTAATCTATACAACCTTGCAGCCGTAAGAGAAAACATTTGGCATGAAGATACAAGAATGATTATAATTTCATAAAATAAAGATGGAAAGAGTTAAATGCTGGCTGAAAACAGTAGAGATGTATCTTTAATGATAGGATTTGTCTTTTGTTACCAGCATTTTTCCCCTTTTCCCACAATGTATCTTAACTCTACCAAATGACAAAATTTTACACCGGTCCGAATTCGAAGCATTTGCAGACGACAAAATAAATGTGATTGAAAAATGGAAATTTGCTTTGGGAAGGGTAGAAAACATTATGGGAAAAGGAGAAAATGCTGGAACCAGCATTTTCTCCTTTTCCCATAATGTTTTCAAAAGGCTTCTTTCGCAGGGTTGTTAAAAGTCAGAATTATGTGTTAAAGGGTTAAACACTGGCTGAAAAGAGTATAGATGTATCTTTAATGATAGGATTTCTCTTTGGTTACCGACATTTTTAGCTCCACTGGCCGAAGGCCAGCGGGCTTATGTCATGGCCCGGTGTCCGTCGTGCGTGCGTCCACACGTCCGTGCGTCCGTCCGTCCGTGCATTAACTTTTATTTTAAACATGTTCTTCTCTGAAACTACCAATCCAGTTTTCATGAAACTTCACAGAAATGATCCTGCCATGGTCCTCTTCAGAATTTCTTGAAAGAATTTGATTCCTTCAAAAACTCTGGTTGCCATGGCAACAAAACTGAAAAATATTGGAAATCTTTAAAAATCTTCTTGTCTGAAACCATAAGGCATAGGGCTACCAAATTTGGCATGTAGCTTTATGTAGTAGACCTCTATCATGTTTCTTGAAATTATAGCCCTGGGGTCAAAATTGGCTCTGCCCCAGGGGTCACAAGTTTTACATAGGCTTATATAGAGAAAACTTTAAAAACCTTCTTGTCTGAAACCATAAGGCATAGGGCTACCAAATTTGGCATGTAGCTTTATGTAGTAAACCTCTATCATGTTTCTTGAAATTATAGCCCTGGGGTCAAAATTGGCTCTGCCCCAGGGGTTACAAGTTTACGTAGGCTTATATAGAGAAAACTTTAAAAATCTTCCTGTACCTAGCCTTAAGGCCTAGAGCTACCAAATTTTGCATTTGGCTTGATCTAGTTGGGGTCTACCAAAAGTGCCCAAATTATAGTCCTGGGGTCAATTTGGCCTCATGCTGGGGGGGGGGGGGGTTCACAAGATTTACATAGGCTTACATAGGGAAAACTTTTAAATCTTGGTGTACATAGCCATAAGGCTTAGGATACCAAATTTTGCATAATTATAGCATTATCTAGTGGACAACTACAAAGAGGGCCCAAGTTACAGCCCTAGGATCAAGTTTGGCCCTGCACCAGGGGTCACAAGTTTTACATGGGTTTATGGAGTGAAAAGTTCAGAAACCGTCTTGTTGCTAGCCATAAGGCCAAGAACTCCCAAATTTGGCATGTTATTCTTCTAATACACATATTCCCCATTTAGTCCGACTGTAGCCCTGGGGTCAAAGTTTTATAAGGGCTTATATAGTGAAGACTTCTCTTCATGGTTTATATTTATAAGCCAGTGGAGCGATACAGGGCCATCATGGCCCTCTTGTTCCCCTTTTCCCACAGTGTATCTCAAAGTCTTCTTTGCCATGATCGAGATACCTCTGATTCTTTGGTAATGTGTTACAACACTCTTTCTGCTAGCAATACACAATAATAGTTTTATTGTCTGGAGATCATAGTGTTTTTATAAGTACTAAACCGGGGCTCTGCATACCTTGCCCATGGACACTCACATGACCAGGGACAGCATTGATCCAGGATAATCAGATTGCAACTAGAAAACGTTGGGCAAATAAATAAGAGAGCCTTGTGGTGAAATCTCAGCCACAAAATATTCGCTGTTTGGTGTGACATTTGCATTCCCCAGGAAATAAAAAAATCCAGTCTGTCATATTTGAAAAATGACACATGACGTGCCTGGATCTAAACAGGGGAGGATTTGTAAATGGTAAACCAGGCTTTTTGCTTCCAGAATAAAAATCCCTCTGACAACAGACCGAGTGAAATTACTACACAACTTGTTTCTCAACTCTGAACAAATTTTGAACAACTGTAGGATTTTACAGATGAAGCAGGTAAAAATCAGACTTTGACTACTATCTCCTGAAATGTTTCCATCACAACAGCCTTGAGTCTGCATTTGTTTATATTGGAGTTTAATGCTGTTTTAAGAGCTTAGGTCATGTCACGGCGGTCAGTGCACCCTTACGTGTGTTTCCTGGTTTTCTCACACCAGTACTGACACAACTTTCTTTCCAAGCCACTGACTACTTTTCTCACATGCATCAGAGGTGAGAGGTGAAAAATTGCCAGAAAGAAAATTAGCCTCAACCAGGTATCAAACACGCAACCATCAAGTCACGAGGCAGGTGCAATGTACAGGTTTCTTACAAACACTTTTGAGTCGAGCCTTAACCCTTTACCACACAATCCTGACTTTAATGACCCTGATGTTGAAGCCTTTTGAAAACATTGTGGGAAAAGGAGAAAATGCTGGTTACCAGCATTTTCTCCTTTTCCCACAATGTTTTCTACCCTGTCAAAGACAAATCACATCATTTGAGTCACGCTGAAATTGTTGTCTGCAAATGCTTTCAATTTGGATGGGTCTAAAATCTTGTCTTGTGGTAAAGAATAGTTAGAGGGGGGTATCCTGGTTTCACCATGTCTGTCTGTCTGTCTGTCTGTCTGTCCATTTTTGCGTCCATCTTTTCATTTCTGTGCTCTAACTCAGAAGCTGTTGGACCTAGGACCCAGAAACCTAATGTCAAGGTTACAGGTGCACTTTGTTTTCTCTGATTGTGCTGCTTCAGTTACAAGGTCCTGGTGGAGGGGTATTGGTCTGCCTTGCAAGAGTTCCAGTTTAATATGTCATCTATGAAATGCTTTAAATTTGGTTGAGTCCAAAATGTTGTCGTTCGGTAAAGAGTTACAGATCCTGAGGTAAAAAGCTTTTGATTGCACTGTGGGAAAAGGACAAAATATTTGTGATAGCATTTTCTTTGTTTTCGGTATAAAAAGGAAAACCTTGAACTCTAACCCAAATTACTCGAGCATTTTGGGGACATATTTCTTTTGAGATATTGATGTAATTGACAGATTCCATGCTACAGCATGGTTTACTAGAACTGTACCAATCAGGAACATCATCTGGGGGGTTAAATTCTGGGAGAAAAATTAATTTATTTATTACTTCTTTTAACCCTTACCACACAATCCCAAATTTTAACGACCCTGAGGAAGAAGGCTTTTGAAAACATTGTGGGAAAAGGAGAAAATGCTGGTAACCAGCATTTTCTCCTTTTCTCACAATGTTTTGTACCTTATCAAGGACAAATCTACCGTTTGAGCTACCTTTATTTGTTGGCTGCAAATGCTTTAAATTGGGACTAGTCTAAAAAATTGTCGTTTGGTAAAAAGTTAAGGGTTAATTTGAATATAGATAGGTTTGATGATCCATTGATTAACATCTAAAGATTCAAGAATATTGACCCTGTACAAATGTTATGATTGAAACAGACCTGTATAGTGTGGAAGGAGGGCCAAAATTGTGCCATTTCAAGGTTGTTTCACAGAGTTTGAGAAATTGTAAGGTCATATTTTGTACAGTCCAGTTGAAATATGCTCAGCAAGAGTCAAAACTGAGTGCAAAAGGCCTTCTCTTTCAGGGTCATAGGTTAACCCTTTACTGCACAGTCACAAGTTTTAACAACCTTTACAGAGAAGGCTTTTGAAAGCATTGTAGGAAAAGGAAAAAATGCTGACCACCAGCATTTTCTCCTTTTCCAACAATGATTTTGCTCTCCCAAAACGAATTCCAATTTTCTAATCACATTTATTTTGTCTTCTGCAAATGCGTCCAATTTTGACATGCCTCAAATTTTGTTGTTTGGTAAAGATTTGAACAAAGGTATTGTATGGTAGCTGGTTAGCTCAGTACCACAAAGTAAGATTTTAGATGTGTCCGAATTCAAAGCATTTGTACATGATAAATACAATTTGGCTGAAATGATTGCATGGACTTGTCTTTGAAAACTTGGAAAACACTGTGGGAAATGGAGGAAACTCTGGTTACCACCATTTTCTCTTTTTTTCCCACAGTGTTTTCAAAAGCTTTCTTTCTCTGGTTCATTAAAACTAGGGAATGTGTGGTAAACAGCTAATGCAGAGTATGTTCAGTAATCTCGAGGAAAGTTCTTAAAAAGTTTTTGATAAAACAAAATTTGCTTATAGATCTAAAAAACTTGGTAAGGGTAAACTTCAGGGCTGTGGCCCCTTTAAATATTGATTATAGAACTGTTAACCCTTTCCCAGATAAGCCCTGGTTTTCAAGTGTCTGCAGTACAAGTCTTTTGAAAACACTGTGGGAAAAGGAGAAATTGCTCGTAACGAGCAATTTCTCCTTTTCCCACAGTGTTTTCTACCCTTTTTGAGACCTTTCTGCCATTTTCATCAAATTTAAAATTGTCGTCTGCAAACTCTTTCCATTTGTACCAGTCCAAAATTTGTAGTTTGGGAAAGGGTTAACTCTTTACTGAAACAAATCACTGGTTTTACAACGTTGGGGAGGAAGGCATCTGAAAACACTGTGGAAAAAACATGCTTGTATTCGCCTTGCACTCAGTCAGACAGCATGGGCTGATTTCTTCCAAATTTGAATTTGTCATCAACAGGTGCTTTTAAGGTTGAAGAGTCAAACATTTTTATGTTTGGTAAGTTCAGTGTTAACTTCTATCTGTGGTCAATCTCAAAATTACTGTAATCATCAGAAATGTCATTTCCCATTTTTGGAACATGAAACCCCTGTCTGGTTACTGCTAATAGACAAAAGTCTGTTGTCCTCTGATAACTGTTTACCCCTTGATAATTTCACACTTGTCCATTTTGAAAGCATTTGCAGATGACAAAATTTTAGCCATGTCCAAATTGAAACTAAATATTGTCGAAATTGTAAGATTTGTCTGTGATAGGATAGAAAACATTGTGGGAAAAGGAGAAAATACTGGTTACCAGCAGTTTCTCCTTTTCCCACAATGTTTTCACAAGGCTTCTTCCTCGGGGTGGTTAAAACTCAGGATTGTTTGGTAAAGTATTAAAGCCTACGAAATAAAAAATTTTTAAGCTGACAGTAAAAACATGAATAATGTTATTCTAAACTTTTCTTTGGGGGAGAAAAATATCTCCTTATCGGATAGTGTAGATCCAAGATCAGACTGTACATTCTGTGCAGTCTATCGTAATCTGCACCATCAGCAAAAGGTCAGTGAGTTGCGCTTAGCAGCCTAAGGGTTAATAATGCACAAATCAAGTTCTTTTGCGAACTAGGTGTGTTTTCTTAAAGGTTTCTTAATCTGTCCCAGAATGCCTTCATCCTGTCCCAAAGGACAAATTTCAGACTCTTCCAAATTGACAGAGTTTGCAGACAACACTTTTGAATTCGATGAAAACTGCAGAACGTTCTCCAAAAGGGTGGAAAACACTGTGGGAAAAGAAGAAATTGCTCGTTACGAGCCATTTCTCCTTTTCCCACAGCATTTTCAAAAGACTTGTATGCAGACACGTAAAAACCAGGGCTTGTCTGGGAAAGGGTTAAGACCCTTATTACAAAATCTAAGATTGAAAAATCAACGCAACTGTAACTCTCACAACTTTTTTACCAGACAACCGAAGATAGATTTTAGTCACTATTCCTGATACCGTTCAGCAGGACAAGGGAGAGCAGTTCAGCAGGACAAGAGAGAACTGTGAGGCTGTCTTCTCTATAGAGGCCCAATATGTGATTTGTTTGCAAGGCTAATTATTTTATACCCAGGGGAGATTTATCAGTCAATTAATCTATGTCTGAACTAATGTCCCTAGTGTTCTTTCTGATGTAATACCCTGTGTGGCTCAGGTTTTGTCCATAAAGGGAAGTAATTCACATGGCTCATTTTATCCCTGCAAAAGAAAAGGGATCATTGGGGGAGTGTTATTAGAAATGTATGTCTTGGTCTTGTAATGTCGGTCTCGTGAGTTAACCCTTTACTACACAATCTAAAGTTTTATTGCCCGTAACAAAGAAGCTTTTTGAAAACATTGTGGGAAAAGGAGAAATTGCTGGTTACCAGCAATTTCTCCTTTTCCCACAATGTTTTCTACCTTTACAAAGGTGAATTTCTATTTTTCAGTCATAATCATTTTGAAGTCTGCAAAAGATTTCAATTTGGGCAAGTCAGAAAGTTTGCTGTGTGGTAAAGAGTTCACCCATATCCTGCTATATAACTTTAACCCTTTACCACACAATGACGCCTTTTGACGCCCCTGGGAAAGAGGCCTTTTGAAAACATTGTGGGAAAAGGAGGAAATGCTGGTAACCAGCATTTTCTCCTTTTCCCACAATGTTTTCAACCCTATTAACAAAAGTTGCACCACTTGAGCCACACTGAAATTGCCGTCTGCAAATGCTTTCAATTTGGACAAGGCTAAAATTTTGTTGTCTGGTAAAGGGTTAAATGCAACTTTAAGCCGTTGGTAAAAAAACAAAATGTTGGTATTTCAAAGCAATGGGGGTCTGGGAAACATCTCCTTAACGGACAGTGTAGATCCAAGATCAGACTGCATATTCTCTGCAGTCTGATCTTGATCTACGCTGTCTGCAAAAGATCTGTCAGTTGCACTTAGCAGCCTAGGGGTTAAATGATGGGACAGACAACTAACTAAATGATAGAAAACATAGATTGTTTTAACACAAAATATGATTCATACTGAATTTAAATTGATGTTGATCAATTATGATTTATGGTCTAATTAGTTACCAAGTTGTTCCTGAACCAATTCATTGTAGCACTTGTTAGATCATCCAATCAAATTTTGTTTTGTTCTAATTACATACTGTCTGTCGCCCAGCAAAGAATCTACACTGTCTGAAACATTGTGACATATTCTTGGCAGAGTAGTCATTTCTTTCCTCCTGGTATGCTACCATCAATTCTCCATTTAACTCTACCAAATGACAAAATTTTAGACTGGTCCAAATCGAAAGCATTTGCAGATGACAAATCAAATTTGACTGAAAAATTGAAATTTGTTTTAGGAAGCGTAGAAAACATTGTGGGAAAAGGAGAAAATGCTGGTTACAAGCATTTTCTCCTTTTCCCACAATGTTTTCAAAAGCCTCCCTCAGGGTCGTTAAAAAACAGGATTGTGTCGTATAGAGTTATAGGTTCAATGACCACCCAAGGAAAAGGGCTTTTGAAAACATGATGGGAAAAGGAGAAAATACTGGTTACCAGCATTTTCTCCTTTTCCCACAATGTTTGCTGCCCTATAAAAGACAAATCCAATCATATGAGCCCCCCTTTATTTGTCGTCTGCAAATGCTTTCAATTTTGACTTGTCATAAATTTTGTCATTTGGACTAATCTGAAAGTGACCCCACCTGTCTTTAAGTTTCAACTCTTTACTATGTGACAAAATTTTAAACATGTCAAAATTCAAAGCATTCGAAGACCCTAAATTAAACATGGCTCAAATGATGCCTTTGATTGAGTAGAAAACATTGTGGGAAAAGGAGAAAAATGAGATATTTACTTCAAAGTTGGATAAGTTGTTAACTATCAAAAGAGGAACCCATACAACAAAGGCGGGTAACTATCAAAGTAGTTTTGACACAGTTATGCCCCTTTTTCAACCTAGAATTTTCATTGAAAATCAAGCCACAGGAGCCACATGTGGTGCTGTTATTGATTTCCAAGACCACCAGAATCAGACATAAACTTGTTATAACTGCAATAAATACCATCAGTTGCTACTTACCCTTCAAGCGCCGAATAAACCTATCAGACATTTTCACCCTAGAAATACGACCCAGATAACTGCTTTTTCATTGTCGCTTTCGTCTACAGTGATTCAGCAAAGCGGACAGTGTAGATCACTGATCAGGCTGCACGTTTTGTGCAGCCTGATCTTGATCTACATTGGCAGCAAAGGCAAGTATAGTTGTGAAAGGCACTTTAAGGGCTAAATAACCTTTTCCCTGTTAGCATTGCTTTACCTCAGATGGTAGTATGAAGTCAGAATTTAAACTTCTTTCAATTTGGACTAGTATGAAATTTAAACTTCTTTCAATTTGGACTAGTATGAAATTTTGTCCTTTGGCATAGGGTTAACTCTTAGAATGCTGAATTAATGAAATGGACCTCTTTAAACAGGAAATGCCATTTGAAATATTGTCATTTCAAGCTTGTTTTGGCCAGAATGTGCAAAAAATTAGCTGACAGTGAAGATCCCAGATCATACTGCACATTCTGTGCAGTCTGATCTTGATCTACAGTGTCAGCAAAAACAACGTAAGTCGGTTCCAGCGCTTTATGGGTTAAATAAATCATACTGTAGTAATTTCATTATCACAGTGTTAGAATAGATAAGGATTGGATTGCAAGAATTAGCCTCATGAAAGGTTAAACTGTATCCCACCTGTTTTCATGATATAGGGCCCTGTACTATTTTGATTGACATCCCAACCTGTCAAGGGCTTATCAGCTGGAACCATAACATATAATTGTTCAGTGAGGCATTCAGGTGCAAGGTTACCTGGGATGGAATAAGTTAAGAGTTTTGGCATGGTCATTAACCCTTTACCAAACAGTCCCCTGTTTAACCCTTTACCAGATGACGAAATTTTAGCCTCGTCCAAATTGAAAGCATTTGTAGACGACAATTTTAATGTGGTTCAAATGGTGGAATTTTTCTTTGATAGTGAAGAAAACATTGTGGGAAAAGGAGAAAATGCTGATTACCAGCATTTTCTCCTTTTCACACAATGTTTTCAAAAGGCCTCTTTCCCAGGGTCGTTAAAAGGCGGCATTGTGTGGTAAAGGGTTAACTCTGTTATTACTAATTCCGGAAATTCCACTTTTTTTCTGAGGTCTAACGATAGATTTCCACTTCTGTTGAAAACGACTTTGGTCATAGTTTAAAAATAGAGTAGCGGACAGTGTAGATCAAGATCAGACTGCACGTTCTGTGCAGTCTGATCTTGATCTACACTGTCCGCAAAAGGTAATCAAGTCATCATTAGTTGTGAAAGAGTTAAGCAAGCTGTAAGAATTGAAAGCTTTTGAAAACTTTGTAGGGAAAAAGGAGAAAATACTTGTCAGATCTACATGGGGAATGTTGCCCCTAATGGTGCAAGGCTGCATAGATTGTAATTGACAGAAAATCCATTTTATTTTTTGGAGGCTATCCAAGAAATCATTGTTGTGATGTTTCCGGTTTTAAATCGAAGATGTCCTATGTATGTATTTATGCATTACACTATATGTATCGGTAATCCATCTATGTTTACACAGCTAACTAAATTCTGAACCATTCTGCAGTCTGTCAAATTTTAACTGAATTTTTTCTCGCCGTCTGTAGGGAAGTTCTTTAAATAAATGCACAATGTGATCTCTGATTTATAGCTTCAATCTTCTTCATCTTTATAGTTCATCTTCTTTTGAACACGCATCACACTGATAAAGGGAGATAACTCAACATGATAATTGATAAAATGGGACATAACTCCAGGGGGGTGGCAATCTAAAACAACTCTTAACTCTTTACCACACAATCCCGACTTTTAACGACCCTGAGGAAGAAGCCTTTTGAAAACTGTGGGAAAAGGAGAAAATGCTGGTAACCAGCATTTTCTCCTTTACCCACAATGTTTTCTACCCTGTCAAAGACAATTTACATCATTTGATTCACATTTCAAATGTCGTCTGCAAATGTTTTCAATTTGGACCAGCGTACATTTTTGTCGTTTGGTAAAGAGTTAACTTAAAAAATGACAAAATTTTAGACTTGTCCAAATTGAAAGTATTTGCAGACAACTAATTAAATGTGGCTCAAAATATGGAATTAGTTTGTGAAAGGATAGAAAACATTGTGAGAAAAGGAGAAAATGCTGGTGACAGCATTTTCTCCTTTTCCCCCAGTGTTATCGAAACCATTTTGGTCAGGGTCAGTATAGTGTGGGAAAGTGTTAAAAAGTCTTTCATAAGCTGCCCAGTGTAGATCAAGATCATACTGCAGAAAACATGCAGGCTGATCTTTGATCTACATTGCTGAGACTTTCTGAAATTGCAGTTATTATGATCTTGTTGCTAGACCAGCAATTCCAGTTGGGCTTATTTGGTGCTCCGAGGGTTTATAAAATAGATGAGCCCCATAAAGATATATCCTTACAGCCAGAGAGCAAGAAACGCTGCTAAAATTTGATAGACTGTAGAATGGTTAAGAATTTAGTCAGCTCAGTAAATGTTGATAGATTAACTATGTATATGGTCTAAGGGATAAATGCGTAAATTGAAAATCTTAGATTCAAAACCAGAAACATCACAAGAGTGATTTTCTTTGATGGCCTCCAGAAAATGAAAATGCATTTTCTATCAGCAGTAATCTATGCAACCTTGCCACAGTCAGGGGCAACATTTGGCATGAAGATACCAGAATGATTATAGTTTGATAAAATAAAGATGAAATGGCTTAAAAACTGGCTGAAAAACGAGTATAGATGGATCTTTAAATCTGTCAGCAGTAGGACATAAAACATACATCATAGTATTTTTGTATTTCCATAGCAACCCTGATAAAGTTACTGATATTAATAGATTAGATCCTGTGGATATTTAGGACAACTCAAAGTGCATTTTAAGCCAGTGAAGATCAGGACCAGACTGAAAGAGAGCATTTAGCCTGATTCTGAATCTATGCTGTTTGTTATTTTTAGAGATATTTAAACTCTAACACCTATGCAAGATTACCTTTTAATTCTTTACCAAAACTTGATGCACCAAAAATTGGAAGTTATCCTAATTGAAAGCAAGTGCAGATGATTATGTAAATTGTATCACAATAAAAAGAAATTGTCTTTGATAGGATAGAAAACACTGTGGGAAAAGGAGAAAATGCTGGTTACTAGCATTTTCTCCTTTTCCCACATTTTCAAAAGCCATCCAACTTCAGGTGTGTGAAAACAGGGGATTGTTTGGTAAAGGGATAAGTCAAAAGTCCTAGTAGTTATCTGATAGATTAAGTCCCTTGATTTATTGTAATGTGTAATTGAAGTTTTGGGGTAAATACATGAATAAATCATAATATTAAAGTTAGCCTTTATCCTACTGAATAGATAAAATGAAACTTTCAAGCTGATGGTAAAAACCCAAATATTGTTATTTCAAACTTCTTTTTTGGAGAAAAATATCTCCTTATCGGACAGTGCAGATCAAAGATCCGACTGCACGTTCTGTGCAGTCTGATCTTGTCTACACTGTTTGCAAAAGGTCAGTGAGTCCCACTTTGAGCAGCCTAAGGGTTAAATTAGAGCTGAAAGAGGGAATATGTTGACATACTATTAATATTATATTTTATAAAAGATTTCATCTGGTAACATAAAACTCCAGTCTTGAAACTTAACCCTTTCCCAAACGACAAATTTTGGACTGGTCCAGATTCAAAGAGTTTGCAGACGACAATTTTAAATTTGATGAAAATGGCGGAAAGTTCTCAAAACGGGTAGAAAACACTGTGGGAAAAGGATTTTCCCACAGTGTTTTCGAAAGACTTGTACTGCAGACACGTGAAAACCAGGGCTTGTTTGGGAAAGGGTTAACTGCCCTGGGTATTTTGAAACTTTTCTCCTTTGAGCACTGAAAAATGCAAACAAAATATTTGCAATTACTGTAAAACATTTAAGCTTTTTTGGTCAAAACATGTAACAAACTATTAGAACATGAAAATACACCTTCAACCGGCATGACCTTTGAAGTCTGATCTTAAACTACACTGCCATAAGAAAAAAGTAGTGCCTCAGCTCTGTAAGGGTGTAAGGATATCCTGGGAATATAACACCTGTTTTCCTGCAGATTGAGAAGATTTAGATCAGTTTATGTACATAGATAAAGAAAGATGCTTTGATCTTTACCCTTAGGCTGCTAAGCACAACTCACTGACCTTTTGCAGACAGCGTAGGTCAAGATCAGACTGCACAGAATGTGCAGTCTGATCTTGGATCTACACTGTTCGACAAGGAGATATTTCACCACCAAAAATACCTTTGAAATAGAAAAATTTGGGTTTTGACTATCTTTTATTTAGCAGGATAAGGGTTAACTCGTAACCATTAACCCTTTTCAGAAAAAGCCAGACTTTTAATAATCATCATGACCAAGGTATTTAACCTTTTACCAGACTACAAAATTTTAGCCTTGTCCAAGTTGAAAGCATTTGCAGACGACAATTTCAGTGTGCCTCAAATGGTGCAATTTTCTCTTGATAGGGTAGAAAACATTGTGGGAAAAAGAAAAAATGCTGGTTACCAGCATTTTCTCGTTTTCCCACAATGTTTTCAAAAGGCTTCTGTCCCAGGGTCGTTAAAAGGCATCATTGTGCAGTAAAGGGTTAAAAACATTGTTGGAAAAGGAGAAAATGCTGTTAACTAGCATTTTCTCCTTTCCCATCAATATTTTCAACCATTTAATGCTCTACCTAAAGACAAACTTTCCAACTGGTCCAGATTGAAAGCATTTGCAGATGACATTTGTGGCTCAAATGATTTGATTTGTCTTTGAAAAGGTGGACCATATTGTGAGTACAGGGTCCGTATTCACCACTCATTCTTAAGAACATTCTTAGTCTTATTCTCCAAGATTTTCCAGCTTTGAAAGTGACACAATTTCTGATTGGTTAAACCATTTGGTTTAGCCAAGCATTAGGTGTGTTACTTTCAATTTTGGAAAATCTTGGAGAATAAGACAAAGAAAATTCTTAAGAATGGTTCATGAATACACACCCAGGAGTTAAATACTGGTTTTGCTGTAAACGTTGGTCGCCAACTCTGGTTTTGAAGGTCATTGGTTCATGTCCGACGGGGCAATTTCTTTTTTTTTGCCCAAGTATATTTTTTTCATTTTTCCATATCTAAGTGTAAATTTTCATGTCCTATTAAAATATCAAATACCAACATTATCATCTGGTGAAGCATTAACCCATTCTCAAACGACAAATTTTGGACTGGTCCAAATTGAAAGAGTTTGCAGACGACAATTTTAAATTTGATGAAAATGGCAGAAAGTTCTCAAAAAGGGTAGAAAACACTGTGGGAAAAGGAGAAATTGCTCGTTATGAGCAATTTCTCCTTTTCCCACAGTGTTTTCAAAAGACTTGTACTGCAGACACATGAAAACCAGGGCTTGTTTGGGAAAGCATTAATAAACATGGAGAGACATTTCCCTTGGTAATACCAATGGTAACACACTTTGGCAGGTTCTAGGCATGAATATTTTGGGAGCCAAAAAACACCCCTGTTTAAGTCTATACCAGACAACACAATCAAACACTAGATAGTAAGTTTTGTCCACAAATCAAATATGGCTTAAATTGGTGGATTTGTTTTTGACAGAGTTGAAAATGGAGAAAATACTGGTTACGAGCTTTTTCTCCTTTTCCCATTATGTTTTCAGAAGCTTTCTTTCTCAGGATTGTCAAAAGAAGGGACTGTTTGACATAGGGTAAGAGATACCAACTTGAATATGGAAGCCAACTTTCAAGGTTGGTCCTTTAGAATCATTGATAAGATAACTCTAGAAGCATCTGTTGATGTACAAAAATAGGTAAAATTTAATGACTTGACCTCATGGTTCTTGAACCCTTTACCAAACAGTCTGGAGTTTTAACGACCTTGAAGAAAAAGCCTTTTGAAAACATGGTAAGAAAAGGAGAAAACGCTGGTAAGCAGCATTTTCTCTCTTTCCGACAAAGTTTTGTATCCTATTAAAGTCAAATATCATCTATCGAGACACATTTGTCAAAATTTTAGACTTGACCAAATTCAAGGCAATTTCAGATGAGAAAAAAAATGTGATGCAGAAATTAAAATTGTTTTCGGAAGGGTAGAAAGGGCTCATTACCAGCATTCCCTCCTTTTTCCCACAATGTTTTCAAAGGCCTTCTTTCTCAGTTTCATTAAAATCATTTAAAACTCGGGATTTTGCGGTAATGAGTTAACCCTTTACCACACAGTCCCAACTTTAAACGACCCTGAAGAAGAAGCCTTTTGAAAACATTGTGGGAAAAGGAGAAAATGCTGGTAACAGCATTTTCTCCTTTTCCCACAATGTTTTCTACTCTATCAAGGACAAATTTCGTCTTTCGATTTGGACAGGTCTAAATTTTTGTCGTTTGGTAAAGAGTTAATCAGCAGGGAGGGTCATGTAGATAAATTGATAGAAGAGATGTTTCATGTACAAACAACTCATTTTAGGTGCCATCTCAATCAACCTTATGGCCAAATCAATGTACAATCTTGGAGTCTATGTTCTTGCTGAAGCATATAGGAGTTCCTGTGATCTTGTGAATTAATTAACAGGTGTCACTTACCTTGCAAAAAGTTCTGTTCTTTGTTCAGTAAAAAGATCTAAATGTATTTTGTTTGAGCAGATAGCATCATTTTCCTTAACCAAAAGCAAAATATTAGACTTGTCCAAATTGAGAGCATTTGCAGATGACTAGATAAATCTGACTCAAAAACTGAAGTTTGTTTTTGGACAGGTAGAATAACATCGGCAAGGGAGAAAATGCTTTTTATGAGCATTTTCTCTTTTGCTCTCAATGCTTCCAAAATCTTCTTTAGGGTCATGAAAACTCAGGATTGTGTGGTAAAGGGTTAAGGGCCTAAGAAGATTCTAAAGAAAGAAAGATTGGCAAAAGGGTATCAGAAAACCCCTGGGCTTATCAGTAGCAGTTATAAAGCATGAGTTATTCCACTCTGTATTTATACCTCAGCAGCCAAGGGTTTGGTGCTTTCCTTTGGACTAGTCTTTGTCTATTTTGAACATTCTGATTTTGAAAAACAAAAATAACAAAGGGGGAAATTGCTGAATATTTTTCCAGCAGTCTTTTGTGATTGTTTCAGTGTGAAAATAATTTTGAAATCCAAACTACCAGAATGAGGTGACGGATTAGCAATAAAAAAGGCCATTCTGACTTCATGAACATGCAAGCTGATCTTGGGCATTACACCATTGTCTCTTATATCAGATAGTCCGGTCAACTGAAAATGGCCATTCCTTTTATTTTCCTCTTCTTGTCCTTGTAAGGGTTAACCCTTTACCAAACAACAAAATTTTAGACTTGTCCTGATTGTAAGCATTAGTAGACACAAACTAATCTGGGTCAGATGATGGAACTTTGTATTTGATATGTTAGAAAACATTGTGGGAAAAAGGAGAAAATGCTGGTTATCAGCATTTTCTCCTTATCCCCACAATGTTTACGAAAGCTTTTTCTGGAAGGGTGGTTTAATCTCGGGATTGTGTGGTAAAGGGTTGAGAACTCAAGTTGTTTTTTATCAGTCCGAGGTTATCTGGATACAGTGTATTGCTAATTTGTGCTCATTTCCTGTTGGAAGTGTAGAGCTTATCTCTGCAGTGTTGAAGTACCTGTTAACTCTTTCCCAAACGACAAATTTTGGACTGGTCCAAATTGAAAGAGTTTGCAGACGACAATTTTAAATTTGATGAAAATGGCATAAAGGTCTCAAAAAGGGTAGAAAACACTGTGGGAAAAGGAGAAATTGCTCGTTACGAGCAATTTCTCCTTTTCCCACAGTGTTTTCAAAAGACTGCAGACACGTGAAAACCAGGGCTTGTTTGGGAAAGGGTTAATGTAGAAATGGTGCTTTTGCTCTGCTCTGCTCTTCTGTTCTCCCCAGCAAATTGATTGATTGATTGTATGGTGTTTAACGCTGTTTTCAACATTATTTTGGTTATATCGCGGCGGTCAGTGCACCTATCCATGCTTTCCTGGAGTTTCTTTCACCAGTACTACGCACAAGATTTCTTTCCAAGCCACTGGCTGCTTTCCCACATAACCATCATTTGAAACAATGGTCAGCAGTGAGAGAGGAATGAATGCTGTCGCAATGACTATCATCAATCCTTGGAAAGAAATTGGCCGAGCCGGGGATGGAACCAGCGACCTCCTGTTCTCAATTCCTGTATGCTACCGACTGCACTACGGGGGCTCGGCTCTCCCCAGCAAAGTTTGATGCACTTCAGAACTTGATACTTCTATTGGAACACCAATCAGGTGTTTTAACCCCACATCATACTTGCCTAACTGCTTGTTATAGATGCTAATAGGAATGCCCAAACTTTCTTGATATCGGTGCTTACAGAGGAATGCCCCATTCTGATGTTTGAGACTGCAAAATTCGGGTTTTTTTTGGGGGGGGGGAGGGGGGGGGAGCGTGGATGTTACATAATGAGCAGTGCTCTGGGAAAAGGAGATTTAATGCATCTTTGTAATGCATTATACCAAGCGTGTTGTTGCGTATTGAGGTATCATAAATGGTCCTTTGTGTTTAGATAATTAATCAATAGCTAAAAGTTTCCACCCAAGTCTGCCTGTGCAGTATGATTTACACCGACTTGTTTTATCGAAATTTTTGGCAAAAAATGTCCTCACAATAATAAATTATTGCAGTATTTATGTTGTCTTTCTATCCCCGTCGCCCACCTTTCTCCGCACCCTCCATACACATGCACCCATACATACACTGATTGAATTTGATTTATTTAGTGCTCTTATGGTTAGTTAACTCTTTACCGCACAATCCCAACTTTTAACGACCTTGAGAAATAAGCCTTTTGAAAACATTGTAGGAAAAGGAGAAAATGCTGATAACCAGCATTTTCTCCCTTTCCCACAATGTTTTCTACCCTTCCCAAAACAAATTTCAATTTTTGAGTCACATTTATGTAGTCATCTGCAAATGCTTTCAATTTGAACAAGTCTAAATTTTTGGCGTTTGCTAAAGATTTAAGTCTCCATAGGACACAGTAACTGTTCTGAATTATTCTGTAAGTAAATTGGGGGAAAATGCCTTAACCCCCCTACCAGACAACAAAATCATAGCCTTGTCCAAACTGAAAGCATTTGCATACGACAATTTCATTGTGGCTCAAATGGTGCAATTTTTCTTTGATAGGGTAGAAAACATTGTGGGAAAAGTAGAAAATGCTGGTTACCAGCATTTTCTCCTTTTCCCACAATTTTTTCAAAAGGCTTCTTTTCCAGGGCCG
The DNA here is from genome assembly GCA_945859785.2 of Tridacna gigas. Classification (NCBI taxonomy): domain Eukaryota; kingdom Metazoa; phylum Mollusca; class Bivalvia; order Cardiida; family Cardiidae; genus Tridacna; species Tridacna gigas. The sequence continues at coordinate 1,788,630 of OX244039.2, forward strand.
TCAAAAGAGGGGATGGTGTGGTAGTGAAGCAAAGGTACAATAAGCGGCTTCATACAGAAATTACACTAATTGTGCTATCTGTGTGCTGTATCAGTGTGTCAGAGTTGCCATTTGAAATATGGAGACAAATATTTTTAAATGTCAAACTGGACAGTAACGGGCCCTCTGGGATCCAAGGATCCAGCTATCCAAATATGATTAGATTTGTAGATTACCTCCTTACCTCCAGAAACAAACTGGCAGAGGATAGCTATGAAAACATTCTTGTTGAATACTGATTATCAGTCAGCATGAAATACGGACCTGGTTTGATTTATGAATACCTTGGAAAACATTGTGGCACAAGAAAAAATTGCTCTTAAGAGTAATTTTTGCTTTTGCCACAATATTTCCAAAGTTGGTTTGCTGCAGAGTGGAGTGTGTTAATTGCTTTTATAACCGGAGCTGATAAATTTAAGACCTGTGCCAGATTCTGTGTAAGCTGAGAGGTCATAGAAACTTAGGTACTGGACTAAAATTTTGTGACTTTAGGTCACGAATTATTCTCTAATCGTTAATTTTAATCTGCTAATTGACCTGATTATTTCCAGTTCTTGGAAAACACATAGATATGAAGAATATGTGACAAGAGTATCATGCCATGGACAGCGTACTGTCCAAGGACTGATTCTGCAAGATACTAGAATAATTGTTTTGCTTATAATTATGGACATTATTAAGCCTTTAGCAGACGACAAAATTTTAGCCTTGTCCAAATTGAAAGCATCTGCAGACAACAATTTCAATGTGGCTCAAATGGTGCAACTTTTCTTTGATAGGGTAGAAAACATTGTGGGAAAAGAAGAAAATGCTGGTTACCAGCATTTTCTCCTTTTCCCACAATGTTTTCAGAAGGCTTCTTTCCCAGGGGCGTCAAAAAGCGGTAAAGGGTTAATTTTTGGGGGGGTTCTATCACTAAGTCTTTTCAAGAAAGAAGTACCAGTTTTGTATCACAGAGTAAATATCTGAATCCACACTGTGGATAAATCTGTGCTGCTTGTTTAGCATCAAGTTGACCCTTTAACTCTTTCTGGGATGACAAAATTTTAGACTAGTCCAAATTGGAAGCATTTGCAGATGACAAAATTAATGTGAATGAAAATTTGAATTTTTCTTGAAAGGTAGAAAACATTGTGGGAAAAGGAGAAAATGCTGGTTACCAGATGAAAAAACATGGAAGTAAACCCCTTACCAAACAGCCCTGTGTGTTTATGACCTTGAGAAAGAAGGCTTTTGAAAACATTGCGAGGAAAGGAAAGAATGCTGGTACCCAGCATCAGCTCCTTTTCCTACCATGTTTTCTACCTTTTCAAAGACAAATTTATCATTTTATAGCCACAAGTTTTCAATTTATCAACTGAAAATTCTTACAAAATAGTCAAGCCTAAGATTTTACAGTCTGGTTAAATTTTAGTGTGTTCCATGTTAAGATTAATTATCTGCAGATAAAACTATTATTAAGTGGTAAAATTGAACTGAAATTCTTTGGCAAGTTAAAGAACATGATGGAAAGAGATGTAAAATGCTCAGGTTACCAGCATTTTTCCCTATTCCTACCAAGGTTTTCGAAAGCCTATTTTGTCAGAAGTAGAAAAAATGTAAGAAATGTCTAAAATAAAAGAATTTTCAGACAACATATGAAATGGTGCTCACTGATGAGATTTGCCTCTGTAAGGATAGAAAAAATTGTGGGAGAAGGAGAAAATGCTGGTTACCAGCATTTTCTCCTTTTCCCACCAATATTTTCAAAGGCCTTATTTGACAGGATCATCAAACTCAGCATAAAGTGTTAAGAAAGTGAAAGTGTTGTTGTTGACAACAAGAAATTAGAATTGCTGGTTTCCTCCAAACTTGTGTTGTCTACTTAACTAAGTATTTAATCATCTTCAGATATCAACAATACGTCATTGTCACTTGCCCTGTAGAAGGATTTGTTAAAGGATGTTGCCGTTAACTTGTTGGTCAAGTTAGGGCCCACCATCCAAAAAAGGGGCCACACTTCTGTAGTATTCAAGTGTTGATGCAAATATACCATGTTTCACCACACTCCCCATATACCTCTTTACCAAAGAATTCCGAGTTTTAACAGCCCTGAAGAGATAGCCTTTTGCAAAAAACCTTGTGGGAAAAGGAGAAAATGGTGGTTATCAGCATTTTCTCCTTTTCCCACGAGGTTTTCTACCATATCAGAGCAAGAAATCATCATTTAAGCAACATCTAATTTGTCCTCTACTAATGCTTTCAATTTTTCTGCTCCAAAATATTGTCATTTGGTAAAAGGTCAACCCTTTACCACACATTTCCTGGTTTTAACCCTTTACCATACGACAAAATTTTAGCCTTGTCCAAATTCAAAGCATTTGCAGACGACAATTTCGATGTGGCTCAAATGGTGCAACTTTTCTTAGGGTAGAAAACATTGTGGGAAAAGGAGAAAATGCTGGTTACCAGCATTTTCTCCATTTCCCACAATGTTTTCAAAAGGCTTCGTTCCCAGAGGCGTCAAAAGGCGGCATTGTACAGTAAAGGGTTAACCCTTATCCTGCTGAATAAAAGAAATGAAACTTTCAAGCCAATAGTATAAACCCAAAACTTTCCTGTTTCAAAGGGATTTTTGAAGGGAAGGCATCTCCTAATCGGACAGTGTAGATCAAAGATCAGACTGCACGCTCTGTGCAGCCTGATCTTGATCTATGCTGTCCGCAAAAGGTCAGTGAGTCGCGATAAGCAGCCTAAGGGTTAACAACTAGGAGGAGATAGCCTTTTGAAAACCTAATGGGGAAAGGAGAAAATGCTGGTAACCAGCATTTTCTCCTGTCCTACAAGGCTTTCTACATTTTCACAGACAATACCATCATTTCAGTTACATTTGTTGTCTGCAAAATATGCAAGTCTTAAATTTTATTGTTTGGTAAAGAGTTAATTCAGCTTACCACATACTTTCATGTTCCTTTGTGTATAGTGTAGATTAAGATCAGATTGCGCAGAGCTTGCAGATGTATCTTGGATTTGACATACCTTGCACTGTAGAATGCCAAACATTTCACAGATGTTGTTTGTGAGGATATTTAGTATATAGTCACATGTGTCTGAGGTAATTCAGATGGGTTCTTACAGCATTAGTTTTTTGGACTAGATAATGATTTTGGAACACATACATCCCTGAACTTATCTTGATCTGATTAATTGATCGAATGGTGTTTTATGCCGCTTTCAACATTATTTGAGTCATATGACGGCGACAGCTCACATATTCATGTATTTCTCGGCTTTTACCAGTACTAGGCTAGGGCTCTGAAGTGTCTTGCCCAAGTACACACCCACAAAAAGCCCACCGGATCAGGTGGGGTTCAAACCCAGGGCCTCCCGGTTACGAGTCCCACACTCCATCACTGAGCAATGCAGGACTCCTTATCTTGATCTACATGCAAGGATCATGCAATAGTATGAATCTTATTAGCCCTTTCCCAAAAAACAAATCTTCGACTCTTCCAAGTTGACGGCATGTGCAGACAACCAATCAGAAAGTGGAACAAGTAAATTTGAATTCTTTGATAGGGTATAGAACATGGTGGTAAAAGAAGAAGATGCTTGTAACCAGCATTTTCTCCTCTTCCCACAATGTTTTCAAAAGTCTTTTACCTCAGGTTTGTTAAAACATTATTTTTTTCCCAAATATGTAAGCCAGACAAGACTGACTTGGTCATTTTCATTCCATGAAGAAGGACTGTTTTCTTTTTAATTGCTGTTTTAATTGGAATATTCCACATCAGGCAGTGAGCAATCCAAATCAGATTGCTTATTCTTTGCAGACTGATCTTGATTATTTAACATACACTGATTAACTAAATTTGTTCTGCTTGACTTCCAAAGGTACTTAGGAAAGTCAGCAGTTGAAAGCCGATAAGGAGAAAGAGGAAATGGTGGAGTGTCATTAAAGTGCAAGGTTCAACAGTTTCCCTCCCAACCTTGTATCCTCCTCCTCCTAACCAACCTTTCTTGTAGTAGCACAAGGATTTATTTCTGGAAAATTTACCAATTTGATTAACCCTTTACCAAATGACAAAATTTTAGACTGGTCCAAATTGAAAGAGTTTGCAGTCAACAATTTTAAATTTGATGAAAATGGCAGAAAGTTCTCAAAGAGGGTAGAAAACACTGTGGGAAAAGGAGAAATTGCTCGTTACGAGCAATTTCTTCTTTTCCCACAGTGTTTTCAAAAGACTTGTACTGCAGACACGTGAAACCCAGGGCTTGTTTGGGAAAGGGTTAACCCTTTACCAAACGGCAAAATTTTAGACTGGTTCTAATTGAAAGCATTTGCAGACGACAAATAAAAGGTGGCCAAAATGACAAAATTTGTCTATGATAGGGTAGAAAACATTGTGGGATAAGGAGAAAATGCTGATTACCAGCATTTTCTCCTTTTCCCATAATGTTTTCAAAAGGCATTTTGTTCAGGGTCGTTAAAACGCATGATTGTGTGGTAAAGAGTTAACCCTTTACCACACAATCCTGACTTTTAACAAGGCTTTAAAAAACATTGTAGGAAAAGGATAAAATGCTGGTAACCAGAATTTTCTCCCTTTCCCACAATGTTTTTTTCCCTATCAGAGACAAAAATCATCATTTGAACTACATTTATTTTGTTGTCTGCAAATGCTTTCAATTTGGTCAAGTCCAAATTTTTGTCGTTTGGTAAAGAGTTAACATCAAACTGTTTCCTTTCATACCAGACAATGCCAGAATGCTGTAGACTGTCACAAGTTGAGTCTATACCTTTAAAGATTTGACCATTCAAAGTACTTGCAAGACAAGGTAATGAAATGTGACTCAAATGCTGTTTTGTCCTTGATAGGCTTGGAAATGTCGTTGGAAAAGGAGAAAATGTTAACAAGCAGCATTTTCTCCTTTTCATGGAATGTTTTCAAAAGATTTCTTTTTCAAGGTCGGAGAAGCTCTACAACAATACTTGGAAATTATGTGAATATTTTTCTTGAAAGTTTCTTTTAGTTACATCATAAGGAATTAGAATCTTAATAGCATGTGGCTGGTCTTTGGTTCCAAAATGCAGGTAACCAGCATTTTCTCCTTTTCCACAATGTTTTCTGCCCTTCGAAACACTAAATTCAATTTTTAAGTCACATTTATTTAGTTGTCTGCAGATGCTTTCAATTTAGACTGGACCGAAACTTCGTCGTCTGGTAAAGAGTTTATCAACAGTTTCAACTCTTTACTGGAAAACAAAATTTTAGACTTGTCCAGATTTAATGTTCTTGCAGATGAAAAATAAATGTGATTCAAATTCATGGCATGAAAAATGTCCTTGGAAGAGCAGAAAACATTTAGGATATAGGAGAAAATGCTGGTTACCAGCATTTTCTCCTTTTCCCACAATGTATTTAAAAGTGTTCCGATGATCCTTTGGTAAAGGGTTAAGCCAATAAGAAAGACTTAACACTTTACCAAACAATCCCAACTTTTAACAACCCTGGGTAAGAGGCCTTTTGAAAACTTTGTGGGGAAAGTGAAAAGATGCTGGTAACCAGCATTTTCTCCTTTTTCCACAATGTTTTCAACCCATAACGAGTCAGGTTTCATCAATTGAGCCCCTTGTAATTTGGTGTCTGCAACAGCTTTAAATTTTGATGAGCGTAAAATTTTGTTGTTCAGTAAAGAGTTAACCCTTAAGCTGCTAATCACGACCTACTGACCTTTTGCAGACAGTGTAGATCAAGATCAGACTGAACAGAACGTGCAGTCTGATCTTTGATCTACACTGTCCGATACGGTATTTCCTTTCCGGTGAAATCCACTTTGAAAACGCAATGTTTGGGCTTTTAGTATTGAGTAGAAATTTGTGTTTCATTTATTCAGCAGCTTAAGAGTTAACTACATATTTTGTATCAAGTGATTGTTTCTCACTAGGACTATTGTCCGCTTTGTGGTGAGATCCTGCTTGTTTGCATGTGACACATTGATTTAATTGCGAAATTTCTTGTACGAGAAAGTTCATGTAAGTTGTCCCTTCGGGATTTGAAGCTAATTCGAAGGTAACTTTATTTCACTTTTTCTCCCAGTATTTTGTTTTTCTCTCTCTTTAATCCTTTCCCGCACAAATCCATTTGTTTTAACTACCCTGAGAAATCAGACTTTTTGAAAACATTGTGGGAAAAGGAGAAAATGCTGGTAACCAGCATTTTCTCCTTTGACCACAATGTTTTCTAACCGATCAGATATAAATCAAATCAAATGAGCCGCATTTAATTTGCCATCCGCAAATACTTTCAATGGGGACTGGTACCAGTCTAAAATATTATTGTGTGGGAAAGAGTTAGGATTCCTGAAGTAAAACAATGGAAATATGATTGTATTTTTAGTAAGTTATAAATCTTCCCCAAACAATAATTAGATCCTCATATTTGCTTGTGTTTGTCATTTTTGGACAGTGTAGATCAAGCCATATGAGCCCAGGACCTTAGGCCAGTAATATACAGGGCTTGAATTGAGGGAGTCGAGGTTCGGACCCCTAGCTCGTCCAATTTCTTTCTTAGGATTGATGATGGTCATTGTGACAGGATTAAATTTCTCTGTCACTGCTGATCATTATTTTGATAATGAGAAGTTGGGAAAGAAGCTCCTTTCCAACAATGTTTTCTGCCCTATCAAAGAAAACTTGCACCATTTGTGTCATAATGAAATTTACCAAAATCTTAGACTTGTCTAAACTGAAAGTATTTGCAAAAGATAAAGGCGCAAATGATGAAATTTTTCTTTGGAAAAGTAGAAAACAGGGAGGGAAAAGAAGAAAATGCTGGTTACCAGCATTTTCTCCTTTTCCCACGATGTTTTCATAAGCTTTCTTTCTCAAGGTCATTAAAACTCTGAATTTATCTATGATCTATACTGTCCACTCAGCTTAACCCTTTATCAAACAACAGAATTTAAGACTAGTCCAAATTGATAGCAGTTGCAGATGACAAAATAAATGTGACTGAAAAATTGAAATTTGTTTTGGGAAGGGTAGATAACATTGTGGGAAAAGGAGAAAATGCTGGTTACTAGTATTTTCTCCGTTTCCAACAGTGTTTTCAAAAGGCTTCTTTCTCAGGGTCGTTAAAAGTGGGAATTGTATGGTAAAGAGTTAAACAACATAGACAAAGCAACCATGAGATTGCAAGTACTAGTAACTAGGTCTTATTCCTATCCCAAACCGCTCTAAGAGTTAAGTTATCAAGTTCTTATCAGTTTGGTAACCATCATTTCAGTTGATTGATTGATTGTAACACTATGCGGTTTAATGCAGTTTTCAACATTATTTCAGTTATATCGCGGCGCCCAGTGCACCTATCCATGCTTTCCTGGAGTTTCTTTTACCAGTACTCTGCACAATATTCTTTCCAAGCCACTGGCTGCTTTCCCACGTAACAATCGTCGAAACAATGGTCAGCAGTGAGAGAGGAATGAATCCTGCCACAATGACTATCACCAATCCTCGGAAAGAAATTTGCCAAGCTGGGGATCAAACCAGCAACCTCCTGTTTTCAAGTCCTGTACGCTATCGACTGAGCTACGGGGACTTGGCCCATCATTTCGGACAAAATGGACTACCTGTCCAGTTTTGTGACAGTGAAAATTGTTGGAGCAAGAAAGCAAAATAGCTGAGCTGTAGATATAAACACTCTCTTATTTATGGGTTTCAGGTTATAAATATTTCTGCTCAAAGTCTCAATTTGATTGTCATAAAGTTGTGAGAGAAATGTACTTTTATCACACCATTACACGGTTATGGATTTTGATGACGTTTTCTTATGACCCACTGGCTTTGAAAATGGTAGTATAGCTTGTGTCATTGATGATGTTCAATTTCTGATCAATAAGAAGACTGGCTATACATGTAATAAATTTATTATGACCTTCACAACAGACTGGAAGCAGTTCTTATATCTTCTGTAGTATCCTATAACCACACAGGTTGTTTGAACTCTGACAGACAACATTAAAATGTGGTCCAAATGAGTAGCATTTGAGGGAGGACAACAAAGTAAGTGCAGCTCAGATGATGGGATTTGTCTCTGAAAGAGTGGTAAACATTTTTTGAACAGGGGAAAATGCTGGTTACCAGCATTTTCTATTATTTTTTCCCACAATGTTTTCAAAAGCCTTTTTCCCACATAGCCATTAACCCTTTACCACACAATATTGGCTTCTAACAAACCTGAAGTAGGAGGCTTTGAAAGACATCCTGGGAAAATGAGAAAATGCTGATAACCAGCAGAGATCGAGACAGGGGGAGTGATTTTGATTTCAAAATTGAAAATATTGATTATTCTCTACTAAACCCTATGTTATGGGTACTCATTAAAATCATCTCGATGAGACGATTCTAATGAGTACCCACAACACAGGGTTTGGAACAGAAATAATGGATTTAGAATAATCACTCCCTCTTATCTGGAGTTGTGTTTAATGAGCATTTTCTTCTTTTACCAGGATGTTTTCTACCCTTTCTAATATAAATTCTATCATTTGAGCTGCATTTATTTTGCAGTCTTAAAAAGCTTTCTGTATAGATTTTGTGCAGTCAGATTTTGATCTATTCTAACCTGATATGCAATTTAAATCTGGGTCGAGCACTGAAAGGGTTCAGATTGAAGTATTTTTTTGGTCCATACCCATTGCAAATATTGGGCTGTCTAGTAGTAAATCTGAATGCTAGCAAAAGTATGTATAGGATATTTTGAACCGCCCCTCACTTGATAGTATAGATTGTGATCAACAAAATAAAATTCTTCTTGCTTGGTGGAGCACTATTTTTGTTAAGCCGAGCCCAGTAAGTGGTGTGTATTAGATAGGTGAGAAACTGTTCACGCAAGGTTAGTTGTATTTGCATTTCACTAGAGCGATCGAGCGGAACTCTGCCCTACAGCAAGAGTTCTCCTGTCATAGTACAGCAAACTTAAATCTTACGAGTCACTACCCTCCACTTCCTGTGAGATATCAGTCATTAATAGACGAGATGCTCTATGAATAACGCGTAGCTCTGTATTTAGTTAGTGAACTCCGTGAGATATTTCAAAACCACAGGAGAAACCGGCTTTCTCTCCTTCAGTCTATTAATTTGATTTAGGAGAAGACTTCTGTGCTTTCTGTGGTCATCCTAGGACAGTGGCCAGTTTAGCTAGGACCTGTAAATCATTGTGGATTTTCAAAGGGTCCTTGACTGGAGATTTGACAGATTTGACAACTGTAGCACACAGGATATTGCTAGCTTGTGGTGGTTGTAGGATATACATGTTACTCATTGGACATTTTAGATCAATAGTCACCAGTGAAATCTAGCCCTAAATACCAGTTTGTTTTAACTGGATTGGATAAAAGAAGGGAAAACAATTTAATTGGAATATTTATCTATGCATATTATGGTAAATATCGTCTTTTTTTTTTTCATGTAACACCAATAAATTCTTAACATTGAATATCTTTAGAAGAACTGTATAATATATATTTATTTAACAGATTTTGCATTCTATTGAATAATTGTGTGAAATATTTTATAGATGTTTTACAAAGAGGCCTATAGAAACTTGAAACCTAGATACCAGAAATTGATTTAATTGGTATAACAAATCACAGCTGCATGTTGTTTAACCCATTACCACACAGTGCCGAGTTTTAACACCCCTAGGAAATTAACCTTGGTAACCAGCATTTTCTCTTTTTTCCACAGTGTTTTCTACACTTCCTTAACAAATTTCAATTTTTGAGCCATATTTGATTTGTGGTCTGCAAATGCTTTCACTTTGGACTGGTCTGGAATATTGTCATTTAGTAAAGGGTTTACATTCCATAAAAAAGAGAACCTTGCAGTACTCATTAAGAAGAAGACTTTTTACAGCATTGTTACAGAAAATGAATTTCTCATTTCCACAATTTATTTATTTGTCTTCTTGTTTTCATGCTTTATTCTGCATCCAAGTTTTATATCTGATGACCTTTACTCTTGAGTTTCCATTCTGTTACCGAGATCTGAAAATTGCTTTTAGTGTAAAGGGGTAATGAGTTACAGAGAAAAATTACAGTACATGATTGGGACCTTACCCTTTACACCCTGTAATGTGTGGGCGTTTCAGTTTTCATTAACTTCACAAAAAAAAATGATTTGGATCAGAAAGGATCAAACAGTAATCATCAATCCCTTAGCTATTTGTAAAATTTAACCCTTTCCCAAATGACAAATTTTGGACTGGTCCAAATTCAAAGAGTTTGCAGACAACAATTTTAAACTTGATGAAAATGGCAGAAAGGTCTCAAAAAGGGTAGAAAGCACTGTGGGAAAAGGAGAAATTGCTCGTTACGAGCAATTTCTCCTTTTCCCACAGTGTTTTCAAAAGACTTGTACTGCAGACACGTGAAAACCAGGGCTTGTTTGGGAAAGGGTTAATTGGAATAGTATAAGTTTGAATAAATGCAGGTACTTTTTGTGTTTAGTTCTCATGAAAGAATATATCACTTACTTGATATGAACCTTTCACCATATAATTCCAACTTTTGACAACCCGGAGAGAGACAGCTTTTGAACACATTGTTGGAAAAGGAGAAAATGCTGGTATTCTCCTTTTCCCACAGTGTTTTCTACCCTTCCAAAAACAAATTTCAATGTTTGAGTCACATTTATTTTGTCGAAAGCAAAATTAATGCTTTTAATTTGGACATGTCTAAAATTCTGTCGTTTGAGAAAGGCTTAAAAGAGCTGAAAACATTGTTGGAAAAGAAGAAAATGCTGGTTACCAGCATTTTCTTCTTTTCCCACAATGTTTTCAAAAGGGTGGGACATACAGATTGTTAAAAACACAGTATTGTTTGGTAAAGGATTAACCCTTTACCGCACAATGCCGCCTCTTGACGCCCCTGGGAAAGAAGCCTTTTGAAAACATTGGGGAAAAGGAGAAAATGCTGGTAACCAGCATTTTCTTCTTTTCCCACAATGTTTTCCACCCTATCAAAGAAAAATTGCACCATTTGAGCAACATTAAAATTGTCGTCTGCAAATGCTTTCAATTTGGACGAGGCTAAAATTTTGTTGTCTGGTAAAGGATTAAGGAGCAAATTGTGTACTGTGGAATGGGGCATTCTAGTAATTATTTCCACATTTCACACCATCAGTAGGAAATATGAGTTGACCCACGTTATGTATGTGTATGAAATCTACATGGAACAAATGTACAGTTCCCCTAAAATTTTACACCTGTTGGGACCACAAAATATTGTGGCAGATTGATGCTTTCACAGATTTCAATTCTCTTCCTTTTGTGAAATTGATTACTAAAAGAATAAATGCTGTTGGATTAGATTTGATCTATCTGAGTTACGTTTATTATGTTCATGAAGGGATTTGTCTATAGCACGGTGCGTAAGAAGTCCTGTCCAATATGCAGCAAATATAGAAGGAAAATGAATGGTCACTGTGTAAATAATAGGATCTATCTGTATTTGCAAGGACAGGAAACAATGTGGGAAAAGGAGAAAATGCTGGTGAACAGCACTTTCTCTTGCTTTCACAATATTTTCAACTGCTTTTTTTTCTCAGGGTTATTGAAACTTGGATTAGTTTAGTTAAGACTTAACTCGAAGATTTCCAACCAAACAAGCTGTTTTCAGTCAGGAATGATTTTAAGGCTATCTGTTGCAGAGACCCAACATTATAAATCTAAGATCAGACTGCAAGTTATGTGGAATATCCTGTGTTTTGTTACCTGACATTAACCCTTTACCGCACAATGCCGCCTTTTGACGCCTCGGGGAAAGAAGCCTTTTGAAAACATTGTGGGAAAAGGAGAAAATGCTGGTAACCAGCATTTTCTCCTTTTCCCACAATGTTTTCTACCCTATCAAAAAAAAGTTGCACCACTTGAGCCACATTGAAATTGTCGTCTGCAAATGCTTTCAATTTGGACTAGGCTGAAATTTTGTCGTCTGGTAAAGGATTAATACATGTATCTGGATCATAAACTGGCTCTCTTCTCCTAACTTCTGTAAGATGGTCTGATCACAAAGACACGCCCACTTTTCTGTATCCTCTCTTCAGTTTGATAAGCCTTGCTAATGGACTCTGTACAACATGCTGATTTTCAATACGGATTGTAGGTATAAGCATTTGTATCAAAAATCTTATGAACCTTTTACCAAACAATCCCATGTTTTAACCCTTTACCACGTAATCCCGACTTTAAACGACCCTGAGAAAGAAACTTTTGAAAACATTGTGGGAAAAGGAGAAAATGCTGGTTAGCAGCATTTTCTCCTTTTCCTTCAGTGTTCTCAAAAGCCTTTTTTCTTGGGGTTGTTAAAACTTAGGACTGTTTGGTAAAGAGTTAACCCTTTCTCATACGACAAATTTTGGACTGGTCCAAATTGAAAGAGTTTGCAGACGACAATTTTAAATTTGATGAAAATGGCAGAAAGTTCTCAAATGGGGTAGAAAACACTGTGGGAAAAGGAGAAATTGCTCGTTACGAGCAATTCCTCCTTTTTCCATAGTGTTTTCAAAAGACTTGTACTGCAGACACGTGAAAACCAGGGCTTGTTTGGTAAAGAGTTAACTTGGGAGCACTGGAGAGGGGCTGGATGCACACTCCCACACACAATTAGTCAGAGACCACTACGAATGGAGGACAAAAATAATTTTGATATTTGGGCGTAACCATGTCTAAATTATACTGCCTCTTCTCACACATCTATCAGAATTATTCTAGAGTCTTAATATTTTGTTTTAAATCTTTATGAGACAACAAACTTTAAATGCATCCCAATTAAAAGCATTTGCAGATGTCAAAATCAGTGTGGCTTAACTCTTTACCACAAAATCTCGAGTTTTAGTGCCCCTGATGGATAGGCCTTTTGAAACCATTGTGGTAAAAAGAGATAATGCTGGTAACCAGCATTTCTTCTGTTTCTACAATGTTTTCTACCCTTTCACATAAAAAAAAGTTAATGGAATAATATTTAATTTGTCGTCTCCATATGCCTTCAATTTGGATTAGTCTAAAATTCTGCTTTGTGGTAAAGAATGAAATAATTGGGTTTGTTTCTAAAAGAGTAGAAAACATTGTGGGAAGAGAAGAAAAATCAAAATGCAGGTAATCAGCATTTGCTGGTTTTTCCAAAATGTTTTCAAAAGATTTTGTCCACAGGGTCAAACATGGGATTTGTTTTGTAAAGGGCTAACAAACTTGATTCCAAAAGCAGAAATATTGACTGCCCTTGTCAAAACCTGTATTGTTGTAGTCATATAAATTATCTTATTGTGACATTATAAAGTATCCACAACATTGGTTTTGAAAACAACGCTGTTTATTTAACCCTTTACCGCACAATGACGCCTTTTGACGCCCCTGGGATAGAAGCCTTTTGAAAACATTGTGGGAAAAGAAGAAAATGCTGGTAACCAGCATTTTCTCCTTTTCCCACAATGTTTTCTACCCTATCAGAGAAAAATTGCACCATTTTAGCCAAATTGAAATTGTCGTCTGCAAATGCTTTCAATTTGGAGAAGGCTAAAATTTTGTCATCTGGTAAAGGGTTAGCTTGATACAGAACAAGGTTGTCCAAAAGTTGTTGGAACATAGGATTGTTTGGTAAAGGGTTAAAAAACGTAACTCTTTACCTAATGAAAAAATTTTAGACTTGTTCAGATTAAAAGTATTTGCCGACGAGAAAAGTAAATGATGACTCAAAAATGGAATTATGTCTTATGATGGAAGAAAAAACATTTTGGGAAAAGGAAAAAATGCTGGTTACCAGCATTTTTTCCTTTTCCCACAATGTTTATATTAGCTTTTCCTTTGCCATTTAAGCTTGTAATTCTTTGGTAAAGAGTTCATAGCCCCACACAGGGTTCAGGAAGCAGAGTTGGATGTTTTCCATAGTTTAGACATGAATGTTCAAACAAATCAATGCAGATTTGACATTTTCGGAACCGAGAAGTTAGTCACCACTTCTGTCTACAGTTGCATCTTTCTATCAGCATTGCAGGTCATATGTTGGGGATTGCATGACACCCCACCCACCCCACCCCCATCAAAAACACTGTTATGGAGGAAGTTACGGAGTGACTAGATTACAAAAGGGCTAAGCCCAAATATCAATATTGGGTGTAAATCCAGTTTGTACTTTTAATGTTTTGTGGTGGGATCAATTCTCCTCTTTTGTCAACAAGTCCCATATCTTAACTCTTTCTCTTAGATTAATGCTTTACCCAATAATACTGTTTTATTTAACCTCAGGCCAAACTCTTTTAAAAATGCTGGTTACCAGCACTATCTCTTTTTCCTGCTATGTTTTTCTCTCCAAGAGAAACATTTTTTGAGTTAGGCTTATTTTGCTGTCTGGAAATGCTTCAAATATGTACAGGTGGACAATATGTCATTTTGTAAAGAGTTTAGTCTATCTCTTTACCAAACGACAAAATTTTTGACGAACCCAAATTGAAAGCATTTGCAGACGACAAAATAAATGTGACTGAAAAAATGAAATTTATTTTGGGAAGGGTACAAAGCATTGTGGGAAAAGGAGAAAATTTTCTCCTTTTCCCACAAGGTTTTCAAAAGGCTTCTTTCTCAGGGTCGTTAAAAGTTGGGATTGTGTGGTAAAGAGCTATTGCGAATGAATTGATTTTATGGCAAAAAAATAAAAGCTTAGAAGGAATGTAGCGGTTCTGCATGGCTCAGTGGTAAAGTGTTGGACTCTGACCAGGAGGCCCAGGGTTTGAGCTTCACTGGAAGAGCTGGTCTTTTTGTGGGAGTGTCCCTGCGCAAGACGCATCAGAGTCCTGGAATTGATGAAACCATGAGCGTGCGTAATATGTGAGCTGTTGCCATGATATGACAGAGATGATGTTGAAAGTAGTGTAAAACACCACTCAATGAATCATTAAAATGATGAGCACAACTGACATGGTTTTGTGAACAGAATAGATTGAGATCAGGCTGCATAAAACCAGCAGTCTGAACCTTTTATCTTAACCCTTTACCACACAATCCCAAGTTCCAACAACCCTGAGGAAGAAGCCTTTTGAAAACATTGTGGAAAATGGAGAAAATGCTGGTCACCAGCATTTTCTCCTTTTCCCACAATGTTTTCTACCCTATCAAGGTCAAACTTAGTCATTTGGGCCACCTTTGATATGTCATCTGCAAATGCTTTCCATTTGAACTAGTCTTAAGATTTTGTCGTTTGGTAAAGATGTAAAGGGTTAACTCTGTACCACACAATCCCAAGTTTTAACCCTTTACCAAACAATCCCTGGTTTTCACGGCTCTGGTAAAGCACACTTTTGAAAACATTGTGGGAAAAGGAGAAAATGCTGGTAATCAGCATTTTCTCCTTTTACTGCAATGTTTTCTACTCTTCTCAAAACAAATTTCAATTTTTGAGTCACATTTATTTTGTTGTCTGCAATTGCTTTAAATTTGGACGAGTCTAAAATTTTGTCATTTGGTAAAGGGTTAAATTGTCATCTGCAAATGCTTTCAATTTGGACAAGTCTACAGTTTTGTCATTTGGTAAAGTGTTGACTGCTCCATAATGATCTGGGACTGTTATTTGTAGAGATTTTGAAACTAATATTTTATCCCCTCCTCTCCTCTCTCTTTTTTAGCTCCACTGGCCGAAGGCCAGCGGGCTTATGTCATGGCCCGGTGTCCGTCGTGCGTCCGTCCGTCCGTCCGTTAACTTTTATTTCAAACATCTTCTCTGAAACTACCCATCCGATTTTCACGAAACTTCACAGAAATGATCCTGACATGGTCCTCTTCAGAATTTCTTGAAAGAATTTGATTCCTTCAAAAACTGTGGTTGCCATGGCAACAAAACTGAAAAATATTGGAAATCTTTAAAAATCTTCTTGTCTGAAACCATAAGGCATAGGGCTACCAAATTTGGCATGTAGCTTTATGTAGTAGACCTCTATCATGTTTCTTGAAATTATAGCCCTGGGGTCAAAATTGGCTCTTCCCCAGGGGTCACAAGTTTTACATAGGCTTATATAGAGGAAACTTTAAAAATCTTCTTGTCTGAAACCATAAGGCATAGGGCTACCAAATTTGGCATGTAGCTTTATGTAGTAGACCTCTATCATGTTTCTTGAAATTATAGCCCTGGGGTCAAAATTGGCTCTTCCCCAGGGGTCACAAGTTTTACATAGGCTTATATAGAGGAAACTTTAAAAATCTTCTTGTCTGAAACCATAAGGCATAGGGCTACCAAATTTGGCATGTAGCTTTATGTAGTAGACCTCTATCATGTTTCTTGAAATTATAGCCCTGGGGTCAAAATTGGCTCTTCCCCAGGGGTCACAAGTTTTATACATAGGCTTATATAGAGAAAACTTTAAATATCTTCTTGTCTGAAACCATAAGGCCTAGAGCTACCAAATTTGGCATTTAGCTTGATCTAGTTGGAGTCTACCAAAAGTGTCCAAAGTATAGTCCTGGGGTTAATTTGGCCTCATACTTGGAAGGGGGGGTTCACAAGATTTACATAGGCTTACATAGGGAAAACTTTTAAATCTTGGTGTACATAGCCATAAGGCTTAGGCTACCAAATTTTGCATATAATTATAGCATTATTTAGTGGACAGTTACAAAGAGGGCCCAAGTTACAGCTCTAGGATCAAGTTTGGCCCTGCACCAGGGATCACAAGTTTTACATGGGTTTATGGAGTGAAAAGTTCAGAAACCATCTTGTTACCAGCCATAAGGCCAAGAACTCCCACATTTGGCATGTTATTCTTCTAATACAATATTCCCCATTTAGTCAGACTGTAGCCATGAGGTCAAAGTTTTATAAGGGCTTATATAGTGAAGACTTTTCTTCGTGGTTTATATTTATAAGCCAGTGGAGCGATACAGGGCCATCATGGCCCTCTTGTTTTCATCTCCCTGTTCGCTATTTCATTGTTTTTCTCCATTCAAATTTTTGGCACAAGCAGCAATAAAGCCCTAGGTTTAGCTTTGTTAGGCAGTTTTAGAGTCTTGTCAAAACAGGTTCTTTTTTGCTGTATTTGAATTAGAACCTTTGAAATTGGTCCTGGAGAGGGAAGTCGAGATTTAGTTTTTTGCTGTAACACAATACTTGTTTTGTCTATGACCTCATCGTCATATTTGTGGTACTCCTTGCCAATTTTTTAACCCATGGGAAATCATTTTCTCCATTTCCCACAATGTTTTCTTCTCTTCCAAAGGCAAATGTCTAGTCAAGAGACCCAGTTATTTTGTTGTTTGAAAATACATTCAATTTGGGCAAGCCTGACACCATTTGATTGATTGAATTTGCATTTATTTATCGTCGCCACTGTTTGCCCAAATGGGCAACATAGCACAGTCACACGGGACATCAGTTTAACCCTTTCCCAAACAAGCCCTGGTTTTCACATGTCTGCAGTACAAGTCTTTTGAAAACACTGTGGGAAAAGGAGAAATTGCTCGTAACGAGCAATTTCTCCTTTTCCCACAGTGTTTTCTACCCTTTTTGATAACTTTCTGCCATTTTCATCAAATTCAAAATTGTCATCTGCAAACTCTTTCAATTTGGACCAGTCCAAAATTTGTTGTTTGGGAAAGGGTTAAAGTCTCATGCGAAAGACTATTTTAGATGGCTAGCCATGGGGCTCAAACCCACACCCTCAAGCGACCCTAGACTTGATGTTTTTAGTCCTACGCTCTACTACCTGAGTGATGCGGGCTGGTCCTGAAAACACTTTGTTTAATAAAGGACTAAGTAACATAATATAAGTTGGAGGAAAATTGAGTGCTAAATGCCAAACTGGATATTATTATAATGATTACAGCATACCAATTATGTTGTATAATTAATTCATGGTGAAAACTATTTATTAATGTCACTGCAGTGACAGGAATTTGTAGATAACCATTAGAGCTTCTAAGAGGAACGTGTGAACAGAATGTAGTGTCTGAATGCCCACTATTTTTTTGTTTGTATGTTTCAGCCAACATCGGTCTGGAAAGTGCAACATGGAACTCGAGGTTCGTATTCACCAACTATTCTGAAGAACATTCTTAGTCTTTTTCTCCAAGATTTTCTACATTTGAAAGTAACACAATTTCTGATTGGCTAAACCAAATGGTTTAGCCAATCAGAAGTTGTGTTATTTTCAAATTTAGAAAATAAGACTAAGAACGTTCTTAAGAATGGTTGGTGTCAATACGCACCCAAAATTTTGTCATGTGGTAAAGAGTTAACCCTTTCCCAAACGACAAATTTTGGACTGGTCCAAATTGAAAGAGTTTGCAGATGACAATTTTAAATTTGATGAAAATGGCAGAAAGGTCTCAAAAAGGGTAGAAAACACTGTGGGAAAAGGAGAAATTGCTCGTTACGAGCAATTTCTCCTTTTCCCACAGTGTTTTCAAAAGACTTGTACTGCAGACACGTGAAAACCAGGGCTTGTTTGGGAAAGGGTTAATGAACTCCCATGATGCATTACACCAAGCAAGTCGTTATGTTTTTATGCATCTATAAAATCCTTTTTGTCCAATAACTGTCTAAATCATGAGATAGACTGGTCCTTTGACATACAGAAAATTGACAAATAGCGAAAAGTTTCGACCCAGGTCAGCCTGCGCATTCCGCGCAGGCTGACCTTGGTCGATACTTTTCGCAGATGCATTAAGCCCCCTCTTCACAGAGGATTGCTCATTTGTTTTGAGCTAAATGTTATTTAACCACAATGTTTTTCTGTCTGTGTAAGCATTTTTATCTGGATTAGAGTCATTATGGCGAGATTAGGAAAGGCCGTAATATAGACTGGTATGATTAGCTTATCCCAGATTGAGGTTTGGAATTTATATTGGCTGTCTTAACCCTTCACCACACAATCCCCAGTTTGAACAACCCAGAGGAAGAGGCCTTTTGAAAATGTTGTGGGAAAGGGAGAAAATGCTGGTGACCAGCATTTTCTCCTTTTCCGACAATGTTTTCTACCAGTCCAAAAACAAATCTCAATTTAAGAGTTACATATATTTTGTGGTCAGCAAATGATTTCAATATGGACAAGTCTTAAATTTTGTAGTTTGGTTAAAAAGTTAACCCTTTTCCACATGACAAAATTTTAGACTTGTCCGAATTGAAAGCATTTTAGATATGGCCCTTATGCTGTATGGTGGGATTAGTTGCCAACAGGGTAGAAAACATTGTGGGAAAAGGAAAAAATGCTGGTTACCAGCATTTTCTTCTTTTCATACAATGTTCCTAAAAAGCCTCTTTCTAGGGGTCATTGTGTGTATAACCCTTTACCATGCAATCCTGAGTTAATTTAATGACTCTGATCCTGTTTTAGAAAGCTTTGGAAATCATTGTGGGAAAAGGAGAAAATGCTAGTAACCGCAATGTTTTCAACCTTTTTACAGCAAAAGAAGCATACCTCCAGCCACATCTATATTGTTGTCTGCAAATGCTTTTGATGACCTCAAATTTTTGTTGTTTGGTAAAGAGTTAATTTTATCCAAGTTTATCAGGTAGAGGAAATACCACCATGGCCTCTTCTGACCCCCTTACCTTACAGATAAAGTTTTGTCTGCATTGCTTTCAAAAACCTTACTGTAAGAAGAGCAGTTGCATATAATAAGCAATTATTGTACTTTTTCCCACCATGTTTTCCAGAACTTTATGTGTAGATCAGGAATCCTACACCACTCAAAGCACTTAAACCCTTTACCACACAATCCAGACTTTAAATGACCCTAAGAAAGAAAGCTCTTGAAAACATTGTGGGAAAAGGAAAAAATGCTGGTAACCCACATTTTCTCCTTTTCCCACAATGTTTCCTACCCATCCCAACACAAATTTAAATTTTTGAGTCACATTCATTTTGTCATCTGCAAATGCTTCCAATCTGGACAAGTCTAACATTTTGTCATTTGGTCAAGTTTTAAAGATACATCCTTACAGCCAGGGAGAAAAAACCAATTTCAAAATTTGATAGACTGCAGAATGGTTCAGAATTTAGTCAGATCTATAAACATGATAAATTACCGATATATATGGTGCAATGGATAAATGCATATACTGGAAGTCTTTTATTTAAAACCGGAAACCTCACAAGAGTGATTTTTTTGATGACCTCCAGAAAATGAAATGCATTTTCTATCGGTCGTAATCTATGCAACTGTCGGGGGCAGCATTTTGCATGAAGATACAAAAATGATTAAAGTTTGACAAAAAAGATGAAATGGGTTAAAAATTGGCTGGAGACAGTTTAGATGTATCTTTAACTCTTAACCAAACAATCCTGAGTTTTGATAACCATGAGGAAAAAGGCTTAACCCAATACCGACTTTAAACGACCCTGAGAAAGAAGCCTTTTGAAAACACTGTGGGAAAAGGAGAAAATGCTAGTAACCAGTATTTTCTCTCCTGTAACCGCCAAGCCCCGTAGCTCAGTCGGTAGCGCACAGGACTTGAGAACAGGAGGTCACTGGTTCGATCTCGGGCGCTGCCAGTTTCTTTCCGAGGATTGATGATAGTCATTGCGACAGGATTCATTCCTCTCTCACTGCTGACCATTGTTTCCACGATGGTATTGTGGGATAGCAGCCAGTGGCTTGGAAAGAATATTGTGCGGGGTACTGGTTACAGAGACTCCAGGAAAGCATGGATAGGTGCACTGGTCGCCACGATATTACTGAAATATTGAAAACGACGTTAAACACCATACAATCAATCAATCAATCTCTTCTGTAACCAGTATTTTCTCCTTTTCCCACAGTGTTTTCTACCGTATCAAAGAAAAATTGCAACATTTGAGCCACATTGAAATTGTCGTATGCAAATGCTATCAATTTGGACAAGGCTAGAATTTTGTCGTCTTGTAAAGGGTTAATGCTGTGCATATGGATGAGTCTAAGATTCTTGGTCTTCGGTAAATAGTGAAGAAGAGAGATAAAGGAGAGAAAGGGAGCAGACTATATTAGATCAGATAGGTTAATTGCATGTATTTCTCACTATCTGTCCACCATTAATTTCATTGCCCTGAGGACTGGCTACAATCTTGGACTGCACTCAATACACAGGGACCATTATGTAATCTGATCGAAAGTAGATAAAGTCATTTAACCCTTTACCACACAACCCTGACTTTTAACAACCCCGACGAAGAAGCCTTTTGAAAACATTGTGGGAAAAGGAGAAAATGCTGGTAACCAGCATTTTCTCCTTTTCCCACAATGTTTTCTACCCTATCAAAGAAAAATTGCAACATTTGAGTCACATTTAAATTGTCGTCTGCAAATGTTTTCAATTCTGACCAGTCTAAATTTTTCTCCTGCAGTAAAGAGTTAAGCGTCACTTCAGCTCAAAGTAGTAGGCAGTGAGATGGGTAAGAGACCAATCTCTGAACTTTTGAGGATGTGGGCTTGAGCCCCATGGCTGGCCAACTGAAAAACTACTAACAGTCAATCAGATGAGAAGTTGAACCGAGATCCTGTGCGATGATGCTATACACAAAGCACTTTAACCCTTTACCACACAATCCCGACTTTTAACGATACTGAAGAAAAAGCCTTTTGGAAACATTGTGGGGAAAAAGAGAAAATGCTTGTAACCAGCATTTTCTCCTTTTCCCACAACGCTTTCTACCCTTCCCAAAACAAATTGAATTTTTGAGCCACATTTGATTTGTCGTCTGCAGATGCTTTCAATTTGGACCATTTTAAAATTTTTTCGTTTGGTAAAGAGTTAAAGAAATAGGCATAAAGCTTATCAGGGTCATTAACTCTTTACCTGATACCACACAACTAAATTTTAGACTCGTCGAAATTGAAAGAATTGCAGGTGACAAATTAAATGTAACTGAAATGGTGGGTTTTATCTTGGAAAGGGTAGAAACCATTGTGGAAAAGAAGAAAGAGAAAATGTTGGTTACCAACATTTTCGCCTTTTCCCAAAAGTTTTCAAAAGTCTAATTTTGCTGGGTCGTTTAAACTCAGAATTGTGTGATAATGGGTTAACTCTTTACCAAAGGACAAAATTTTAGACCAGTCCGAATTGAAAGCATTTGCAGATGACAACATAAATGTAAATCAAAAATTGAAGTTTAGTTGTGGAAGAGTAGAAAACATTGTGGGAAAAGAAGAAAATGCTGGTCACCAGCATTTTCTTCTTTTCCCACAATGTTTTCAAAAGGCTTCTTCTTCAGGGTCGTTAAAAGTCGTGATCGTGTGGTAAAGGGTTAAACACACAGGATTGTTTGGTAAAAGGTTGAATGACCATAAGGGGCTATAGACACTGTCCAGTGACCATTCAAGTACAATTTTTATGGATAAGAATTTATTTCAAACTGGACTTACTGGATTTGTTTATTAACCTTTTACTGTACAATGCCACCTTTTGACGCCCCTGGGAAAAATGCCTTTTGAAAACATTGTGGGAAAAGGAGAAAATGCTGGTAACCACAATGTTTTCTACCCTATCTAAGAAAAGTTGCACCATTTGAGCCACATCGAAATTGTCGTCTACAAATGCTTTCAATTTGGACAAGGCTAAAATTTTGTCGTCAGGTAAAGGGTTAATTTAATTGGAGGTTCCTTACACAGCATAAGCAAAGGTAATAGCTGTAAGTAGCTGAACCCTTGACCACATAATCCATTGTTTTAACTCTGTACAAAATGACAAAATTCTAGATTAGTCCAAATTGAAAGCAATTGCAGATGACACATGAAATGTTGCTCCAAAATTGAAATTTGATTTGGGAAGGGGAGAAAACATTGTGGGAAAAGGAGAAAATGCTGGTTACCAGCATTTTCTCCTTTTCCTTCAATGTTTTCAAAAGGCATTTCCTTCAGGGTCATTAAAAGTCGGGATTGTGTGGTGAAGGGTTAAGACACCTTTGGTAGAAGACTTATAAAACATTGTGAGAAAAGAAGAAAATGCTTGGTGCCTAGTAGATTTGATGTGGTATTAGCATATACTACTTTCTTCCAGCCTCAGTCAGTGAAATCCGTCCTTCATCCATGATGCAAGGAAAAAATTATGAAAATCTCCTGAAGCTTCTATGGTTCCAAAAATTGTCAATAGCCGTATTGGACTGGTCAACTTTTGCGAAGCAAGGAAATGATTATTAAGCTCCGCCTGCCTGCAAGATGTCCATTTCGTGCTGCACAAACATTACGACAGTTTGAAAGCGTAAGGTTTGTACTTCACGAAAGTTCACGAAACATGAAATTTTCCAGTCGGAACAAAAAGTGCAACATGAAAAACCGTAATTACTAGTTGAATACGGCTGATGTCTACATGTACTGTAAAAAGTGGGACAGCGCTTGTTCTATTTGTGACCTTTGCATTGTAGTTGTAGCTCTTGTTATGTGGATTATAAACTTAAATTTATGGCAGAAGGCAAAGGTCAAGGTCACTGTTACTAAAAATAAATAAGGTAAGATCCAAGCCTCTTACCAGTGACAGACTCTACATCTATTATGTCTTTTATGTCAGATTTCAATGAATTATAGCAAAAATGTTAGAGAAGGCAAGAAAAATGTAATTAATACCATGTTTTAACTCTTTATCAAAGAACAAAATTTTGGACACATTCAAATTGAAAGCGCTCACAGACAACAAATCAAGGGCAGCTGAAATGGTAACATGCATCTCTAAAAGGGTTGAAAACATGGTGGGAAGAGGAGAAAATGCTGGTTTCCAGCATTTTCTCCTTAATCTACAATGTTTTCAAAAGCCTTCTTGATCAAGGTCGTTAAAACTCAGCATTGTGTGGTAGAGTTAATATCAGGTAGGGTTTCACTAAGTTCATCTTGAGTGTGTACGACAATATATATTATAACCAGATAATTTCTATAATTTTGTACAATTACTTGAACAATGGATTCGTTGAGCGATGGTAAATGTTTGAAAATTACTCTCACCCTGTGGCTGGAAAATTGACCCTTTCACACATAACAAAATTTTAGACCTATCAAACTGAAAGCATTTATAGATGACAAATTCGTTGTTATATAAAGAATTGAATTTGCCTTTGACAGATAGAAAAAAAAACACTGTGGGAAAAGGAGAAAATGCTGGTTGTCAGGGTTATTAAAACTCAGGATTGTGCAGTTATACAGTTAACCCATTGAGTACTGAAGGAATAAGGGGGCCTTTTCAATGAAAGAAAAAAAAAAAAACACACAGAAGAAGTATTGCAATTTTATAATTGTTTTGATTAGAAAATGTCATCAAGAATCATACTGCGCCATCTTTGCAATCTGATTCTGAAATTTCATGTGTTCACAAAAGAAATGCAAGTTGTGCTTAGAACCAAAGTTACTGACTTAAAATGTTCATTGAATGGAAAAAAAAGTGCAGTGAGCCAAAATCCGAAGAATATCTCTGTAACTCTGTATCTCTTTACAGACGCCAAATTCACTGTGGTTCAAATGAAAGATTAGAAAGCATTGTGGGAAAAGGTGAAAATGCTGGTTACCAGCATTTTCACTTTTTCCTACGTTTTCAAAGCTTTCTTTTTGGGCTATAAAACCATATAGTAAATGGTTAAATATTGGAAGGTACAGAAGATCAAGATCAGTCTGTACATTTCATCCTGGATGAGAAAGTTCACATGAGTGCCAACAATGTAGGGCCTTGTGATGCAGTCTTCACCACACAATCTCAGGATTGAACAACTCTTGTGGAAAAGCCTTTTAAAACCTCATGCGAAAAAGAAAAAAAATGCTGGTAACCAGCATTTTTTACTTTTCCCACAATGCTTTCAAACCTTTCATTGAAAAATCAAGTCATTTTAACAACATTTAATTTGTTGTCTGCAAATGCTTTCAATTTGGACAAGTCTTGAATTTTGTTTGGTAAAGAGTTAAGATCGGTTGCCCGTCTGTATCTGGCTCATGGAGAAAGCGGAGAGAGGAAACCCATTTTTGGTATGAAATTACGTTGACATTGGTACCTGATACTAGAAACATGCAGGTGTACATGGATAAGGGTGTCAACGGGTCGAACTCTTCACCAAACAATGAAAATTTAGACCAACAACGAAAATTTAGACATAGCCATAATAAAAGCATTTGGAAATGACTAATGATATGACATAAGCTGTTAATGGGGTCCTGCATGGGCACAGTGGTAAAGTGTATGACTCTTGACCTTGAGGTCCTGGGTTCAAGCCACACTTGATCCACTGGGTTTTTGTTGTGGGAGTGTCCTTGGGCAAGGCACTTCAGAGCCCTAGTCAAGTACTGGTGAAACCCAGGAAATCCACGAATATGTGAGCTGTTGCCGCGATATGACTGAAATAATGTTGAAAGCAGCTTAAAATGCCATTCAATCAATCAATAAGCTGTTAAAACGGCATCAAACCTGCACCCAAACAAAATTAATGTTTACTAAACTTTCAAAGACTGATCCAGTCATTTGAGCCACATTATAGTTTTCGTCAGCACTGAAAATATATTAACCCTTTACCGCACAATGCCGCCTTTTGACTCCCCTGGGAAAGAAGCCTTTTGAAAACATTGTGGGAGAAGAAGAAAATGCTGGTTACCAGCATTTTCTCCTTTTCCCACAATGTTTTCAAATACATTGTCACACTCATAATGGTATGCATACTTTTAACTCTTTACCACACGACAAAAAAGTAGACTTGTCCAAATTGAAAGCATTGGCAGATGACAATTTCAGTGTGACTCAAATGATGGAATTTGTCTTGAATATGATGCAAAAAATTGTTGGAAAAGGATAAAATGCTGGTTACCAGCATTTTTCCTTTTGCAACAATGTTTCCAACAGGCTGCTTTCTCAGGGTTGTTAAAACCTGGGACTGTGTGGTAAAAAGTGGTATGAATTAAACTTGCCTGTAAATTGACCCGGAGTTATTTACTTTTGGCTGCTAGTGGCCCTTTAACCCATTACCAGACGACAAAATTTTAGCCTTGCCTGAATTGAAAGCACTTGCAGACGACAGTTTCAGTGTGGCTCAAATGGTGCAATTTTTCCTTGATAGGAAAGAAAACATTGTGGGAAAAGGAGAAAATACCAGCATTTTCTCCTTTTCCCACAATGTTTTCAAAAGGCCTCTTTCCCAGGGATGTTAAAAGGCATCATTGTGCGGTAAAGGGTTAAAGACAGTATTCTGAGTTGCAGCACTCACAAAAGTTACAGACACATGAGGTCATGAGCAATGTATAAAACAAAATGCTTGCAGATGCCTAACTGGATCCTGTTGATATATGAAATGCAAAATGCATGTATTCAGTGACCTAGTAACACTAACTAGCTTAACCCTTTTCCCAAACAAGCCTTGGTTTTCACGTGTCTGCAGTACAAGTCTTTTGAAAACACTGTGGGAAAAGGAGAAATTGCTCGTAATGAGCAATTTCTCCTTTTCCCACAGTGTTTTCTACCCTTTTTGGATAACTTTCTGCCATTTTCATCAAATTTAAAACTGTTGTCTGCAAACTCTTAATTTGGACCAGTCCAAAATTTGTTGTTTGGGGAAGGGTTAATCCTTTACCAGACGACAAAATTTTAGCCTTGTCCAAATTGTCAGACGACAATTTCAATGTGGCTCAAACGGTACAATTTTTGTTTGATAGGGTAGAAAACATTGTGGGAAAAGGAGAAAATGCTGGTTACCAGCATTTTCTCCTTTTCCCACAATGTTTTCAAAAGGCTTCTTTCCCTGGGGCGTCAAAAGGCGGCATTGTGCGGTGAAGGGTTAAATTGACGACTGTACCTTCTTTTTTACGGTTGCTCTTCTGTTATGATTTTTGTTGGAAACTGAGAAGTGCCACTTTGGCTCTGCGTGGAATAGGGTGATGCAGAAAAGCATGTATTTAATTTCGCTGCATAAAAAGAATAATTCATAAACAAGCTGTCACCTACATGTGTGTCACAGCTTGGCACAGATTAACGCTTTTCCAAACGACAAAATTCTACACACTCGCCAAAATTCAAAGCATTCGGAGACAAGTAAATAGCTGCGACTCGAAAATTAAAATTTGTTTCTGAAAGGGTCATACTAATCATTTTAAGAAAAAGAGAAAATGCTTGTTGCTAGCATTTTCTCCTTTTCCCATAATGTTTTCAATATCTTCTGTCTTCAGGGTCGTCAAAACTCGGGATTGTGTGGTAAAGGGTAAATGCTTTACAAACAATCCCAGGTTTTAACAACCCGAGAGGAATAAAGCTTTTGAAAACATTGTGGGAAAGGGAGAAAATGCTGGTAACTTTTCTCACAGTGTTATCTTCTCTTCTAGATGTAAATCCCAATTTTTGAGAGATAATTAATTTTACTTCTACAAACGCTTTCAATTTGGACAAGTCCAAAAATTTTGTGGTATGGTAAAGAGATAACTTTACCATACCACAAAATTTTTAGAGTTGTTCATATCCAAAGCTTTTGCAGATGACAAATTGAATTACGCTCAAATGACAGGATTTGTGTTTGAATGGATAGGAAACATTTGTGAACAAAGGGGTTAAAAAAAGTGCCAGCAATTTCTCCTTCACCCATAATGTTTTCAAAAGCCTTCTTCCACAGGGCCATATAAACACTAGGATAAGTTGGCAAAGGATTAACTCTTTACTACCAAAAAAATCATTTTGGCTTTTTTTTATTAAAAAAAACCAAACAGTTTCCAAATATAATCAAAGAGACTGTTTGGTCACAGTGTAGAAATGCGGTTATAGATCTATAGACTGCACAGTTTGCCTTTTGGTCTAGTCTGATCTTGATCTATGTTGACCATAGAGGCTCGCAGCTCCTGTTACGTAAAGCTGTGAAAGGGTAAGGTCCATGAGTCATGTGATAATATGTACAAATCTTTAGTTATCTTTATGCCCAGTTTCATGATCAAACAAAACTGGTTCATGAATAAACTTCTTCTGCACACCAATTAGTGATCTCAGAAAGTGATTAGTCATGTATTACCATACAGCCCTTTTTGTCTTGGACTCTTTGCCACATGACAAAATTTTAGATGTGTCCAAACTGAAAGTATTTGCTGATGAAAAATTATATGCCCCTAAAATGATGGGACTTGTATCTCAGAGGGTAGAAAACATTGTGAGAAAAGGAGAAAATGCTGGTAACCAGTATTTTCTCTATTTACCTAAATGTTTTCAAAAGCCAGCCATCTGTCATGGAGGTCATTTAAACTCATCATTAAGTGGTAAAGTGTTAAGTCTTTACCTCACAGTCCTGAGTTTTAACGATCCTGAAGGAGAAGCCTTTTGAAAACATAGGGGAAAAGGAGAAAAAGCAGGTAACTAGCATTTTCTCCTTTTTCCACAATGTTTTTTTTTTTTTACCCTATCAAAGACAAAGAAGAGAAATATTGTGAAAATTATGATTTCTGTCTGATAGGATAAAAAACATTGTGGGAAAAGGAGAAAATGCTGGTAACCAGCAGTTTCTATCTTTCCCACAATGTTTTCAAAAGCTTTATCATGCAGGGTTGTTAAAACCCAGGATTGTGTGGGAAAAGGTTAAAGAGTTAATGAAGATGTTTTGACTTGGGAAACCATAAATCTCGATTCTGTTCTGTTCAGTGATACAAAATAAGACAGTGTTTTCATTTTGCTATATAACAGTAACATGTTACTGTTGGTCATAGGACATAGAGCCAAATGCTATTGATTGAAATATTACGATTTTCATCTGTAAGATAAATCCTGGTCGGTAGAATTTGTTTTATGATCTTTCTACAGGCTTTTTGTCTTGAAAATTGTCTCAACAAGGTTTTATGGCCAGACTTGGTTTGTATCCAATCTTCCAATATTCATTCTGGAGCATTGGCAACAGGCTTGGAAAAAAAACAACATTTATGCTATTGATACTTGTCTGAGCAATAAAACAATTTTATAAAGATTTATTTCAAACATTTTGGAAAATGTTTTAACCCTTTCCCACACACTCCCGAGTTTTAACGACCCTGAAGAAGAAGGCTTTTGAAAACATAGTGGGAACAGGAGAAAATGCTGGTAACCAGCATTTTCTCCGTTTCCCACATTGTTTTCTACCCTATCAAAGACAGAAGTCATCATTTAAGCTACATTTATTTTTGTCGTTTGCAGATGCTTTCAATTTGGTCGGGTCCAAATTTTGTTGTTTGATAAAGAGATAAACTATACCTGCCTTTTGTTGTAACAGGATCAGTGCCGAACACTGAACTGTTAACCTGACGAAAAAATCTTTAGACGCATATAAATTCAAAGCATAACAGAATGACAACTAACTCTTTACCAAATGACAAAATTTTGGACTGGTCAAAAATCAAAGCTTTGGCAGACAATAAATAAAATATTGCTCAAACATTGGAATTAGGTATTTAAAGGGTTGAAAACATTTTGGGAAAAGGAGAAAATGCTGGTTACTAGCATTTTCTCCTTTTCCAACACTGTTTTCTAAAGGCTTTCTTTCTCAGGGTTTTTAAAAGTCGGGATTGTATGGTAAAAGGTAAAATACCAGTATGTTTAACGTCAGAAAGTCTATAAAATTTTGTCATTTGGAAAGAGTTCACTCTTCACCAAACAACAAAAATTTTAGACCAGTCCAAATTGAAAGCATTAGCAGATGACAAATGTAGCACAACTAATGAAATCTGTTTTTGAAAGGGTAGAAATCATTGGGAAAAGGATAAAATGCTGGTTACCAGTATTTTCTCCTTTTCCCACAATGTTTTCAAAAGTCTTTTGCCGCTAAAACTCAGGATTGTGCAGTAAAGGGTTTTAAGATGCCATGAGCATGATATGGAAATGTGATGACTGTACCAGCCATGCCGAGTGATTCTGTACGAAGCTTTGAACATGGCGTAGTCAAGTAGTTGAAATCTGAAAAACTCACCGAATGAAAGACGCAAGGTAGATATGGCTCCAAGTAGGAGAGATATGATCACATTTCAATGTCAGCTAGACTCGCTATTGACTTTTATCTGTAGTTGCTAGGGATGAAAAGTATGTCATAATTTTTAGGGAGTTGCCCCCTTTTATGATTTAACCCTTTGCCTGCTAGGCTCGACTCACTGACCTTTAACAGACAGTGTAGATCAAGATCAGACTGCACGGAACGTGCAGTCTGATCTTGGATCTACACTGTCCGTTAAGGATATATACATCTTTGAAATAGTAAAGTTTGGATTTTTATTATCGGCTTGAAAGTTTCATTTCTTTATTTAGCAGGACAGGGGTTAACCTGATGTCTAATTATTATCAATGTGCAAAGCCTCGTATTTTGATGAATGTTCGGCTGGGCAGTTAGTGTGTTCACAATTAACTGTAGTGAATGGTGAATGGATTTTTCTTGTTTCGATTGAAAGGCAGTGTCATTGAATATTTATAAACAAGGTGATCACCTTTATCTTATTTAAATAAAATCTTAGTTAAATTTGCTATCTGGATAATATGGGAATGAGAATAAACAAATTCTCAAGATAAGTAGATTTCGTTTATACACCCACTACATTAGAAAATATTTTTTTTTAAAGCATTTTCTGTGATGTTTAGCAGTGTTTCCCTGCAAGACGTCTAAACTGGTTTTCAGCCAGTTTTTTACCCATTTCATCTTTTTTTTTATCAAACTATATATAAACATGTTCATATCTTCATGCCAAATGTTGCCCCTGACGGTTGCAAGGTTGTACAGATTACGTCAGATAGAAAATGTATTTCATTTTCTGGAGACCTTCAAAGAAATCACTGTTATAATTTCTGGTTGTTAATAAGGACAAATCCCTTAATTTATCTATGTTCACAAAGCTTACTAAATTCTGAGCCATTCTGCACACTATCAAGTTTTAACAGAATTTTTTGTTTCATTGGCTGTAAGGATGTATCTTTAAAAAACAGAAACATGTCGTCAGGTAGCGTATCTGACTTGTGACCTGGTGGTTGCTAGTGTGAGGCAAACTTTATTTGTGGCAATTTTGCCTCTCGCCTCTGGTGCATGTAAGAAAAGTAGTCAGTGACTTGGAAAGAAAGTTGTGTTGGTACTGGTGTGAGAAAGCCAGGAAACATGTGCGTAGGTGCACTGACCACTGTGATATGACCTAAGCTGTTAAAACTCCAATACAATCAATCAAAAGTAGTGTGCAAAGGTTGCTTACATTGTGTGGAGAAAAATCTCAGGCTATCTATCATGTCCTCATATAACTGGCCAAATCTACATGTATACAGGTTCATGCAAAATGGACATTTTTCATGACACATGACCTAGCTAAACCCTGTCCAAGAATGACAAATTTTAGACTCTTCCAAATTGAAAGCGTCTACAGACAACAAATCTGAAAGTGGTACAAATGAACTTAAATTCTTTGACAGGGTAGAAAACATCGTGGGAAAAGTAGAAAATGCTGGTTACCAGAATTTTCTACTTTTCCAACAGTGTTTTTTCAAAGGCCCCCCCCCCCCCCCCACCCAAAAAAAAAAAGAAACCCAAAAAAAACCCAATGGATCTGGTGAGGCTCAAACCCAGGGCCTCTAGGTCACGAGTCCCACACTTTACCACGTAGGACTCCTTAAAGAGAAGGAAATATGGTGGAGAATAGAGAAAATGCCATTGACTAGCATTTTATCCTTTCCTACAATGTTTTCTGAAGCCTTTTTCTTCAGGGTGATTAAAGCATTGGATCACATGATAAAGGGTCAGTGTTTCAAGAAATACTGTTGTTAGATTTCCATTTATTGTTACTATAAGTTCATCTAAGCATACAAACTTGTTTTCTGCTCACTGGGTTGGGGGGGGGGGATATTACTTGGCTCAGTGGTAAAGTGTATGACTCGTTACTTGGAGGCCCCAGGTTTGAGCCTCACTGGATGCCCTGGGTTTTGTTCGTGGGAGTATCCTTGGGCAAGACACTTCAGAGCCTAGACAAGTACTGATGAAACCCAGGACATACATGAATATGTGAGCTGTCACTGTGATATGATAGAAAAAATGTGGCACAAGACACCATCAGTCAATCATTCTGCTCATTGGTATGGTGTTGTAACCACATGAAAGCAGACTGAGGTACTCAGAATCAGCCGTATGTCACCAGTGATATGGAAACGTTCAGAAGTTTAGGTGTCCTGCTCATAATGGTATTTCAACTATGTAATAGGAGACAAGAAGAGACTGGCTGCACTAAAATGATTGGCTAATCTAGACTTGAACATGTGACCTATCTGTATGAGGTGGTCTGATAACCTACTAAGCTTTTAACAGGTGGACACTCACTGGATAACTTGTATGCCAAACCTGCCTGAACTTGCTTTCTTCTTTCACTGTTGAAATATGGCACTTGACCCTCCAGTGTTAACCCTTTACCACACGATCCCAAGTTTTTACGAACCTGAGAAAGAAAACTGGTAACCAGCATTTTCTCCTTTTCCTACAATGTTTTCTTCCCTTTAAAATATAAAAATGATCATTTGAGTCGCATTTAATTTGTCCTCGGCAAATTCTTTCAATATTGACAAGTGTTACATTTTGTCGTTTGGTAAAGAGTTGACTCTTTACCACACTATCCCGACTTTTAACGACCCTGAGAAAGAAGCCTTTTGAAAACATTGTGGGAAAAGGAGAAAATGCTGGTTACCAGCATTTTCTCCTTTTCCCACAAATGTTTTCCACCAATCCCAAAACAAATTTCAAATTTTCAGTTGCAGTTATTTTGTCGTCTGCGAATGCTTTCAATTTGGACCAGTATGGAATATCGTTGTTTGGTATAGAGTTAAATGACTGCGGTCAGAAAAGGCTTTTGAGAACTT
Organism: Tridacna gigas; assembly: GCA_945859785.2. Classification (NCBI taxonomy): domain Eukaryota; kingdom Metazoa; phylum Mollusca; class Bivalvia; order Cardiida; family Cardiidae; genus Tridacna; species Tridacna gigas. The sequence goes on from OX244039.2 coordinate 1,821,435, forward strand.
TGTTGGGAAAGAGAAAATTTCAGTGGCTAGCATTTTCTGCTTTTCCTCCATATTTTTACACTATCAGCAACAAATTACATAATTTGAGCCACATTTACATTTTCGTCTGCAAATGCTCTCAGTTTGGACAAGCCTAAATTTTGTCTTCTGGTAAAGAGTTAAAGATTTTACGCAGCTCATTTCTCTCAAACTTTGTTTATGTTTGTTTTGAAGTGTTTGTTTAAGGTAAAATCATAAAGTTTAGATGATTTATGTTTAAATTTGGTACAGTACCGGTACTCTGTAACTTTATGGTTTCTGTCTTGGTATAACGTGTATGTACATGTAATGAGGTTGTCCCAGTCAGAATGAATCTATCTATAGGTGACTTTTACCCTACACTTAGTGATCCCCCTTTTTTTCCATGACCAACAGGAGGAAGGGCTATGAAAATATTGTGGGAGAAGGAGAAACTGCAGGTAACCAATTTATGGTTTCAGTCTTGGTATACCTGTATGTACATGTAATGATGTTGTCACAGACGGAGTGAATCTTTGGGTGACTTTAACTCCTTACCAAACGACAAAATTTTACACTAGTCCAAATTGAAGGCATTTGCAGACGACAAAATAGATGTCACTTAGAAATTGAAAAATGTTATGGGACGGGTGGAAAACATTGTGGGAAAAGGAGAAAATGCTGGTAACCAGCATTTTCTCCTTTTCCCACAATGTTTGTAAAGGGCTTTCTTTTTAGGGTCGTTAAAAGTCAGGATTGTGTGGTAAAGGGTTAACCCGATACCTGGTGATACCTAATCTTGCCCATGAACAAGAGGAAGAAGGCTTTTGAAAACAATGTTTTCTGCCCTCTCATCACACTATTTCCAGCATTGAAGCCACATTTGTCATCTGTAAATGCTTGCAAAATAGACTTTCCTAAGATGATGTCACAGCTGTTAACCCTTTACCACACAATCCCGGCTTTTAACAACCCTGAGAAAAAAGCCTTTTGAAAACATTGTGGGAAAAGGAGAAAATGCTGGTAACCAGCATTTTCTCCTTTTTCCCACAATGTTTTTTATGCTATCAAAGAATGAAATCATCATTTTAGAAACATTTGTCATCCGCAAATGCTTTCAATTTGGACCGGTCCAAAATTTTGTCGTCTGTTAAAGATTTAACTCTTTCCCAAACATGCCTTGGTTTTCACGTGTCTGCAGTACAAGTCTTTTGAAAACACTGTGGGAAAAGGAGAAATTGCTCGTAATGAGCAATTTCTCCTTTTCCCACAGTGTTTTCTACCCTTTTTGAGACCTTTCTGCCATTTTCATCAAATTTAAAATTATCGTCTGCAAACTCTTTCAATTTGGACCGGTCCAAAATTTTGTCATCTGTTAAAGAGTTAACCCTTTCCCAAACGACAAATTTTGGACTGGTCCAAATTGAAAGAGTTTGCAGACGACAATTTCAAATTTAATGAAAATGGCAGAAAGTTATCAAAAAGGGTAGAAAACACTGTGGGAAAAGGAGAAATTGCTCGTTACGAGCAATTTCTCCTTTTCCCACAGTGTTTTCAAAAGACTTGTACTGCAGACACGTGAAAACCAGGGCTTGTTTGGGAAAGGGTTAAAGAGTCAACATATGAGGATCTATCATAAAGAAGTGGTACTGGAAATGTTGTGTCTGCTCAAGGCATAAATTTGCAGCATTTGTATGTATGTGTGAAAATATTGTAGTAAAAGGAGAAAATGCAAATTAGCAATTTATCCTCTTGTCGGTATGCTCATTTGATACTCTGTAAAAGATTTGCAGCATTTCACTGAGAAAATATCCACATATAGTATAGAAAAACAACTCGTTTTGAAGTTTGGTACGTGAATATATGTGTGAAAACATTGCTGCAAAAGCAGAAATTGCAGATTAGCAATTTTCTATTGTCATTATGGTTTTAACACTGGTCGCCTGCAGGATGCTAAAAGCCATTTCTTACAAAGGTTACAATATAAGTTATAAAATGCTTAGAAAATTAAATGTAATTGTTCGTGCCTTTAAGAACTGAAAAAAGTTTGCTTTGCACTGTATTTCATTAAAAGAAAAAAGTTCTTGAATGAGCATATTCAACTTTTTACGTAGAATTTCTAATTCTGGATTAACTTGTTTAATTTTTTGTGCTGTGAAAAAAACAATTACCATAAATAATTCCCTGAGAACTGCCCCTTCAATTAAATCATGACAAAGATGGATATAGAAACATTTTAGGCAACCCTCCCTGGGTTTGAATTTAACTCTTTATCAAACGGCATAACTTTAGACTCAACCAATTTGAAAGCAGGACTGTGCAGACTACAAAATGAATGTAGCACAAATGATAATTTCTGTCTTGGATAGGGTTGAAAACGTGGAAAAAGCAGAAAATGCTGGTAACAACATTTTCTCCTTTTCCCACAATGTTTTCATAAGGCTTCTTTCTTCAGGGTGGTAAAAACTTGGGAATGTGTGGTAAAGGGTTAATCAAGGTAGATTAGAAGTCCAGTGTTTATAGTGGGAAGGTGGGACGGTCATATATAATCAAATATTTCAATGGTAAAGTAGAAAGGTAAATTTACATTCGCTCAAAGGTTCATGGTTTATATAGATAACTCGGAACCCTTAGGGAACTAAGCACGACTCATTGGCCTTTTGCATCCAGTGTAGATCAAGATCAGACTGCACAAATCGTGCAGTCTGATCTTGGATCTACATTGCCCGATACGGAGATCTTTTTCCCCCTGAAAAAATAAGTTTGAAATAGCAACATTCAAGTGTTTTCGACTGGCTTGAAGTATTTTACTTATTTAGCAGGATAAGGGTGAGGGTATAGATCCTCTCTTTAAATGTTGTTTTACCTGTATAAGGGATTTGACAATCAAAGTGAGAAAGTTGATTTATATACAAGTTGAGCTAGTTTCGTTTTGTGCCTCTCAAAACATAAGTTGCTGTATTTCTTTTACCAGAGTAGATTGAGACCAGACTGTCAGTAATAGGCAATCTGATCTCAAATTTTCAATTGCTCTTGGGCCAAAAATCAGCGTTGAAATAGTGATATGATGGTTCTTTTGGAATGATATTGTTCATATTGTAACTCTGGTTACCAGCATTTTCTCCTTTTCCCTCAATGTTTTCAAAAGCCTTCTCCTTCAAGGTGGTTAAAAGTCGGGATTGTGTGATAAAGTGTTAAATTGGCACTTTAAGGTTTGGACTTTGGGTTGCTCTTTGTTTGACAGCTTTTGTACATCATATGTGGCGCTTTGGTGAATCTTGATCCGTACTTGGGATATAACTGAAGGAATTTTAATAAGGACTTAATACTTATATACTGCAGTGTGTTCTTGCATCTTTTTTGTACTGGTGAAATAACAGGTAAGATGGGCATTTGAAATTTAATATATTACATTTCTATCAGATTGATTGATTGCTCGTATGGTGTTTAATGCCATTTTTAACAATTTATTTCAGTTATAGTGCCTGTGCCAGTGCACCTATCCATGCTTTCTTGGAGATTATTTTTACTAGTACTTTGTGCAAAATATTCTTCCCAAGCTACTGGCTACTTTCTGACAGGATTGGTAATAGTCATAGCAACAGGATTCATTCCTCTCACCACTAATCACTGTTTCAACGATGGTTATGTGGGAAAGCAGCCTGTGACTTGGGAGGAATGTTGTGTGAAGCGCTGGTAAAAGAAACTCCGTGAAAGCATGGATAGGTACACTGGCAGCAGCGAAACAGCTGAAATAATATTGAAAAAGGTGTTAACCCTTTACTAAACTATTCCGAGTTTTAATAACCCTTAAGTTGAGGCATTTTGAAAACACTGTGGGAAAAAGTAGAAAATGCTGGTAACCAGCATTTTCTACTTTTCCCACAATGTTTTCAAGCCTGTCAAAGAGATTCAGTTCATTTGCACAACTTTCTGATTTGTCTTCTGTGGGTGCACTCAATTTGGAAGACTCTAAAATTGTCGTTTGGTAAATGTACAGTATCAATTTGAAGTAACATTACTTTCTTATTTTAGAATGGTTTAGAAAGTTGTACAAGTATTAAATGGGTAGATACAATAACTTGAGAGAGAATACAGCTGTATATATATGTGCATAAATTTCCTGCTGCAAACAGGATTTGATGTACCTATTTACATACTGTATCCTGTCTTCTTAACATTTTACATTTTACCACACAATCCCGACTTTTAACGACTGTAAGAAGGAAGCTTTTTGAAAACATTGTGGGAAAAGGAGAAAATTCTGGTAGCCAGCATTTTCTCCTTTTCCCACAATATTTTCAACCCTATCAAGTACAAATATCATCATTTGAATTGCATTGAATTTGTTATCTGCAAATGCTTTCAATTTGGACCAGTCTAGAATTTTGTCATGTGGTGAAGACTTAACCCATTACCACAAAATCCCGACTTTTAATGACCCTGAGAAAGATGCCTTTTGAAAACATTGTGGGAAAAGGAGAAAATGCTGGTAACCAGCATTTTCTCCTTTTCCCACAATGTTTTCTATCCTTTCAGTGACAAATTTCAATTTTTCAGTCACATTTATTTTGTCGTCTGCAAATGCTTTCAATTTGGACGAGTCTAAAATTTTATCGTGTGGTAAAGAGTTAAATACATCCTTTCTCTACATGGCCCAGGGTATTTATTGCAATAAATTTTATCAGAATGATTTAAAAACCTATCTTAATCTATTTTTCAAAATTGTCCTGCTTACTTTTTGAAAATCCCACCTATTTTTCAGATGGAGGGGTGAAAATTCCCCCTCACTTTCAGTTTCTCTAATAGATACTGCTTGAAATAACAATAGTTCGGCTGTTTCTCAGAAGTGGAAAGGTTCATTTGGTGTTCAAAGGGTAAAGCATTTAAATCCTATACCTAACTCTTTCACTACCAATGAAGACTTAACTCTTTACCACACGACAAAATTTTAGACCAGTCCAAATTGAAAGCATTTGCAGACGACAAATTAAATGCAACTTAAGAATTCAAATTTGTTTTGGAAAGGGCAGAAAACATTGTGGGAGAAGGAGAAAATGCTGGTTACCAGCATTTTCTCCTTTTCCCACAATGTTCTCAAAAGCTTTCTTTCTCAGGGTCGTTAAAACTCTGGATTGGGTGGTAATGAGTTAACCCTTTACCAGACGACAAAATTTCAGCCTTGTCCAAATTCAAAGCATTTGCAGACGACAATTTCAATGTGGCTCAAATGGTGCAACTTTTCTTAGATGGGTAGAAAACATTGTGGGAAAAGGAAAAAATGCTGGTTACCAGCATTTTCTCCTTTTCCCACAATGTTTTCAAAAGGCTTCTTTCCCAGGGGCGTCAAAAGGCGGCATTGTACGGTAAAGGGTTAAGTAACTTTTGCAGATGATGTAGATCAAGAATATGAAGTCTGATCTTGATCTACACTTTCAGCCTCCAGGTGCTAAACTATGACCAAAACCACTAGTACAGTTGCCTTTCCACCCAGTGTAGATCTAGAATAGATTGTACAGAACATGCAATCTTATCTTTGATCTACACTATCTGCCCTGCAGAGACCTTCTGGATAATACAGCACCCTGAAATTGCTCAAAATAGGCCCTATTTTCTAGAATAGAAATTTTGTTAGATTTATTAACCCTTTACCGCACAATGCTGCCTTTTGATGCCCCTAAGGAAGAAGCCTTTTAAAAACATTGTGGGAAAGGAGAAAATGCTGGTAACCAGCATTTTCTCCTTTTCCCACAATGTTTTCAACCCTATCAAAGAAGAATTGCGCCATTTTAGCCACATTGAAATTGTCGTCTGCAAATACTTTCAATTTGGACAAGACTAAAATTTTGTCGTCTGGTTAAGGGTTAAGCTCTCTAAAGGGTTGAATCATCAGTGCAAAGTTCCCAGTTTCAACAAATCACAAGGACAAGGACTTCTGAAAACATTGTGGGAAAAATGAAAAAGGGTGGTAACCAGCATTGTCTCCTTTTCTACAATGTTTTCTGCCCTTCCAAGGACAAGTTTCATAATTTGAGTAACATTTGTTGTTTGCAAAATGCTTTTGATTTCTGCAGATCTAAGATTTTGTCATCTAGTGAAGAGTTAATTGATGGTTGAGTTTAGTCAAGCCAAAAGTGAGCCTAAGACAAGTCTTGCCATTAATTAACCCTTTACCACACAATGCCGCCTTTTGACGCCCCTGAGAAAGAAGCCTTGTGAAAACATTGTGGGAAAAGGAAAAAATGCTGGTAACCAGTGTTTTCTACCCCATCAAAGGCAGAGATCATCATATTAGTAACATTTATTTTGTCGTCTCGAATGCTTTCAAATTGGATCAGTCTAGAAAATGATTGTATGGTCATTAATTAAGCGGGTGTTGCACTACTGTCACATTGTCCTGTTTGAACAACCCCTTTGGCTACTATGTCATGTGCCGAGACAAGTTTTAAACAATAAAAAATGGTAACTGTCACCCTAATGGTCTAAATGAGGTAGATTTGATAGGAAGGGAGCTGTATAACATAGTGTTATAGAGTTTTAAGGTCTTCTTTCATTAGTGGCAGCTAGGTTTTGGGGTTTTTCGAAGGTTTTCTTGGAGCAGATTTATATACGATAGATTGGTGTCCGTTACAAAATGGAAGGACTTATGTTGGATATGTTAATGGTAGGAGTTAACTTCTTCTTACTGCTATTTGATCTCGGCTTAACACAACTAAATTGCAATAAAACCCTTATAGTGCCTTTCATGACAATAGTTGGCCGTTGCAGTCAGTGTAGATCAAGATCAGACTGCACAAAACGTGCAGTCTTGATCTACACTGTCCGCTTTGCTGAGACAAGAGCAGCCTTGGAATTGCAATTATTTAGGTTTTATTTCTAGACTGAAAAAGTTTGTTTGGTTGACTTGGCGCTCCAAGGGTTAAGCATTTACCAAACAACAAAAGTTTACACTTGTCCAAATTGAAGGCATATGTAGACAACAAGATAAATGTGACTCGAAAATTGAAATTTGTTTTGGGAAGGTGTTCCTTTTCCCACAATATTTTCAAAATCTTGCTTTCTTAGGATCGTTAACCCTTTCCCAAACAAGCCCTGGTTTTCACATGTCTGCAGTTCAAGTCTTTTGAAAACACTGTGGGAAAAGGAGAAATTGCTCGTAACGAGCAATTTCTCCTTTTCCTACAGTGTTTTCTACCCTTTTTGATAACTTTCTGCCATTTTCATCAAATTTAAAATTGTCATCTGCAAACTCTTTCAATTTGGACCAGTCCAAAATTTGTCATTTGGGAAAGGGTTAAAAGCCTGGATTGTGTGGTAAAAGCTTATAGAAGCATTACAAGTAGACAATCTCTGACAAATTGGGACATTACTTAGAGTAAGTCATTTCTGTGTGTTGCCACAGTGTATTTTTTTTATAGACAGTACACTTAACAAAGACAAATGTAGACATTATTGAGAAAGCTGTTGTTTTGACTGGCTTATGGATTTGTCACAATGGTGCAAAAATATGTCATTATGTAACTGCAAAAGCAGCACGCATGAGGGGCAGGATTTACAATTGATAGTTTACAACAATTGTGAAAGAAAAATTGATACATATGAAATTGTGTGATTTTCCATAAGTTAACCCTTTACCACACAATCCCGACTTTTAACGACCCTAAGAAAGAAGCCTTCTGAAAACATTGTGGGAATAGGAGAAAATGCTGGAAACCAAAGCAAATTTCAGTTGTTCAGTTGAATTTATTTTGTTGTCTGCAAATGCTTTCGATTTGCACTAGTCTAAAATTTTGTTGTTTTGAATAGAGTTAAGTACACAACACATGACACTGTACATAAGGCCTAGATGCCAGTAATTCTTTGGCGTCAGTGTCTGTGGGAAGTTCTTCCCAGTAAGACCTCAATTTAACCTGTAGGAATGGAAATCCCCACATTGGTAGAATGGAAATCCCCACATTGGTAGAATGGAAATCCCCACTATGGCAGCATTGCATATAAATGGCTTCATGTTTGATTTATCCGTTTACCACACAATCCCGACTTTTAATGACCCTGAGAAAGAGGCCTTTTGAAAACATTGTGGGAAAAGAAGAAAATGCTGGTAACCAGCATTTTCTCTTTTTCCCTCAATGTTTTCTATCCTTCCAAAAACAAATTTCAATTTTTGAGTCAGTTTATTTTGTCCTCTGCAAATGCTTCCAATTTTGACTGGTCTTAAATTTTGTCATTTGGTAAAGAGTTATCCTGTATTCCGTGTATTTACAGATCTTGTATTCTGTCCAATTGTAATGGATGTACAAAGTTGCCTAGCAACAGGTCCGGTGCAGGATACATTAGTATAATATAGTGTCTTTTAGACATTCTATTGGTATTTGATTTAGGGGGCTTTTGTGCTAATATTTGAATATAAATCAAGTCTCAAGAATTTTGTCATTGTGATTGATACAAGGCTGCCTTAGGTCCATAGATCACCAAGAGGTAACTACACTGATTGAGCTCAAGTTTCACATAAACTGTTATGGGCACCATAGATCAAGGTCTTTCAGATTGGCTGAGATTGTTTTATGTAGGTCAAGGTCACAGATCTTGGTACAGCCCATGATTTTGAGTATTGACATTACAAGGTGCAGTGTCCCCAATATTATATAGATAATTTGAAATTATTGTGTCATATTGCTAAAGTGAAATCAAACATCGGCCTGAAAGACAAAATTATTCAAATATGATATATTTATATTTTCAGACCTACACTCCCCGCAGTATGCCGGCAGCGAGTCCAAACACCTCGGGGTCCCAGTCCAGCCAGGGTTCAGCTGGAGAGCAGCTCAGTAAAACAAACTTGTATATACGGGGACTCAATCCCAACACTACAGACAAAGACCTAGTTAATTTATGCCAACCGTAAGTTTGCTTTCTGTTTTCCACTTTAGCCCATCCCTATTTAACTCTTTACCACATAATCCTGACTTTGAACGACCTTGTGAAAAAAAGCCTTTTGAAAACATTGTGGGAAAAGGAGAAAATGCTGGTTACCACTGGCTGCTTTCCCACATAGCCATTGTTGAAACAATTGTCATCAGTGTGTGAGGAATGAATCCTCTCTCAAAGACTATCATCATTCCTCAAAAGAAATTGACCGAGCTGGGGACTGAACCAGTGACCTCCTGTTCTCAAATCTTGTATGCTACTGACTGCGCTACTGGGGCTGGGTGTAACAGTATGGAATTTTGCTTACTTGAGATGCAATCAATTTCTTAGGGCTACCTGAAGGAATCAATCCAGACAGATGTTATGTATTTATCAATAAACTGGACAGTTCCCAAGGAAAACAATATGTAGAAAATGCAAACACATTATTCATGGTATTCAGATAGTCCACATAATGACAGCGTTTCAAAGACAAGGTAATACCTTGGTTTGAGAGGAGAGTAATTGTTTTATTGCAGTAAAAACTGGAGGGAAACAAGGAGGTAGAATATGTACTGTCTCTCCCCTAAACATTGTATATACACTACAGCTGTCAGTTATTACAATGACTAGCCTGTCTTTCCCCAATTCACCCTTTAGTCAAGCCCTGGTAGCTCAGTCAGTAGCCCGCAGGGCTTGAGAACAGGGAGATGCTGGTTCTGTCCCCAGCTTTGCCAATTTCTTGCGGAGGATTGATGATAGTCATTGTGACAGGATTCATACCTCTATCACTGCTGCCATTGTATTGACAATGGTTATGTGGTAAAGCAGCCAGTGGCTTGGAAAGAATATTGTGCGGAGTACTGGCATAAGAAATTTCAGGAAAGCATGGATAGGTGCACTGGCTGCAGTGATATAACTGAAATAATGTTGAAAACTGCATTAAACACCATGCAATCAATCAATCATTCATCCCATACCAAACAACAAAATTTTAGACTAGTCCAATTTTGAGAACATTTGCAGATGACAAATTGATTCTTGCTTAAAAGGTGAGATTCTTTGATAGAATAGAAAACATTGTGGGAAAAGGAGAAAATGTTGGTTACCAGCATTTTCACCTTTTCCCACAATGTTTTCAAAAGCCTTTTTTCTCAGGGTCATCAAAACACAGGATTGTTTGGTTAAAGGTTAGCTCTTTCTCCAGACGACAAACATATAGACTTGACCAAATTCAAAGCATTTGCATACGCCAAAAAAAATGGGCCCAGAAAGATGAGATATATTTTTTGAGAGGGCAGAAAACGTAGTGGAAATGTTAGCATGCTTCTTTAGGGTACTGTTAATTAGCTTGGCTATTTTCAAAGAAAGCGTCGAGGTATTGTCGTAGCCCTGGTATCTTGATATACGTCGTTTTATGAAACTTCGATAATTTAAAATATCTCTGTTATCTCCGAAGATAATTGCTTCAAACATGAACAGGTAAATTATTAACACTTTACCACACAATCCTGACCTTTAATGACCAGAGAAAGAAGCCTTTTGAAAACATTGTGGGAAAAGGAGAAAATGCTGGTAACCAACATTTTCTCCTTTTCCCACAATGTTTTCTACACTTCCAAAAACAAAGTTCAGTTTTTGAGCCATGTTTATTTTGCCGTCTGCAAATGCTTTGAATTTGGACAGGTCTGAAATTTTGTCATGTGGTAAAGAGTTAAAAAGGGAACCAATACAATAAGATCGGGTAACCATCAAAGTATTTCTGACACAGTTATACCCCTTTTTTTACTTGGAGTTTTGACCGAAAATCAAGCATCCGTAGCAGAGCATTGGCACCCTGTTCTTGTTTGTGAACACAGCATAGCTGTCTGCAGGCTAAACTCTCCAGACAACCAAATTTTTACAGTCTTCCAAAGTGATCACAGATCTACAAAAAAATTATGCAGCTCAGATAATGCAAATTACCTTAACGCTTAGAGCACTGAATTTATGAAATAAACCTTTTCAGTGAAGAAAAACATCCGAAATATTGGCATTTCAAGGTTGTTTTAGCCAGAAGGTGTATTGAAGTGGCCGACAGTGTAGATCAAAGATCAGACTGCACATTCTGTGCAGTCTGATCTTGATCTACACTGTCAGCAAAATCAAGTTAAGTTGGTTCCAGCGCTTTAAGGGTTAAACCTTTACCACACAATCCCGAGTTTTAATGACCCTGAGAAAGAGGCCTTTGGAAAACATTGTGGGAAAAGGGGGAAATGCTGGTAACCAGCATTTTCTCCTTTTCCCACAGTGTTTTCTGTTGTTTTACAGACAAATCTAACCATATGATTCATATCTAATTTGTTGTTTGCAAATGCTTTCAGTTTTGACAAGTGTTAAATTTTGTCATGTGGTAAAGGGTTATACCATTTTTTTTTGCCTGAATATCTCATGAAATACCATTTTTTTTTGTGTAATATACAAGATTAGCAAACATCAACAGTTCTTTGTTTTCATAAAAAATTGACGGAACACTGAAGCATGCAATACATGGGTTTTTACCGAAGACTTCAGACATTATTATTAATTTATTTTGCTAAATAATAATATAGGTACCCCTGCCCTAAAAGTTCAAGCCCTTCTGTTTGATGCTGTTCTATGAATAGCTTTTATGCTGTCAATTCCTTACTTACTTCATGGGAAAGTTTGTATTTTGCATGACTTCTGAACATGAAGAACCCTCAAGGGAGGTAATTTTATCATTTTTCCTCACCCTGCAAAATGGCAGTGTTCTTGCCTTGTATATAACATATTGATTTATTTGGCACATAGGTAGATAGGACAGTTTTCTTAACCCTTAGGCTGCTATGCGGGACTCTCTGACCTTTTGCGGACAGTGTAGATCAAGATCATACTGCACAGAGCGTGCAGTCTGATCTTGCATCTACACTCTCCGAAAAGAGGACATTTTCTCCAAAATATAAGGTTGAAATAGCTTTATTTGGATTTTTACCATCATGTGGAAAGTCACATTTAGTTTATTTTGCAGGATAAGGGATAAGACAAAAGAAATGAGTTATTTGACAGACAAGATGTCGTGGTTTTTGTTTGCCTTTCTTCAGTCCATCTTTGTTTTACTGTGTACTTAAGCCAAGTTTTATTACAGATCATAGTTTAAGTAAAGATTTTGAAAGCAAACAGTTACTCTTAGTGCTAGGAAATAATTGGAGGACCTTTTCAATCAGGAAAAAAGCAACCATGATAATGATTTTTTTTAATTACCATGGCCAGAATATGTTACACAGAACCAGGTAGTGTAGATCAAGATCAGACCGCACAATTTGTGAATTGTGCAGTCTGGTCTTGATCTACACTATCTGCAAAGGTTGTTAAAGGTGTACTTTGCTCTCGAAGGGTTAACGGTGAACTGTTATTCATTCTTGTCAAGATTTTGCCTTGGGCCATGATTTTATTATCATACTTTAGTGTACATGTGACCGATGGGGGGATGTGTAACGACCAGAAAACAACATTAATGACACAGATTTGAAATAACGTTTTAAATTTTACCTCAAACTCTTAGGTGTTTGGACGCATCTCTCCTTGACCCTTTCCCGTACAATGACAGATTTTAACGACCCTGTGGAAGAAAGCTTTTGAAAACATTTCAGAGCCCCAGCCTAGTCCTGGTGGATCCCAGGAAATACATGGATATGTAAGCTATCACTGTGATTTGACTGAAATAATGTTGAAAGTGGCATTAAACACCATTCAATCAATCAGTGAATCGTTGTTCCCAAAGTAACAAAAAATTGTTCCTTTTTCAACAAAGCCTTAACTTTCTACCAAAGGACAGAATTTATCCATTTGGAAAGGGACAGATAAAATGTCGTTTAACCCTTTCCCAAACGACAAATTTTGGACTGGCCCCCAAATTGAAAGAATTTGCAGACGACAATTTTAAATTTGATGAAAATGGCAGAAAGGTCTCAAAAAGGGTAGAAAACACTGTGGGAAAAGGAGAAATTGCTCGTTGCGAGCAATTTCTCCTTTTCCCACAGTGTTTTCAAAAGACTTGTACTGCAGACACGTGAAAACCAGGGCTTGTTTGGGAAAGGGTTACTTTGTTGAAATTGTCAGTGGAAGGGTAAACATTTTACCAGCATTTTCTCCTTTTCTCACAATTTTTTTTTTTGTTTTTTTACAAAGCTTTCCTCTTCATGGTCACTAAAACACAGGATTGTGTGGTAAAGGGTTAACCGATGATTTCCTGCCAAAGGTTCCTGGCACTCTGCAGGTTGCCCCTCTGTAGAGATAATATCTAATTCAGAATTTATGTTCCAAAATATAAAAAATAGATATACAGCGCTTAACTCTTTGCCTCGCCACAAAATTTTACAAAATTGTACAAATTTAAAGCAGTTGCAGGTGGCAGATAAAAAGCAACTCAAATGATAAGGTATGTATTTGAAAGGATAGAAAGCATTGTGGAAAAAGGAGCAAATGCTGGTAACCAGCATTTTTTCCTTGGCCCAAATGTTTTCAGAAGGCTTCTTTCTCAGGGTAGTTGAAATGCAGGATTGTTTGATGAAGGGTTATAAAGCACGATTTAGAAATATGCTGAAGCATAAAAGTACCTGTGGAAAATCTCTTAACCCTTTCCCAAACGACAAATTTTGGACTGGTCCAAATTGAAAGAGTTTGCAGACGACAATTTTAAATTTGATGAAAATGGCAGAAAGTTATCAAAAAGGGTAGAAAACACTGTGGGAAATGGAGAAATTGCTCGTTACGAGCAATTTCTCCTTTTCTCACAGTGTTTTCAAAAGACTTGTACTGCAGACACGTGAAAACCAGGGCTTGTTTGGGAAAGGGTTAACTCGTTACTATAAGACAAAATTTTAGACTGTTTCAAATTCAAAGTATTTGCAGAAAATACACGTGACTCAAAAATTGAATTTGTCTTGGGAAGGTTAGAAAATATTGTGGGAAAAGGAGAAAATACTGCTAACCAGCATTTTCTCCTTTTCCCACAATGTTTTCTATCCTTTCAAAGGAAAACTCCATCATTTAAGCCACACTGATGGTAAGAGAATGAACAAGGCTAGCGAGACAGCGCGATATTATTAGGTCACGTAACTATGGTGCCCGTAATGTAGGCAAAACATTAACAAACCCATAACAGAAATAACAAACGAGAAATGAATGCATGAATATACATACCAGACACTTTATTGCAATGAAATGTGCCTCTGTTAGTAAATATAGTTGCATTTGATTGTATTTCGTTTGATGTTGCCATTGATTTATGCTTTTGTATGGTACCGGTAATAGGTCTAAACGCGCCTTTAACTTGAAGAGTTCCATTAGGGGAAATAAGAAGTATTGTAAGATGATGTCACTTCAGACTGCTGCGTTGACTGGATGATGTCACAGTAGTGCTCTACACTGAATGTAGATGTCACTAAAGAGCTCTACATTGATGTCACATAAGAGCAATGCATTGAATGATGATGTCACAGAAGAGCTGTGCATTGAATTCAGACATCACTGGAGAGCTCTGTATTGAATCCAGATGTCACAAAAGAGCCAAGCAATGAATGCAGATGATGTCATAGTAGAGTTCTGATGTAGATGTTATTATAGACCACTTTGTTGAATGTACGGCATTGAATGTAGATATCACTATAGAGCTCTGTATTCAGTGTAGATATAACTGTAGAGCTCTGCATTTAGTGTAGAACAAAGTCAGCCTGTGCTGACTGTGCAGGCTGACATGGGTTTATACTTGCAGATGTATTAACCCTTATAGCGTGGAATAAACCCGACAGATATTTTCATTCTAAACAGTCTCTCAGTGAAGGGGACAATGTAGAATAAAGATCAGAGTGCACATTTGGCTGCAAAGACAATTAAATTAGTGAAAGGATTAAACCCCCATTTCAACTATGGGTGAACACTCACATCTTAATGATTCTTTGCTTGCAAAATATCAACGTCCATATTTAAATATATTTCGGTATTTTTTGGCCATATTTTATGCTGATTGGAAAACCCAGCTACAGGTTCAATGGAGAATGTCAGCTTTCATTTACCTGTCTAAACTTTTCTGTTTGATCTAGCAGGATGCTGCACTTTATGCTCTGAAGATAAGATAAAAGTTGTTCTCAAAGAAAAATACTAAAGGAATGATAGTTTATTATTCTTCATGCTCAGGTTCATGTGACATATATGGGGTATAAATCTTTACCAAAGAAATAATTTTAGACTGGCCGAAACAGGATGCATTTTGCAGACAACAAAATGAAAGTGGTTCCAATGATGGGTTTCGTCTGTAAAAGGGTTGTGAAAACATCGTGGGAAAAGGAGAAAATGCTGGTTACCAGCATTTTCTCCTTTTCCCACAATGTTTTCAAAAGCCTTCTCCATCAGGGTCATTGAAACTCAGGATTTGTGGTAAAGGGTTAACCTGTCATTTTGTATGCTTTGTCTCAACGCTGAATAGATTTTCTGATTCTTAGGGTTTGTTTTTCAAGTCTTCCCAGATATTATCATGGGATGAGTTATCTTCAGTATGCCAAGATAAGACCTTGAATTTAGAGTAGCCATCTTTATTGTATGTTTAACTGATGCTTAACCCTTTACCACACAATCCCGACTTTTAACGACCCTGAGAAAGAAGCCGTTTGAAAACTTGGGAAAAGGAGAAAATGCAGTTAACCAGCATTTTCTCCTTTTCCCACAATGTTCTCTACCCTATCTAAGAAAAATTGCATCATTTGAGCCACACTGAAATTGTCGTTTGTATATGCTTTCAATTTGGATGGGTTAACTGATGCTTGACCCGGTACTGAAAAACAAAATTTTGGACTTGTCCACATTGAAAGCATTTGCAGATGACAAATTAAACGTGATAAAAGTGATTGAAATAGTAGAAATTGTCTTTGAAAGGGTAGAAAACATTGTGGGTAAAGGAGAAAATGCTGGTTACCAGCATTTTCTCCTTTGCCCACAATGTTTTCAAAAGCTCTGGACTGTGTTGTAAAGGATTCAACCCTTTCCCAGACAAGCCCGGGTTTTCACGTGTCTACCTTATCTGGACAAACCCGGGTTTTCACGTGTCTATCTTATCCGTACAGACCCGTGTTTTAACGTGTCTACCGTATCTGAACAAACCCGGGTTTTCACGTGTGTCCTATTCACATTACCAAAACTATCTACGATGTATGAAACAGTAAGTATAAGATACCGTCGTTATTTTGACAGAAAAAAACTGGTATGGTTGTTCTTCGAAAAAAAGAGTTATTTGAAGTCAAACAGGACTGGGGTCCAGAAATATAACCGTGTACATGTGTAAATGGCGTACGTGATAAACAGCGTCGTCTGTTTCGATCGAAAGTACTGGAAAAATAACCGCGACGTCGTCACGTAGTCAAAATTACACCTTCAACAATGTTGCATATATACTAATCACATTTGAACAAAAGTTTAAATCACATATTTCTTACCAGTCGGAGGTGTTAATCCATCTCTTATTTACGCGTAAACTGACCCGAGAAAAATCACAAAATATTCCGTAGGTCTGATTTTCTGTTTACTTTACTCAGACGTGAATGAATAAAATGAGCCACAATGAAATAACTGTCACAACACGATTAAATTGTGACTTACGAAATATTAGGAAAATGGAAATTTCTTTTTCTGACGAATATTTCCTTTATCAGATAAACAAATAATGAGGGAAGAACAAGAGACCAGAACTTGTGTACTGTACAGCCCTAAATTCAACAAAAGTTGATTAGATTTTATTACCCTCCAGATTGAAGTTTTTTTTTTTCGGAAGCGTTGTGATATACACTTTATGGCCTTTAATTATCGATTTTTACTGTTTCTGTCTCGTGGCCAGCTGCACCGTTACATAATATTACGTAATGACACAGCGGTCATCTACGGATTATGAATGGGCGGTATAGATCTACCATGCGATCACAAGGTTGGTGAAAAAAAATGAACGGGTAAGCCAATTAAATTTCACATTCAAATTAATCAATTCAATTAGCCAATGAAATTTGAGCGATTCAATCCCCAAACTATCTATTTTCTTGCAGTTGGTTTGAGAATATGAGCTAATAAGCACCAAAATTTCCTCCTTAGATTTTCGAAAATAACGGTAGCATTTGAAATCGTACACTATGGTTCAGAATTCAGGGTCTGAATTTAATTTTGACACTGATATTTTGGATTTCTCTGGGTTATCGGCTGAGGAATCTTGATGAGATAGATGAGGCACTGGAGGCCGATCTCGAATGGCAGTTTGCACATCCGACAGTGTGTTTTAATTACTTATTCTGGGGTTTTTCATATAGTTGAAAGCATCTACTTGAAAATTACATTACGCCATCGTTCAGTTTTTACACAAAGTTTAAGATACACGTGATTTGGCATTTATATTTCCAAACAGAAAATTAATATCGTTAGGCGTTCTTTTCTTCTTAGACGAATGCGTACATGAGTAATAACGAAAAATATCGCTACGAATCTTATCCTTAAAAGCCGCAACATCTCGGAGTATGGACTTTTGAATAAGATGGAGTATTCCAAACATGACGTTGTCAAGGGCGACTGAAAAACAGCAACAACATTTTAAGCTTGAATTATGATCTTGTAGGCCAAAAAAATGGCAATTTACATGTTTATCAACATTTGCATGATGTTTAATCGAAAATTACATCTTCTTAACCTTGTCCATGTTACCGATAATTTTAAACAGGGCTTTTTTTCCCCCCTCGATCTGCTTCAATGAAATCTTATGTCGATCTACTAGCGACATGTTTTTCTGTTGCAGGTTGAAACAGAAGCCCTCTTTCTTTGGGTTGTAAAATCTCTGATTTCTTTGTTTAAGGGCTAACCCCTTATGAAACAACAGATTTTACATTTTCCATATTTAAAGAGCCTGCAGACAGCAAATCAAAACCTGTTCCTTCTGAATGTCAGCTCTCCAATTGGGTAGAAAACATTGCGGGAAGGAAAAAAAATCTTGTTTCCCACAAAAAGCTGACATCTGTCATGGATTTATTTATTAAAGGAGTCACTCACTAGTTCAGCATTTATTATGTTCTCTTTATTAAAAAAAAAAGATTTCATAGATTTTTGTATTGGTAACCTACAGGAAATATGATTACTGAAACATTAAAACAATCTCTTTAGACTTTTAAACCCATTACAAAGTGAAATTTGCATTTTGACTGCATAAAAAGAGTATACAATGTGAAAGATAATCTAATTTTCCAAAGACCTTCCTATAATAAGATTTGTTCAATTATTTAACATAATTATAAATCACCATTTTCATGACCCTATTGCATGAAAATAAAGGAAAAAAATTGTTAAAGAAATGAGAAAAAAAACAAACACTAACTTTATTCTCATTTTGCTGCATAATTTGCATTAAAACTTTTAAAAAAATTATACCATCAAAAAGAGCAGCCTTTTCTCTAAAAACTTTTTATATACCAAAATAGTGTGAAATAAGAAATAATAGCTCTATTTTAACATTTTTTAGGACATGTGTGAAAAATTGTCAAGAAATTAACAAAATCCAATATTCCCTGTTCAGATAGGACCATAAAATGTCTTATCTCCATATGTGGTATAGGTTATTGATTTTCCCAGGTCACTGTTCAATAGAGGTAACAGTTTTGGCTACCTCTCCATCTGGGAAAGGGTTAAAGAAATGAAAATGAAAAAAAAAAAAGCCATGCTCTGGCAAAAGGGGGCTTAATGCATATCCATGATCCATAATACCAAGCAAGTCATCACATAATTATGGATCAATAAAATCCATTTTGTATAACAACCGGATGAGTCATGAGGTACACCGGTCCTTTGCCATGCAGAAAATTGACCAGTAGCGAAAAGTTTCGGCCCAGGTCAGCCTGCGCAGACTACGCAGGCTGACCTGGGTCAATACTTTTCGCGGATACACTAATCCCCCTTTTCACAGAATACGGCTCATATCTGAGATCCACAAAAAACTTATGATGCAGTATGTTGAAAGCTGTAGAAGGTCTGTAAAAGAGACCTATCCGGGCACTATTTCTATGTAATAAGTTTCAAGAGACTTAACTCTTTACCAAACGACAAAATTTTAGACTGGTCCAAATTGAAAGCATGCAGACGGCACAATAAATGTAACTCAAAAAGCTGAAATTTGTTTTGGGAAGAGTAGAAAAAATTGTGGGAAAGGAGAAAATGCTGGTTACCAGCATTTTCTCCTTTTTCCACAATGTTTTCAAAAGGCTTCCTTTTCAGGGTTGTTAAAAGTCGGGATTGT
Organism: Tridacna gigas; assembly: GCA_945859785.2. Classification (NCBI taxonomy): domain Eukaryota; kingdom Metazoa; phylum Mollusca; class Bivalvia; order Cardiida; family Cardiidae; genus Tridacna; species Tridacna gigas. Next base: position 1,840,651 of record OX244039.2, read on the forward strand.
GTGGTAAAGAGTTAAACAAGAGTTCTGTAACTGCCAGTTAGGAGACAGCATGCTTATTACATTATCATATCTACTCATCATTGTGATGGTCTGTTTTATGTTGGACCTTGTGGCTTTCAGCTCCCACAAAAACATACTAGCCAAGCACCCATTTAGTCTACTCTTTACTAGTCGACAAGATTCTAGACTTAGCCAGTCAACCCTTTACCACACAGTCCCAGCTTTTAATGACGCTGCGGAAGAAGGCTTTTGAAAACATTGTGGGAAAAGGAGAAAATGCTGGTCACCAGCATTTTCATCTTTTCCCACAATGTTTTCTACCCTATTGAAGGAAAACTGCATCAGTTGAGCCACATTGAAATTGTCATCTGCAGATGCTTTGAATTCGGCTGAATCTAAGATTTTGTTGTTTGGTAAAGAGTCTAAAATGTGTGGTGAAGGGTTAAATTCTGTCAACAAGTTCACCTATCCATCCTTTCTTGGAGTTTATTTTTACCAGTACTTCATACAAAATTCTTCCAAAGCCACTTGCTGCTTTCCCATATAAACATCGTACAAAAGACGATCAGTGGTGAGAGAGGAATGAATCCTGTTGCAATGCCTGATAACAATCCTCAAAGAGAAATTTGCAGAGGTATGGTTTCGAACCAGAGACCACCAGTTCTCAAGTCCTGTATGCTACAGACTGCACGACCATGGCTAGGCACAAGGTTAAAACACTGGATTGTTTGGTTAACTCTTTACCAAACAACAGAAGTTTAGACGGGTCCAAATTGCAGACGACAACTTAAATTTGGCTCAAATGGTAGAAATTGTTTTTGATTGGGTAGAAAACATAGTGCTGGTTACCAGCATTTTCTCCTTTTCCCACTATATTTCCAAAAGCCTTCTTTGTTAGGGTTGTTAAAACTCGGGATTGTGTGGTAAAGAGTTAAAGGTTAAACATGACTGCAGATTAACCCTTTACTGCACAATGACGCCTTTTGACGCCCTTGGGAAAGAAACCTTTTGAAAACATTGTGGGAAAAGGAGAAAATGCTGGCAACCAGCATTTTCTCCTTTTCCCACAATGTTTTCTACCCTTTCCTAATCAAATTTTAATTTTTGAGCCACAGTTGATTTGTCGTCTGCAAATGCTTTCATTTTGGACCAGTCTAAAATTTTGTCGTTTGGTAAAGAGTTAAGAAAAGAACATAAAATATCATTTTGAGAGGGCAGAGGGTCATCGTGGGGTTGGAATAGCTGTATCTAACAGGAAATGACTAGCAAGATAATGATTTCCGTTAAATACTCAACTTATTTTGGAAAAACAAAACAAAATCAATCAATTTTATCACATCAGATGAAAATAACAAAGTGTTATCATGGACATCAAAAGTCTGTTAATTTTCAGAACTTCCTAGATGTAGCCTAATAATGGGCTTACCTTGTCTCCTTCGTTGAGATTTTCGAGCAAAAAACAAGTCATAATGCAATTTTGGGATCTTTTTCATTGCAATGTTTACTTTGTATATTTAACACTGTATGGGGTAACTCTGTACCACATGACAAAATTTAAACCCTGCCCAAATTGAAAGCATTTGCAGACAACAATTTTGATGTGGGTCAACTGATGAAATTTCTCTTCTGAAGAGTAGAAAACATTGTGGGAAAAGGAAAAACTGCTGGTTACCCGCATATTCTTCTTTTCCCACAATGTTTTCAAAAGCCTTTTCTTTCAAGGTCGTTACAATTCGGGGATTATGTGGTAAACGGTTAACCCTTTAACACACAGTCTAGAGTTTTAACAAAGAAAGCCTTTTGAAAACATTGTGTGAAAAGAAGAAAATGCTGGTAACCAGCATTTTCTACTTTTCCCGCAATGTTTCCTTCTCAATTAAAGGCAAGTTTCATCATTGTGCCACCCTTGATTCATCGTCTTCAAGTGATTTGAATTTTGACTCTGTCTAAAATTTTGTCATTTGAGAAAGGATTAACCTTAAATACAACACAGTCTCAGGTTAATAATGATCTTTTATTTGTACTGTATACTTTCAACATTATTTCAATGGTCTTTGCATGATTACACTTAATATTGGCAAGAAGGATTGGCAAACAACAGCCCAACATTTTCCAGAAGCAGAATGCACTTTTTGGGCTATTAAACAAAAACCCAAGGCTGACCTAGACAAGGGTTAAATATTTCATAAGCCATTAGGTATGCCATGATCCTTGTGTAAGACTGTGTGAGAAAGAGACACAGGATAGATAGTTGGAGGTGATTAGATAAGACACCTGGGCTAAATAAGATTAGGTCTTCATTGGTTCATTTCGATGTTCATCACTCACCACCATTATATCAGCTGTGTTGCTGTTATCATTATGATTATTAAATTAACCCTTTCCCAAACAAGCCCTGGTTTTCACCTGTCTGCAATACAAGTCTTTTGAAAACACTGCGGGAAAAGGAGAAATTGCTCGTAACGAGCAATTTCTCCTTTTCCCACAGTGTTTTCTACCCTCTTTGAGACCTTTCTGCCATTTTCATCAAATTTAAAATTGTCGTCTGCAAACTCTTTCAATTTGGACCAGTCCAAAATTTGTCATTTGGGAAAGGGTTAACCCTTTACCACGTGGCAATATTTTAGACATTTCCAAATTGAAAGTATTTGCAGATGACAAAATAAACATGACTCAAGAATTTTAAATTGTTTTGGAAAGGGTAGAAAACATTGTGGGAAAAGGAGAAAATGCTGGTTATCAGCATTTTCTCCTTTTCCCACAATGTTTACAAAAGCCCTCTTTCTATCTGTAAAACTCAGGATTGTGTGGTGAAGAGTTAAATTAAACCTTTACCACACAACAGAAGTTTAGGCAAGCCCATTTTGAAAGCATTTCCAGGCAACAAATTAATCGTAGCTCAAATGATTGGATTTGTTTCTGAAAGGTTAGAAAACATTGTAGGAAAAGGAGAAGATGCTGGTTTATTTTCTCCTTTTCCCACAATGTTTTCAAAAGTCCTTTTTCTTGGGGGTTGTTAAAACTCAGGATTGTGTGGTAAAGGGTTAAACCTGGGGTCTTTGGCATCATAAATACCCAGATACTAATAGTCTTATCCTACAGCTGCTTGATGGTTCAGCTAAAGGGGGGGGGGGAAAGCAATAAAGCTTGGTTGGTAGTTGTTGTCAGCTCGCTGCAGTGGTTATAACTTTTTACCACAGGACAAAATCTTAGCCTTGTCCAGCTTTGAAATAGGGGTCCTGCGTGGCTTAGTGGTAAAGTGTAGGACTCCTGACCCGTAGGCCCCGGGTTTGAGCCTCACTGGATCCATGGGGCTATTCATGGGAGTGTCCTTGTGCAAGACACTTTAGAGCCCTATCCCAGCATTTTTTCTCTTTTTCCAACAATGTTTTTATAAGGCTTCTTCCTCAGGGTCATTAAAAGTCGGCATTGTGTGGTAAAGGGTGAATGATAAACACCAACAAGCAGAGAAATTCATGTTGTTTATCAATATTTCATAAGGACAATTTCAAAGTTCAGGGCAATTTGTTGTATGATTTAGGTCAGGACTCATTTGATGAATGAATTTCGAGACAAATCTGAGCAGTTTAATGGTTGTTATTAATTCATGACAAGTAGATTGTAGTTATGTGCAATTATCCAATTTTGAAATTATCTGTACTGAAGCACATGTAGTCAGTGAAAGGTCAGTTAAGGTCAAATACCTGAAAATTGGTCTGACATTTATGAATTTACTTCTTCTATCAATTTTGGAAAGATATTTTAGGATGAAACTTTTCACTCTTTACCAAACTAAATGCTGAAAGTACCGTATAAATTGCAGACGACAAAACATTGTGGCAAATATGTTGGATGTTGTTTTTTTTTTTTTTTTTTAAGAAAGGGTAGAAAATATTGCGGGAAAAGGAGAAAATGCTGGTTACCAACATTTTCTCCTTTTCCCACACTGTTTTCAAAAACTTTCTTTTCTTGGGGTCTTTTAAACTTGGGATTGTGTAGTGGAGAGTAAATAGCTGAAAGGGAGTATTTTACATAAACTTATTGAAATTGTTTAACTCTTTACCAAACGACAAAATTTTAGACCTGTACAAATTGAAAGCAGTTGCAGACAACAAAATAAACGTGGATTAAAAATTAAGATATGCTTTTGGAAGGGTAGAAAATATCGTGGGAAAAGGAGAAAATGCTGGTTACCAGCATTTTCTCCTTTTCCCACAATGTTTTCAAAAGGCTTCTTTCTGAGGGTCGTTAAAAGTCGGGATTGTGTGGTATAGGGTTAAATTGAATATTTTCCCTCCAGTTTATAGAATGGTGCTTCCATGCTTAGAATGTTGGACCTAAAAAAGAAACAGTCGTGAACATTGCAGTTTCAAGGCTATCAGATATTAACCCTTTCCCAAACAGGCCCTGGTTTTCACGTGTCTGCAGTACAAGTCTTTTGAAAACACTGTGGGAAAAGGAGAAATTGCTCGTAACAAGCAATTTCTCCTCTTCCCACAGTGTTTTCTACCCTTTTTGATAACTTTCTGCCATTTTCATCAAATTTGAAATTGTTGTCTGCAAACTCTTTCAATTTGGACCAGTCCAAAATTTGTCATTTGGTAAAGGGTTAAAAATGCGGGAACATTTCAATTTCAAGGCTGAGTTTGTCATAAATCTTGAAAATTTATGACAGTGTAGATCCAAGATAAGTCTGCATGCCTGAGATCCAAGAAATAAGGTTTTTGTTTACTCTTTACTACACAAACCTGAGTTTTAATGAACCTAACAAAGAATGCTTTTTTAACATTGTGGGAAAAGGAGAATGCTGTTACATGATAACCAGCATTTTCCCATTTCCCCACAATGTTTTCTACCCTGTTCAACACAAATTGCATCATTTTAGCTGCATTTAAATTGTCCCCTGCAAACCCTTTACCGCCAAGCCCCTGTAGCTTAGTCGGTAGCGCACAGGACTTGAGAACAGGAGGTCGCTGATTCGATCCCCGGCTTGGCCAATTTCTTTCTGAGGACTGATGATAGTCATTGAAACAGGATTCATTCCTCTCTCATTGCTGACTGTTGTTTCGACAATGGTTAGGTGGGAAAGAATATTGTGTGGAGTACTGGTAAAAGAAACTCCAGGAAAGCATGGATAGGTGCACTGGCTGCAGCGATATAACTGAAATAATGTTGAAGACGATGTTAAATACCATACAACCAATCAATGCAAATGCTTTGAATTTGGATTAGTCCAAAATTTTGTCATTTGGTAAAGGGTTAACCAACAGGGAATCAGTCTACTGCTTTAGATACTGTTTTTAACCCCTTACTACACAATCCCCACTTTTAACGACCCTGTGGATAAAGTCTTTAGAAAACATTGTGGTAACCAGCATTTTCTCCTTTTCCCACAATGTTTTCTACCCTTTCCAAAACAATTTTAAATTTTTCAATCACATTCATTTTGTCATCTGCAAATGCTTTCAATTTCAACTGGTCTAGAATTTTGTTTTGTGGTAAAGTGTTATCCCAAGTCTGACTTTCGTTGAACTAAAAATAAGCATTTGCAGTCTTGGGGCAATTTGTAATTTGGTGAAATCATACTGGAAAAAAAAACAGGCGTCTCTTTAAAAATCCCAATACATGTATTTCACTGGAGGGATCCTTACTTGCCAGTCTTTCTATAATAAGAAAAAAAAGAAGAAATCTATTTTGTCATTATTCAACTGCAGTCACTCCTCTGCCATTATTTCCTGTCTGTCCAGTTTGTTTAACCCTTTCCCAAACGACAAATTTTGGACTGGTCCAAATTGAATGAGTTTGCAGACGACAATTTTAAATTTGGTGAAAATGGCAGAAATTTCTCAAAAAGGGTAGAAAACACTGTGGGAAAAGGAGAAATTGCTCGTTACGAGCAATTTCTCCTTTTCCCACAGTGTTTTCAAAAGACTTGTACTGCAGACACGTGAAAACCAGGGCTTGTTTGGGAAAGGGTTAACAGAGATGGATGGTCTCTGTTTGTTTATCGTCTCTGGAATCTAAGGAAATTCAATTTCCATGTGCTCAGTTAATCAATTCATAATTTGATCCATTATAGCTTGGTTGCCATAATGGGGGTTTTATATTGAAGAGATATTTGGCCTCCACTTTTCTGATAATTGGGGGTCAATTCTCAATGGTGCCAAGCTTTGGTGCCATGTTTGTAGGAACCAGTCAATATTTCTTAGAATATTTTTGCATGGAGCAGACCCCCAAGGGTATCCAGACAGTAAATCCAGAGACTCGTCTCAATTTTCTGTTTGTGTTTTAGCACCAGTTGAATAAATATCTTTTTTCTTTTTTTTTCCTGAAATTCTTTGGTATTTTATCATCTGTGACAATGATACGCATTTGGTTTTTAGCTCCACTGGCCAAAGGCCAGCGGGCTTATGTCATGGCCCGGTGTCCGTCGTCCGTCCGTCTGTGCGTTAACTTTTATTTCAAACATCTTCTTCTCTGAAACTACCCATCCAATTTTCATGAAACTTCACAGAAATGGTCCTGCCATGGTCCTCTTCAGAATTTCTTGAAAGAATTTGATTCCTTCAAAAACTCTGGTTGCCATGGCAACAAAACTGAAAAATTTTGGAAATCTTTAAAAATCTTCTTGTCTGAAACCATAAGGCATAGGGCTACCAAATTTGGCATGTAGCTTTATGTAGTAGACCTCTATCAAGTTTCTTCAAATTATAGCCCTGGGGTCAAAATTGGCTCTGCCCCAGGGGTCACAAGTTTTACATAGGCTTATATAGAGAAAACTTTAAAAATCTTCCTGTACCTAGCCATAAGGCCTAGAGCTACCAAATTTTGCATGTAGCTATATCTAGTGGGCCTCTACAAGCGGGCTTAAATTTTAGCCCTGGGGTCACAAGTTTTACATGGGCTTACATAGTGACAACTTAAGAAATCTTCCTGTCTTGATTTTTTTTTTTGAAATTAGCCTTGCATCAGGGGTCTTATGTTTTACAGAGGCTTCATATGGACAAAACTTGAAAATCACCTTATTTATAACCATACAGCATGACTTGTATTATTTTGGCATGTGGCTTTATCTTGCGGACCTCTACCAGGGTTCAAGTAACTATAGCTCTGGGATCAAAAATGGCTTTGCCCTGCGTGTCTCAACTTTCACATGGGCTTTTACAGAGAAAACTTTGTAAGTCTTCATTCTGAAACCATTTGGCTCAGAATTGAAATGTTTTATATTTATGGGTTATATTCATAAGCCAGTGGAGCGATACAGGGCCATCATGGCCCTCTTGTCTTAGTCTCCCTTACCAACCAAACTATTCAAATTTTAAAAAAATACCATTGTATACACTTGCTAAATCTCCTGTTAGTTTTACTTGGATTCAATTGGTTATAGGGTGATTGTGAAACAAGTTCTACAACTTAACATGAATCACTTCATTGGTAATCTTTGCCTGGAAACCTTAGCCAGTACTAGTTTTCATGATCTGGGTAAATCCAAATGTTTACATCCCATCCCCATGCTCTTCATGGGATACTACCTGACACCCTGATATTACCTGATCCCTAAGCCAATGTTTGGTAAGAGAACAATTCAAATATGAATGCATCTAAGCACCTAAAATTTGATTCTTCATAGGTTTCACTGAAATTTCTTTTTCCCTCAATTATTTCCTGTATTTTGTTTTACCTAAAAAAGACTATGAAAATGCCTTCAAAGATTGGAGCTGGAGACTGAAACTTTGTATATCTGTTGGAGATGAATAGTTTGAGGGAACAGAAAAAACATTTCGGTGAAACCTATAAAGAATCAAATTTTAGGTGCATAGATGCATTTCATATTTGAACACTCCCAAGCATGCATAAATCAAATAAGTATAAAGTACAGCATGAATTTTGTTTATGATTTCGTAACTAAAAACGGTCCTATAATTTGAAAGTTAAAGTGCAGCCAAACACTGGAGAAAAAGGCACCCGAAAACAGGCCCTATGATTATAAAAGTTAAAACTAATATATTATTATCCCTGTTGATTTGATCATCATTTTGCTGGGTAGTCAGAGGGGATTTTTAAGTGTTGCAGTCAGCTTTGCAAAAGACATCAATTTCAGGTATCATTTATCAGAGAAGTGAAGTTTTGTATTTGCAGGTGTGCTTAATTGATACAATATGGTATGAAGAGTTTTGACTTGCTTTAAGCCTTTACTATACAATCCAGAGATTTTTATGACTCTTAGAAGGAGGCCTTTGGAAAACTTTGTGGGAAAAGGAGAAAATGCTGGTAACCAGCATTTTCTCCTTTTCTCACAACGTTTTCTTCATTTTTAGAAATAAATCCCACCATTTGAGCCTCAATTAATTTGTCGATTGCAAATTTTTGTGGATTTGGAGAAGATTTATAAACTTTGTCATGTGGTGAAGAGCTAACTCTTTACCAAACAGCAAAATATTAGACTAGTCTAAACTGAAAGCATTTGCAGACGACAAAATAAATGTAACTGAAAATTGGAAATGTGTTTTGGGACAGGTAGAAAACATTGTGGGAAAAGGAGAAAATGCTGGTTACCAGCATTTTCTCTTTTTCCCACGAAGTTTTCAAAAGGCTTCTTTCTCAAGGTCGTTAAAAGTCGGGGATTGTGTGGTAAAGAATTAATAGTTGGTAGAGTTCAGGAAGGACAAACTTCATTAGATTTGGGATATTAATGAGGAGCAAGGAATGCCAAGGTTACATAATTCATCCTGCAACCCTGACAGACAACAAAAAATGTATTTACTGTGTTTACCTGGGACACAGCCAAGTCGCTCAGTTAGTAGCATACAGGACTTGGGAACAGGGGGTCTCCAGTTCGATCCCCAGCTTGGCTAATTTATCTGCGAGGATTGATGATAGTTATTGCAGATGGATTCATTCCTTTCTCACTGCTAATCATTATTCCAACGATGGTTATGCTGGAAAGCACCAGTGGCTTTGAAAGAATATTGTGGATAGTACTGGTAAAAGAATCTCCTGGAAAACAGGGATACTGGCCGCCACAATATAACTGAAATAATGAGGAAAACTGTGTAAAACACCCATTTTATCAATCAATAATCAATACTTGGGACAGAACAGATTATGATAGTAGAAAACAGTGTGGGAAAAGAAGAAAATGATGGTTTCCAACATTTTTCTTATTTCATTTTAGTGTTTTTTCAAAGGGTTTCTCCATCTGGGTTGTTAAAACTTGGGACAGTGCAGTAAAACGTTAAATTAGCCCATTACTGTAAAATTTTATCTATCACCCAGCAAAACCTTATGCAACTGCCGTGCACTGGAGAATTTGGAGTATAAGAAACCCCATAAATATATCACGAATGCTGTGAGGAAAACAAAAAATTGGGGGAAAAGAAGTGATTTTTGCTTGTTGCCAGCAGTTGCTTATTTTCTTCTCTCGTAATGTATGCTCTTAACTCCTTACCAAACAATAATATTTTGGACTGGTCCAAATTGAAATTATTTGCAGACGATAAATTAAATGTGGCTAAAATGATTGCATTCATTTCTGAAAGGTTAGAAAACATTGTGGGAAAAGGAGAAAATGCTGGTTACCAGCATTTTCTCCTTTTTCCACAATGTTTTCAAAAGGCTTCTTTCACAGGGTTTTTAAAAGACGGGATTGTGTGGTAAAGGGTTAAGGCAAAAGCAAGTACTGTTACTGTAATTGATCTTACACAGTATGCAATCTTCAGTTTACTTTTGACAAAAGGGCAGTAAGTGGCTGCTTACTCACTCTGCAAAAATGATTAACTCTTTACCATACAATAGAACTGTAGACTGGTCCAAATTGAAAGCATTTGCAGGTGACAATGAAATGTGGCAAAAATGATGGTAGTTGTGTCTGAAGGAGTAGAAAACATTTTGGGGAAAGGAGAAAATGCTAGCTACCAGCATTTTCTCCTTTTCCCACAATATTTCCAAAAGGTTTGTTTCCCAGGGTTGTCAAAACTTGGGATTGTCTGTTAATGGGTTAAGTCTTTAACACACAACAGAAAGTTAAAGCAGCCCATTTTGAGAGCATTGGCAGAAATTGAATTCGCCCAGATGATGGAATTTGTATTTGACAGAGTCAAAAACATCGTGGGGAAAAGGAGAAAATGCTGGTAACCAGCACTTACTCCTTTTCTCATGGTGTTTTCAAAAGCTGTCTTTTCCAATGTCAGTTAAAACATGGGGATGTGTGGTAAAGGGTTTAAGATGCACCTATGTGCACATTTGTCTTCATCAGTAATCTTTCTTTTTACTAACAAAATGTTAACCCTTAAGCTGCTGATTGCGACCCACTGACTGTTGGCGGATAGTGTAGATCTACACTGTCCGATACGGTATTTTCTTTCTAGTGAAATCAACTGTGAAACCGCAATGTTTCGGCTTTTAGTATTGAGTAGAAATTTGAGTTTCATTTATTCAGCAGCTTAAGTGTTACACCTTGGACTGCAAAACCCAGAGATTCTTTCTGACTAGTATAGATCAAGATCAGACAGTAAAAATCATGCAAAGCAATTTTTGAGTTACCTTCATCTTGTCATCAGAAAATGCTTTGAATTTGGTTGAGTTGAAAATTTTGTCAGATGGTGAGAAGTTTTAAGGTTGCGGCCACTGAGTCAGTGTTGGGTAGAAAGCTGCTTTTAGGAAGGTAGTGTCTGTTAGGTAATTTATGGTATTTTGTGTCATTCTTAACCCTTAGAGCACCAAATAAACGTATCATACAGTTTCATCCTAGAAATATGACTCAAATAATTGCAATTTCATGGTACCTTTTGTCTACTGTGTTTCAGCAAAGTGGACAGTGTAGATTAAAGATCAGGCTGCACATTTTGTGGCGCCTGATCTTGATCTACACTGGCCGCAAAGGCAACTATAGTCGTGAAAGGCGCTTTAAGGGTTAAGAACATTCTCAGTCTTATTCTCAAGAATTTTCAAAATTTGAAAGTAACACAAGTTTTGATTGGCTAAACCAGTTTATTTAGTCAACCAGAATTTGTGTTACTTTCTCAATCTTGGATGAGACGAAGAATATTCTTAAGAATGTTTGATGAATATGGGCACTTTGGAAATTCTTAGAATCTCTTTCCAGAGACTTTGTATTACAAACAAGTATGTGTCTCAGTTTGGGAAAGGGTTTGCGATGATTTTTTTCAGGCTGGAAGGATGATGCCATCCTGTACAAAGAGAAAAAGCTTTCAGCTCTCCATGTTAATGATAGGTTTAATGTGCTCTACAAACTACAGACACATATGTTTAAGCTAATCAGGATCTTAACTGTCCATGAATTTTATGGCATAATATTCCTTCTCATGATAAAGGAAGCTAATAGATCAATAAATTCCACAGATAGGCAGGCCCCCCCTTGGAAGTCCTAATGGATAGTCGAGTAATTTAGACATTCACACCTTTTCTACCAGTTTTTGCTCTAAATGTTTTCTGATGTCTAAACCCTTTACCAGACGACAAAATTTTATCCTTCTCCAAATTGAAGGCATTTGCAGATGTCAATTTCAATGTGGTTCAAATGGTGCAACTTTTCTTTGATAAGGAAGAAAGCAATGTGGGAAAAGGAGAAAATGCTGATTACCAGCATTTTCTCCTTTTCCTACAATGTTTTCAAAAAGCTTCTTTCCCTGGGGCGTCAAAAGGCGGCATTGTGCGGTAAAGGGTTAACCCTTGAGCACACAATCCCCGACTTTTAAAGACCCTGAAAAAGAAAGTTTTTGAAAACATTGTGGGAAAAGGAGAAAATGCTGGTAACCAGCATTTTCTCCTTTTCCCACAATGTTTTCTTCCCTTCCCGAATCAAATTTCAACTTTTAAGTTACATTTATTTTGTTGTCTGCAAATGCTTTCAATTTGGACCAGTCTAAAATTTTTGTTGTTCGGTAAAGAGTTAACTCTTTACTAAACGACAATATTTGAGACTAGTCCAAATTGAAAGTATTTGCAGACGACAAATGTGGCTCAAAATTTGAATTTTGCTTTGGGAAGGGTAGAAAACATTGCGGGAAAAGGAGAAAATGCTGGTTACCAGCATTTTCTCCTTTTCCCACAATGTTTTCAAAAGGCTTCTTTCTCAAGGTCTTGAAAAGTCGAGATTGTGTCGTAAAGGGGTTAACTGCAACTGCAAAGAGCTGCAGCATAGTATGTAACTTAAAACCATGGGGTTGCTGGTTCAAGTGCCCAGCACAGCCAATTCTTTTCAAGGATTGATGATAGTCATTGCGACAGAATTCATTAATCTGTCATCACTGATCAACAATGGTTATGTGGGAAAGCACCCAGTGGCTTAGGAAGAATACTTTGGGAAATACTAAAATGTAAAAGAACTCCAGGAAAGCATGGGTAGGTGCACTGGCTGCAGTCATTAACCCTTTCCCAAACAAGCCCTGGTTTTCATGTGTCTGCAGTACATGTCTTTTGAAAACACTGTGGGAAAAGGAGAAATTGCTCATTACGAGCAATTTCTCCTTTTCCCACAGTGTTTTCTACCTTTTTTGAGAACTTTCTGCCATTTTCATCAAAATTGTCGTCTGCAAACTCTTTCAATTTGGACCAGTCTAAAATTCATCGTTTGGGAAAGGCTTAACTGAAATAATGTTAAACACCATACCAACAAACAAACTGGAATTATCAGAATGCTTCAAGAAACAATCCAGAATTTGAATGACCCCGAGAATGAAGGCTGTTGTATAAACGTGGGTTACCAGCATTTTCTTTTTCCCACAGTGTTTTCTACCCTATCCTGTTCCCACAATGTTTTAAAAAAATCCATATTTGTCAGGTTCAGAATAACAAGGACTTGTTTGAGAAAAGGTTAAGTAATTGCCAGTTTTCTCAAAATATGTACAATATGTGTACTGAGGGAGGTAAAAAGTGCGTAAGTTAGGTAAACATACATACCTATTTTGATAAATCAAAACACTTGCCACTAGCAACACATTTTTGTGGTCGCCTAGATATATGTTTTCGTGGTGAGTGATGGGAGACAAGATTGGTTTTCATTGTACTCCCTGTGAATTTGAAAACCTGAAAAACTCGTACACACCTAGTGTCAACATTCCATCTTTGCCATGGTTTGGTCAACAAGTTAGTCCCAGTGTAGAACATGCCAGTCAATCAAACATGTGTTACTGCATGGTGTGCTTCATAGTTTCTGGCCACTTGACTTCATTATTTCTGTTGTTTTGTCTCCATCTGTGATAGTCACAAACACTCATTTTAACCCTTTCCCAAACAAGCCCTGGTTTTCACATGTCTGCAGTACAAGTCTTTTGAAAACACTGTGGGAAAAGGAGAAATTGCTCATAACGAGCAATTTCTCCTTTTCCCACAGTGTTTGCTACCCTTTTTGAGGACTTTCTGCCATTTTCATCAAATTTAAAATTGTCTTCTGCAAACTCTTTCAATTTGGACCTGTCCAAAATTTGTTTGGGAAAGGGTTAACTCTTTACCAAACGACAAAATTTTAGACTCTACCAAATTGAAAGTGTTTGCAGATGACAGATAAAATGTAGTTGAAATGCCTATTCCAGTCGTTGATACGGTAGAAAACATTTTATGGATGGAGAAAATGCTGGTTTCCAGCATTTTCTCCTTTTCCTACAGTATTTTCAAAAGCCCTCATTCTCAGGGTCGTTAAAACTCCGGATTGTGTGGTAAAGAGTTAACCCTTTTTCAAATAACAAATTTTTCGACTCTTCCAAAGTGTAAGTAACTGCAGGCAAGAAGTTAGAAATTGGTACTAGATGAACTGTAGTGCTCTGATAGAGTAGAAGATATTGTGGGTAAAGGAGAAAATGCTGGTCACCAGCATTTTCTCCTTTTACCATAATATTTTCTAAAGGCATTCTACCACAGACTGGTATGGCAAAGGGTTTAGGAATACATGAGCGGTTTTGTAGTGTTTCCATGTATAACCTTTGAACTTCAAGCTGGGTGATATTCACTTGAAAAACATCATAGAAACGGGTCTATTTGGCGTGTTTATGCACAGCAAAACTGTAATCTGATCTTGAGCAACATTGTCGTAAAAGTAACGTAGGCGTTTAACGGTTCCAGTGCTTTAACCCTTTACTACGAATTCCAGAGTTTTGATAACCCTTGAACATGGAATTGCTTCATGAAATTTCTTGTACTTTGCAAAATATTCTTCCAAAGCCACTGGCTACTTCCCAAACATCATCAAAACCCTTTACCACACAATCCCAACCACACGACCCTGCAGATAAACCCTTTTTTAAACATTGTGGAATTTCTAAAATTCATAATTTTTATACATTATGAAATTTCTTGTACTTTGCAAAATATTCTTCCAAAGCCACAGGCTACTTCCCAAAAATCATCAAAACCCTTTACCACACAATTCCGACCACACGACCCTGCAGATAAACCCTTTTTTAAACATTGTGGGAAAAGGAGAAAATGCTGGTAACCAGCATTTTCTCCTTTCCTGCTATATTTTCTACCCTTCACAAGACAAATTTCAATAATTGAACCACTTTGACTTGTCGTCTGCTAGTGCTTTCAATTTGGGCCAGTCTAAAATTTTGTCGTTTGGTAAAGGGTTAAGGGGTTAGTTAGGCTGGCCAGTGGCTTTCAATTAATTTCATAATGGTGGATAATTTTGTTGATTTCTTGGTATGTGAACATGGATAAAGGACTGCTTTTTAATTATTTACATACTCTCATCGTCAGGCTTGTTAAAGAGGAAAAAAAACGCACATATAAACATGTCCTCACTGTACCACGCAAGTGTATAAAATGAGCAATTTTATTTAACCCTTTCCCAAGCAAGCCCTGGTTTTCATGTGTCTGCAGTACGAGTCTTTTGAAAACACTTTGGGAAAAGGAGAAATTGCTCGTAACGAGCAATTTCTCCTTTTCCCACAGTGTTTTCTACCCTTTTTGAGAACTTTCTGCCATTTTCATCAAATTTAAAATTGTCGTCTGCAAACTCTTTGAATTTGGACCAGTCCAAATTTGTTGTTTGGGAAAGGGTTAACTCTTTGCCACACAATCCCAAGTTTTAACAATCCTGAGAAAGAAACCTTTTGAAAACATTGTGGGAAAAGGAGAAAATGCTGGTAACCAGCATTTTCTCCTTTTCCTACTATGTTTTCTATCCTTCTCAAAACGAATTTCAACTTTTGTGTCACTTTTGTCATCTGCAAATGCTTTTAATTTGGACAAGTCTGAAATTTTGTTGTTTGGTAAAGATTTAACTCTTTACCAAACAACATTGTTTATAAAGTCATTTTAAATTTCAAATTAGCATTTTGTTCTTTCATTTTGAAGCATTACCTTTCATACACCTTAAATGACCAGAGCTGTCGATGTGCCATAAAACACGAAAAAAAAACCCACAAAATTTTAGACAGCAAATTGAGTATGACTCTTAACCCTTTCCCCAACGACAAATTTTGGACTGGTCCAAATTGAAAGAGTTTGCAGACAACAATTTTCAATGCTCCTCTTAGGGTTAATTGTTCTTTGAGTTTTTGAAAAATTTGTTCCAGAACTCTGCATTAGGGTGTTCATCGAGCTATTTTCGTATTTGATCTTGGAGCAGTGAAAGTTTTTACATAATGTACAGAAAGGGTGGGGGATATTGGAGCAAATCCTCTCCATTTATACTTAGGATGACTGCATACCACTGACAAAAATTGAGATTCATCCTTAACCCTTTCCCAAACTATGAATTTTAGACTGGTCCAAATTGAAAGAGTTTGCAGATGACAATTTTAAATTGGATGAAAATGACAGAAAGTTCTCCAATAGGGTAGAAAACACTGTGGGAAAAGGAGAAATTGCTCGTTACGAGCAATTTCTCCTTTTCCCACAGTGTTTTCAAAAGACTTGTACTGCAGAGACGTGAAAACCAGGGCTTGTTTGGAAAAGGGAAAAGGGTTAAGATAGGTTTTGTCTTTGAAAGGCTGGAAAACATTGTGGGAAAAAGAGGAAATTCTGGTTACATAAATGTTGTATTTCATAGGGTAGAAACCATGGTGGGAAGTGGAGAAAATGCTGGTTACCATCATTCTTTTCCAGCAGTGTTTTCTAAAGTCTTCTTTCTCAGGGTCATTAAAAGTCGGCATTGTCCGGTAAAAGGTTAATATGTTCTTGCTATAAACCATACACCTCCAAAAAAAAGACCAAAATACCAAATATCAAAACTCTTTAAAAATAAACAACTTTCTTGTCAAAATCTAGATTAACCCTTTACCGCACAATCCTGACTTTGAACGACCCTGAGAAAGAAGCCTTTTTTAAACATTGTGGGAAAAGGAGAAAATGCTGGTAACCAGCATTTTCTCCTTTTCTCACAATGTTTTCAACCCTATCCAGAACGAATTTCAATCTTTGAGTCACATTTATTTTGTCATCTGCAAATGCTTTCAATTTGGACGCGTCTAAAATTTTGTCATTGGGTAAAGAGTGAATGCAGCTTTTAATGTTCAACAGTGAGATCATAGAGGTATACAAGTAATAATTGTGGTCTTGGCTTTTGAAATATAGATCCTTGTGATAATCACCCGAAAATTTAATAAAGACTGTGAAAGGATAAAAATGGCCATATAAGTTGATGACCGTGAATCTATTAATCCTTTACTAGACAAGAAAATTTTAGCCTTGTCCAAATTGAAAGCATTTGCAGATTACAATTTCTATGTGGCTCACATGGTGCAATTTTTCTTTGATAGGGTAGAAAACATTGTGGGAAAAGGAGAAAATGCTGGTTACCAGCATTTTCTCCTTTTCCCACAATGTTTTCAAAAGGTTTCTTTCCCAGGGGCGTCAAAAGGCGGCATCGTGCAGTGAATGGTTAAGTCTTGTTTAAAGCAATTTTACTGGGTATGTGTAACAGTTCAAACACACTTCAAACAAAATATTCAGGCTTAAAACCCAAATTATCACTTTCAACACTTGGCCTGCTATGCAAAACTTTCATTTGCTTTACCATACAGTGAAGATAAAGAACTGAACCTACTGTCTGTACTTGGGTCTACACTATCATGTTTTGTTAGATACTGTGCCATTGACAATGCCAACTTTGGCTCCTTTTTCTTGACTACAAATATCCAATTTGTGAACCCTCAAAGTGCAAAAAAAAAAAACCCTTAACACAAGTTTAGAATTACACACAAGTTAACCCTGTACCAAACGATAAAATTTTGGACGGGACGAAATTGAAGATGACAAATGTGGCTCAAATGACATTTCTGTCTTCGATAGGGTAGAAAACAATGTGGGAAAAGGAGAAAATGCTGGCTACCAGCATTTTCTCCTTTTCCCGCAATTTTTTCAAAAGGCTTTTTCCACAGGGTTATGAAATTATGCGGCAAAGGGTTAAGATTAAAAGCTCCAGCAAGAGCAGCGCAATAACTAGGTTGCTTTTGCCTCATCAAGGTGGACAGGGTAGATCAAAGATCAGACTGCATATTTTGTGCAGTCTGATCTAGGTCTACTTTGGCCTCAAAGGCAACAGAAAGTAGCAAAAGGTCCTTTAATGTTAAAACTATTCCTAGGATAGGTTAGTATTGGGCTTTGAACACTATCATGAAATCTGATCTACGTTTGAAACATTTCTTTGAAGTTGTAATAGGTATAGGGTACTGTCCTTGTATCCAAGTTTTCTTTCATGATTACAGTACCTTGATTTTGATTCAAACAAATAACAAACTAAATGCTTTATTAAAATCATTCATCAAATGAAGACTTGCCCCCAAAAAAGCATTTAGGTGAGCAAAATCTTGTTTTGTTGACCTTTCAACTTTCTGAAGTGAAAGAGACATTTTGGGAGTCTTGCATAGGGTATGCTGTATAGATTTAACCCTCTACCACATTTTCTCCTTTTCCCACAATGTTTACTACCCATTCGAAAACAAGTTTTTATTTTTTGAGTCACATTCATTTTGTAATCTGCAAATGCGTTCTATTTCGACAAGTCCAACATTTTGTCATTCGGTAAAGGATTAAAGCATTCAGTGTCTGTCAATCTTTCTTAACACTTTACCACACAATCCGGACTTATAATGACTCTGAAAGGGAATACTTTTGAAAACACTGTTGGAAAAGGAGAAAATGCTGGTAATCAGCATTTTCACCATTTCCCACAATGTTTTCTAACCTATCAAAGACAGAAATCATCATTTCAGCAACATTCAATTTGTTGTCTGCAAATTCTTTCTATTTGGTCAAGTCCAGAATTTTGTCGTTTGGTGAGGGGCTTATCAAACATGAGGCACCAACAGGCATTCGTTCTGTAGACAGTGCAGGTCAAAGAATATGTGGTCTAACTTCAGACCTATTTACACTTTACCAAACAACAAATTTTTGGACATGGCCAAATTCAAAGCATTTGCAGGCAACAAATTAAATGTTGCTAAAGTTATGATTTCTGTCTCTGATAGGGTAGAAAACATTGTGGGAAAAGGAGAAAATGATGGTTACCAGCATTTTCTCCTTTTTCCACAGTATTTTCCCAAGGCCTCTTTCTCCGGGTCATTATAACACGGGGTTGTGTGGCAAAGGGTTAAAATTGAACTATCCTTAAACATGCAACAATTTTGGCTGTAATTCGCTGCCAAAAAATTATCCATTTTTCCCGTCGATCGTTTCCTAACCCCCAGGGCCAAGTTTAGCAATGAAAACCCTTGTATTTTCATCGTTTGTGGCGTGACTACAAGTAAAAAACAATCAGGTTGGACACCTGGATGATTCTGGATACATGCACAAGGTGTCCAATGTCCATTGAACATTCTGTAACATGAGGTTTGTTGTACAACCAACATATCAAAGAGAGGATCTTGTTTATTTTCTTGCCAGTTTATGATTTACCTGTGAACTTGATGTCTTAGATGACCTTCTGTTGCTCAACAATACAGGCATTGAATGTGAAAGGTAAAATATTAACCCTCTACCAAATGAGAAAATGTTAGACTGCTCCAAATTTAACCCTATCCCAAATGACAAATTTTGGACTGGTCCAAATTGAAAGAGTTTGCAGACGACAATTTTAAATTTGATGAAAATGGCAGGAAGTTCTCAAAAAGGGTAGAAAACACTGTTGGAAAAGGAGAAATTGCTTGTTACGAGCAATTTCTCCTTTTCCAACAGTGTTTTCAAAAGACATGTACTGCAGACACATGAAATCCAGGGCTTGTTTGGGGAAGGGTTAAGGCAAGACGACAAATTAAATGTTGCTCAAATGATGATTTCTGCCTTCGATAGGGTAGAAAACATGGCAGGAAAAGGAAGAAATGCTGGAAACCAGCATTTCTCCTTTTCCCACAATGCTTTCTATCTTTCCAAAATCATTTTCTAATTTGTGAGTCATATTTATTTTGTCGTCTGCAAATGCTTTCAGTTTGGAAAAATCTAAAAATTTGGTCGGTTGGTAAAGTGTTAACCATTACCAAAGGACAAAATTTTAGCTTTGTCCAAATTAAAAGCATTTCCAGACGACAATTTAGATCTAGCTTAAGCAAGATTCCTGTCTTTGAAAACATAGTGGGAAAGGGAGAAAATGCTGGTTACAAGCTTTTTCTCCTTTTCCCACAATATTTTCAAAAGCCTTCTTCATCAGGGTCTTGAAAACTTGGGATTGTGTGGTTAATATAGTAACCAGATGATGGTGGAAGAAAGATGATAAGGTTTTTAATTACCAGTTTGTTTTTACTCTGAATTGAAAGATGTTTTTTGTCTAAGCCTGAAAGTGGTTTATCAAACATCAGGCTTATCAGTTCCTCACTGACAATCCATTTATTAAGCCAGGCAGCAAGAAATTTTTACATGAAATGGCAATCACAAATGTTCCATTGTGAATAGACCGGATAGGTGATAAATCCCCTGTGAAATATTATACTGAAATTAACCTTTCCTGGACCATTTCTATAAACTCTACATGACAAAATTCAACCCTTTACCACACAGTCCCAAGCTTTAATGACCCTGACAAAGCTAGCGTTTGAAAACATTGTGGGGAAAGGAGAAAATGCTGGTAACCAGCATTTTCTCCTTTTTCCTCAATGTTTTCTGTTTTATGAAAGATAGAAGTCCTCTTTTGAGCTACATTTAATTTGTCGTCTGCCAATTCTTGCAATTTGGTCTAGTCCAGAATTTTGTTGTATGTTAACCCTTTACTGCACAATGACGCCTTTTGACACCCCTGGGAAAGAAGCCTTTTGAAAACATTGTGGGAAAAGGAGAAAATGCTGGTTACCAGCATTTTCTCCTTTTCCCACAATGTTTTCTACCTGATCAAAGAAAAATTGCACCACCTGAGCCACATTGAAATTGTCGTCTGCAAATGCTTTCAATTTGGACAAAGCTATAATTTTGTCGTCTGGTAAAGGGTTAAAGACTTGAGCCTGATCCAAATTTAAATATTAAATGTTACTTGAAACATAAAATTTGTTGTACAAAGGGTAGAAAACATTGTTGAAAGAGGAGAAAATGCTGGTTACAAGCATTGTCTTCTTTTCGCACAACATTTTCAATATTAAACTACATTTTTTGTAGTCTGAGCTTGTTCTGTACAGAAATCTGAAGCACTGAAAGCCGACGTTTATTGTGGTAGGCTAAAGCTTGACTGAATTGTGGGTATTTAACGCCTTAACAGACGACAACATTTTAGCCTTGAACAAATTCAAAGTATTTGGAGACAACGATTTAAATGTGGCTCAAATGGTCCTTTTTTTTTTTGATAGGGTAGAAAACATTGTGGGAAAAGGAGAAAATGCTGGTTACCAGCATTTTCACCTTTTCCCACAATGTTTTCAAAAGGCTTCTCTCCAAAGGGTCGTTAAAAGTCAGGATTGTGTGGTAAAGGGTTAAGGTATTTCTATCAGAACTTCACCTTGAATGAATGTCCATCAAATATTCATAAAGTTTAACTGTGGCTCCATAGTTTTAACTCTTTACCACACAATCCCGAAACTTTTAACGACCCTGGAACAGAAGCCTTTTGAAAACATTGTGGGAAAAGGAGAAAATGCTGGTAACCAGCATTTTCTCCTTTTCCCACAATGTTTTCTACCCATCTCAAAACAAATTTCATTTTTTCAGTCACATTTATTTTGTCATCTGCAAATGCTTTCAACTTGGACAAGTCTAAAATTTTGTTGTTTGGTAAAGAGTTAATTGTGATTGGAGTGAGTAATCAAATGGGAGAGCTCTTTGTTTTAAATGTTTCAAAAGTGTTACATGTCATCCACCCGTCGCTTAACCCTTTCCCAAACAAGCCCTGGATTTCATGTGTCTGCAGTACAAGCCTTTTGAAAAAACTGTGGGAAAAGGAGAAATTGCTCGTAACGAGCAATTTCTCCTTTTCCCACAGTGTTTTCTACCCGTTTTGATAACTTTCTGCCATTTTCATCAAATTTGAAATTGTCGTCTGCAAACTCTTTCAATTTGGACCAGTCCAAAATTTGTCGTTTGGGAAAGGGTTAAAACATTTATTGGACAATTCTGCATTTTAAAATGCTGGTTACCAGCATTGTCTCCTTTTCTCATAATATTTCTTTCTAAGTGCCTTCTCTGATAGGGTCTCTAAAACTCAAGAGGGTGTGCTAAAGGGTTAACTCTTTACCAAACAACAAAAGTTTGGACTTGACCAAATTTACTGTTTTAACAGGCAACAAATGAAACGTTGTTTAAAAGATGACTGCTGCCTTAAAAGATAGTGTAGAAAGCATTCTGGGAAAAGGAAAAAAATGCTGGTTACCAGCATTTTCTCCTTTTCCCACAGTTTTCAAAAGCTGCCTTCTTCATGGCCGTTAAAACTCTGGATTATGCGGTAAAGGGTTAAGCTACATTGAATTTGTCATCACAAAAAACTCAGTATAGACCTCAACTTTTTCATCGGTTAATGATTTAAACATGTTTGAGAGTAAGTGTTGATAAACGTCATACTGAATAGAAAAGACTAGACTGAACAGAAAACACATCTGATCTTGGGCCTACACTCTGCACTGGTTATTGAAATCTTCTGATTAACTCTTTCCCAAATGACAAATTTTGGATTGGTCCAAATTGAAAGAGTTTGCAGACGACAATTTTAAATTTGATGAAAATGGCAGAAAGTTCTCAAAAAGGGTAGAAAATACTGTTGGAAAAGGAGAAATTGCTCATTACGAGCAATTTCTCCTTTTCCCAGTGTTTTCAAAAGACTTGTACTGCAGACACGTGAAAACCAGGGCTTGTTTGGGAAAGGGTTAAGAAAAAACCATTGAAATCGCAATATCTTGTTCCTTGTTCAAACCGAGAATGTTTTCTGTTGGCATGGGAAAAGTTATATACTCGATTGATTTGAGTGGTCTGACCTTGAATCTCACAGTTACTGAGTAAAGGTCAACTGGGATGATTGAACCCTGAAAACAGTATATCCTGCTTTATTGAAAACCTAGGTTGTTCCATCAGGATTTTCTCATGACACACCTGATTATGTAAGTGATGTTTTGTTATATCATGGCCTAAATGTAATTGTAAGCAAGTAAAACACAACTCAGTCAAGATATTAGCAATATTTATAATGCTTATGAAAATCCTTGACCCTCTACAACACAATCTGGAGTTTTAATGACCCTGAGAAATAAAGTTTTCGAAAACATTGTGGAAAAAGGAGGAAATGCTGGTAACCAGCATTTCCTCCTTCTCCCACGATGTTTTCTATCCTCCATGTTTGTGAGAGACGTAGACTTTGCATAACTGTGTTGATGTCTACAGTGATTGGGGGTGATTCTCACAGTTATTGCGAAAAAACTAAGGGAACCTTTTTTTTTACACCGTTTGTTGTTGTTGAAAAACGTGCAGATCATGTCGACACGTTGTTGAATAAAGTTGGAAAGCTGGAGTGGAATCGTTTCTCTGTCGTTTTATGGGGCCCAGCTATCGAAATAGACATAGACTTCCGAACACTCCATAAACTAATAATTTCCAATTTTGAGCCATGGTTTTTTTTTGTCCTCTGCTAATGCTTTCAATTTGGACAAGTCTAAAATTTTATTATTTGGTAATGGGTTAACATAAACTTATTTCACAGATAGGTTATTACCCATTCTTATCCATTTCTACAAATGGACATACTGGCACTGTGATGAAAACCATATCACATTTTCTTCTCTTGTGAACCACTTCCTGTAAGTGAGGACTGGTTTACAGTTTAGTATGAATATTTTATGAGCAGACTGGGACCTGTGCTATTATGTGATTGTATGGGGTATTATTGTGGTAATTTCTGATCATTAGCCACATTAAATAGATATGATTAACTAAAATGACACAGTGCTTTAGAGCGCCCTGGTTTCATCATGTATCATATGGGAAATATGCAAATGATAGAAGGTTGGATAACAGATTATGTCAGAAATAATTCCCTGAGATAATACGGAGATCACACTGTTATGCACTGGGAGACAAAATTCTTTCTGTTGAGTTACTGGGATTCTGTTTTGTTGTGTTCAGTTCGACACCACAGTACATGGAAAGTACTGCAGAGGTTTACGATTGGCTGCATCCTTTAACCCTTTACCAGACGACAAAATTCTAGCCTTGTCAAAATTGAAAGCATTTGCAGACGTCAATTTCAATGTGGCTCAAATGGTGCAACTTTTCTTTGATAGGGTAGAAAACATTGTGGGAAAAGGAGAAAATGCTGGTTACCAGCATTTTCTCCTTTTCCCACAATGTTTTCAAAAGGCTTCTTTCCCAGGGGCGTCAAAAGGCGGCATTACGCGGTAAAGGATTAATTTTGTTTTGATTATTTCTTTATGCTGTTTTCATGAGCATTTCAGTTATATTGCTGCAGCTTGTACACCTATCCATAATTCCCAGGAGTTTGTTTTACCAGTAGTTTGTACAACATTCTTTCCAAGCCATTGACTGGTTCCCCAAACATTGTAGAAACAATGCTCAGTGGTGACAAAGGAATGAATCCTATCACAATGGCTGTCCTCACAAAATGTCCATCTGGAACATGACTTGGGGACAGATGATTAGCTAATTTGACTGCCCTCGCCAAAACTTTTCAAAATGTTCAAGTCACTGATTGTATCTGACACAACTGCCTATAGTTGTGACTTGTAGGGAGTTCTGAACTCTTTACCAAATGACAAAATTTTAAGTCTTCCCCAAATTCAAAGCATTTGCAGACAACAAAAGAAATGTGACTAAAAAATTGAAATTTGTTTTCAAAAGGGTAGAAAACATTGTGGGAAAAGGAGAAAATGCTGGTAACCAGCATTTTCTCCTTTTCCCACAATGTTTTCAAAAGGCCTCTTCTTCAGGGTCGTTTAAAGTCGGGATTGTGTGGTAAAAGCTTCAATTCATATAATGACAATTTTCTGATGCAATTGGATTTTGGAGATTTTGGAGGCTATTGAATTTTTTTAGTTATTGAAGAGTAAGACAGATTTATAAAGATTAATGAATACAGTCACTAAATTCTCCCCCACCCCCACAAAAAAACACCTCACCCTGATCTTAGATCTATGTTGTCTGGAAGGTTTAGATATTCCTATCATAAATAAATCTCTTAAATTTGCAGTGTTTAACCCTTAACCCTTTATCACACAACTAAATTTTAGACTGGTCCAAATTGAAAGCATTTGCAGAAGACAAATCAACTGTTGCTCAAAAATTGAAACTTGATAAGGGAAGTATAGAAAACATTGTGGGAGAAGGAGAAAATGCTGGTTACCAGCATTTTCTCCTTTTCCCACAATGTTTTCAATAGGCTTTTTCTTCCGGGTCGTTAGAAGTCGGGATTATGTGGTAAAGGGTTAACCCTATATTACACCATCCTGAGTTTTAACAACCCTGCAGTGAGAAGTCTTTTGAAAACATTGAAAACTTTCCCACAGTTTCTCCCATATCAAAGACGAATTTCATCACTTGAGCCAAATTTAAATTGTCGTCTGCAAAAGCTTTTGGTATGGACAAGTCTGCTTTTTTTGCCATGTGGTAAAGACTTATAACAAAAAAAATAAGAAAGTAGATTTCGTGTATGTATTTAGGAGAAACATAAGTAAAGGGGTAGTGAGTGATAAGTTAATGGGTGGAAAAAGAAACAAGTTATCATTCTTGAATTACAATAATGAGTTCTGTCCCTGCTGGCAGGTCAGTGACCATTTGTTTTGTTTCTGGTCATTCACAGGGCGACCCATTTATATACAAAAAACAACAGCATGATAAAATTATTTGGGGTGGGGGGGAGGTATGGAAAATTTTCAACAAAAATCTATTAGATTTCACTGATAAGTAGGCGGAGAGAATAATAAAGAGACAGTTTTCATGCTTGCTTGAAATTGTATATTATATTAATCCTTTACCTGACAACGAAAATTTAGATTTGCCTAAATTGAAACTGTTTGTGCATCTGCCAAAAAGGTTGAATTTATCTTTTGAAGGGTGGAAAACATTTTGGGAAAAGGAGAAAATGCTGGTAACCAGCATTTTCTCCTTTTCCCATATTGTTTTTAAAAGCCTTCTTTCTCAAGTTTGTTAAACATTTGGGCATCATTTGGATATAGAATAACCTTAAGGTTCAAAGCTGCCAAATGAACAAAGTTTAACCCTTTGCCACACAATCCCGACTTCTAACAACCCCAAGAAAGAAGCCTTTTGAAAACTTTGTGGGAAAAGGAGAAAATGCTGGTAACCAGCATTTTCTCCTTTTCCCACAATGTTTTGTACCCTTCCAAAAACAAATTCCAATTCTTGAGTCACATTTATTTTGTCATCTGCAAATGCTTTCAATTTGGACCAGTCTAAAATTTTGTTATATGGTAAAGAGTTAAGTCAGTAAAAATGATCAAAATACTGCAATTTCAGGGCTTTTTTCATTACAACACTTGTCACTATTTTGGACAGTGAAGATCTTAGATCAGACTGCACATTCCTTATAGTCTGATCTTGATTACTCTTTCCATGGCAACATGTGAAATTGTAACTGTATATAGCAGGTAAAGGGTGAACATATTGCTACATTTTGAAATGTTATTATTTAATGGTTTTTATCTTATCCATTCCCGTCAAAAAGTCGCTTTGCTTCAACTGACATTGAATTATTAGGATTTTTCACCGAAATAGTAACTGATTTATATCAAATGATAAACATAATTCATTATTTAGCATCTCCTCAGTACAGCAACATATTTCTCATCTTCCTAAACTTTCTTGAAATGTTTTGTTTTCTGAGAAAAACATGCAGATGTTTAGGACACTTTCACTGTGAAGGAACAATCTAGTATAAATAATCATTTGCCATGGGATGATATATTCCAAGTGGGTGTTGAAAACTTAAATTTCACTGAAAAATGTCATATTCTGGCTGAATTTTATTATGATTAATTTTTTCTACTGCTGTGATTTGGACAATGGTATGCTGTCATGGCAAGAAAAAGAGGAGAATTATTTATTGTTTGTCCCTTTACCACACAATTGTGAGTATTAACCCTTAAAGTGCTGAATAAACCTATCAGAAACCTTCATCCTAGAAATACGACCCAAATAATTGCAATTTCATGGTTGCTTTCGTCTACTGTGATTCAGTAAAGCGGACAGTGTAGATCAAAGATCAAGCTGCATATTTTGTCTCTACACTGGCCGCAAAGGCAACAATAGTCGTGAAAGCGCTTCAAATGTTAACTCTTTACTAAACGACAAAATTTTACAGATATATATAAGTGTGGTTGAAAAATTGAAATTTGTTTTGGGAAGGGTAGAAAACATTGTGGGAAAAGGAGAAAATGCTGGTTACCAGCATTTTCTCCTTTTCCCACAGTGTTTTCTACCCTTTCAAACAAAAATTTCCTAATTTGTGCAACATTTACTTTGTTGTGTGCAAATGCTTTCAAATTGGACCAGACTGAAATTTTGTTGTTTGGTAAAGGGTTAAATCCCACCTAGTGAAAAAGCCATTAAAAACTCAGCCCCTGACACCCAGACATGCACAGTATCTTGCGATGGTTTTGAAGTAAAAGACATTTGAAATCAATGTGACAAATTGAAACACCACCTGAAGAAGGAAAATATTTTAATGTTCCATTTTTGCATTCTTTCGTAATGTCTTTATATCATATTGTCCATGTTTTGGACCTCTTGTACGTCAGTCGGCATTGCCGCAATACGACTGAATATTTATGAAAGCGGCATAAAACACTTCCAAGCAAACGTGTGGGTTTGAATAGTCAAAAAATATGGCATATTTATGGGTAAAAGTATGTAAACCTGAAAAAAAAAAATCCATCCATACCTCTATTAACGGACTGGATACATAAAAAACGTCCACCCTTTACCAGTCAATCCTTACTTTAAACAACCCTGAGGAGAAAGCCTTTTGAAAACATTGAGGGAAAAGGAGAAAATGCTGGTAACAACAATGGTTTATACCCTATCTAAGACATATTTCATTATTTGAGTCACATTTAAATTGTTGTCTGCAAATGCTTTCAATATGGACCAGTCTAAAATTGTCTTGTGTGGTAAAGAGTTAACTCTATACCACATGATAAAATTTTAGACTTGTCCACATTGAAAGTGTCTGCAGACAAAAAGTTCAGTGTCACTCAAAAGATGGGAATCGTTTTTGGAAGGACAGTACTGGTTACCAGCATTTTCTCCATTTCCCACAATGTTTTCTACCTTTTTATAGACAATTAGATACCATTAGATTTACTTGAGCCATATTTAGAATGACATTTGCAAATGTTTTCAATTTGGACAAGTCTAAAATCTTGTAGTGTGGTAAAGTTATCAATGGACATCCCCCTCGTTTCTCTCTCGAGGCCCCATTAAGTTTGACATTTGCCTGTATTTTGATAAATACATTTTCACCAATTTTCATCCCTCAGGTATTGATGTTATCTGTAGGGCTAATATTACTCATTTAAAAACATATAACTTGTTTCTTTGATGTTTTAATGTTGGATAGACTTTGTGCCTTTTCCTGTAATTTTGTAATGGGGGGGGGGGGAGGAAACACTTGCAAGGAAATAACTGGAAGGCCATTTTGTTGTGAAAACGTATCATAAAATAGGGGGCAATATAGGTGAAAGATCAATTCGCTCTTCCTCTAACCGATCTTGACCTGTCAGCAAGAACACCTTGAAGTTTCCTCCATGTCCTTCTCTCTCTTCATGTATGTGTTAACCTTTTCCAAAATTGCAAATTGTGGACTCTACTAAATCGACAGCAGATGCAGATGTAAAATTTAAAATTAGTAGGCTACAAATAAGCTGTACCTAACATTGTTGTGAATTGCAAAACATGGCTGTGAAGTGCAATGAATGTTGTGAATTTTATAACATTTTTGTGAATTGCAAACATTCTTGTAAATTGCAAACATTCTTGTGAATTGCAAACATTGTTAGTTTGGAGTCATTCTTGTGAATTTGCAAACATCCTTGTGAATTTGCTAACATTCTTGTGAATTGCAAAACATGGTTGTGCATTTGCTAACATTGTTGTGAATTGAAAATATTTTGTGAATTGCAATGGATGTTGTGAATTTTCTAACATTCTTGTGAATTGCAAAACATGGTTGTGCATTTGCTAACATTGTTGTGAATTGAAAATATTTTGTGAATTGCAATGGATGTTGTGAATTTTCTAACATTCTTGTGAATTGCAAAACATGGTTGTTAATTGCAAACATTCTTGTGAATTTCATCTACATTGTTGTGGATTTGCTTACATTGTTGTGAATTTGCAATTATTCTTGTGAATTTTGCAGACATTGTTGTGAATTTGCTTACATTGTTATGAATTTGCAATCATTCTTGCAAATTTGCAAACATTGTTGTGAATTTGCAATCATTATTTTCAATTTTGCAGACATTCTTGTGAAGCATGGGAAATCAATGAAGTTAGAATGAATACAATGTGAAAGAACAACTTTGCAAATGTGTAAATTACAAGCAATTCCTTCTTCTGCTACATTGTGTTTAACCCTATCGCACTCAGACCGGCCGATACCGCCTTACCTTTATCTCCTCAGAACGCCCGATACCGCCCTTTCAATCTATCCTCAAACCGCCCGCGGCCGCCCGATTATACCGGGTACATTACATCCTTTTGTATTCCTTTATTTACACCAAAAACTACCGTTTCACAACACAAATCATTAAAATGTATATTTCTCCCTATTTTTCTACAAGAATTACCAAAGTACATGTTGTTTTGTCGTAGATATTTAACTGAAAACGAAGGCCAATTATGACTCGCTAAAATTTTTTCCTCGTGTCCTCGCCTGGGTAAAATCCATTTAATTTCCTTTTTTCACCAAAATCTTTCGTTTTAAAGCTCAAAATTCTGAATTAATAAACTTCTCCACATTTTGAAACTTGAAAATTCTACCTAATATACATTAATAACAGATATTATAACCAAATTATCGGTGATTTATGACTCGCCATTTTATCCCCTTTGTTATGCAACTTTCAAAATGACGCCATATTTCACTCTTAAAATCCGGTTTCTTCCAGTTTTTCTCGGAAGTCTTGGGTGATTTATGCGCGTATAACTGTCTGCGCATTGACTAAGCGTCACCTACCCATTTCATAACAATATTTCACGAAAGTCAACGACACAAAAAAAACTACATATATATAATTGAAATATAATACTTGCCTTTAAATTTTAATAATTACTTATTTCCAGCGAACTTTTACTTATTTCCAGTGAACTTTATTAGAAAAAATTTCGACGAAATTTTAAGGATTTGGAGTTACACTATGAAGGACCAAAAATGGAGTTTGTTACCGACGAAAGGAACTCGGATTTGGACAGCAGTTTCAACAGCGGATTCGACGAGGAGACCCTACAGACAGCAGAGGAAAGAAGGAGAAATTTTGATGACAGCGACATTTCAGACATTTCTGATTGGGAGATTTCCAGCGTTTCACACAAGATTGTCTGTTGCAGTTTTTCGCAAAAATTGGAACACACACATGGTCAGATGTTTGAGGACGACTTTTTCCAGACGATTGCTGACCAGACTAACTTGTATGCAGAACAACAACAACAGATGAATGGAAGAGACACCAGATGGATAGCCACGACGATAGATGAAGTACGGGCCTTCTTCTGCCTACAGATCATCATGGGGATTCACAGACTACCGGAATACAGCCACTACTGGGCCGACGACAGGAATCTGAATGTCCGTGGTGTATCAGAAGGCCAGATACGAGAAGCTGAACCAGTACATTCACCTTACCAACAACAGCCAGCCAGAGACAGCCCAGACTACGACCCACTATTCAAAGTACGACCACTTTTAGACATGCTGAACAGAAATTTTCTACGACACTACACACCAGGAAGAGAACTGAGCGTTGACGAAGCGATGATAGGATTCAAGGGGAGATCACTGCAGAAACAGTACATGCCAGGAAAACCGACCAAATGGGGGATGAAAGTTTGGCAGCTATGCGAATCAACAACAGGATATACTTCACAGTTTCAAGTCTACACCGGAAGAAGAGAAGCCAACCAAGACCACAGAGCCCTAGGACACAGAGTTGTGATGGACCTACTACAGCCACTACTGAGACGGAACTACCATGTATACTTCGACAACTTCTTTAGCTCTATACCACTTATGGAAGACCTGACCAGACACCAGACCTATGGATGCGGAACCTTATGACTCAACAGAAGAGGATTACCACCAGCCCTGAAGAACGCCAAGCTGAGGCACCCTGGAGATACGCTGAAACAACAGAAGGGAGATTTACTTGTGACTGTATGGAGGGACAAACGACAAGTTGCCATCATTTCGACCAACCAACAACCGACAGACAGCATGCACCAGCCAAGAAGAGGAGCACCAATCAACAAACCAGACGCCGTGACCAACTACAACAAGTTTATGGGTGGAGTGGATCTAGCCGACCAACACAGAGCCTACTATTCAACTGGACGGGAACACAAGAAATGGTGGAAGTACATCGTGAATTACTGCTTAGACGTTGCAATTGTGAATGCCTACCAACTCTTTGTCGCCTCAAACCAGCCCATGCCGAAGTCATCAAGGAAGTACACACATCTCGCATTTAGACTACAGATAGCAGAAGGACTAAAAAAATTCAGTGTTTGGATATAATTGTGATTCGATATCTTCTTGTTGGATATAATACTAGTGGTTCAATATAATAGTGATTGGATGTATTTCATGAAGAATAGATTTACGCAAGTATATGTTGTTAATCTAACTATTAACAAATGTTCTGTTCTGTTTGTGTTTTAACTTTGTTTTTAACATTTATTACTAACATTGCAGGTACTTAACCCTTTACCAAACGACAAAATTTTAGACTAGTCCAAATTGAAAGCAATTGCAGACAACATATTACATGTCACTCAAAACATAAAAATTTGTCTTTCAAAGGGCTGAAAACACTGTGGGAAAAGAAGAAAATGCTGGTTACCAGCATTTTCTTTTTCCCACAATGTTTTCAAAAGGCTTCTTTCTTAGGGTCGTTACAATTAGGGATTGTGTGGTAAAGAATTAAAGTGTTAACTTTGGGTAAATTTTCCCAAATAGGGGTGGTCATTTCTTTTTGTAACTACTCCTGCTATATTTGCAGGAATTGTTTAGTTATTGTTTTATTTTATAGCTAAATAATTATTCTTTCAGATAAAAGCTTTTGATTGGTGATTTTAGTGTTAAAAGTAAATAATTTGGGAATTAAACTAAGACAAACCAACATTTTTTTTATTTTTCTTTAACTTTTTTAATTCATAAGCAACACACTGGAAATATCATAAACAGACAGCTTCACTGTTCGACAGGAAATTAATCTACCTGCAAAATAAAAAAAAAATTATTAAAATCTGATGATTATTAATCGAGATATGACCTTTTAAAGACACATACCCCACAGTGAACTGATTTTGGGTAAAAATAGCATGAGGACAGGCAAGTCATAAACCCAATATTGGATAATGAGATAGAGGCTTATCAGTTATTGGTGCATCAGTGCAATAGGGTTAAAAGTTGGGAGCTGTATGATAAAATGATCGTCCGAATGAGCTAAGTGTAGACAGCAAATTTTCATTGTCTGTTTGTTTATTTTCAGATATGGTAAAATTATTTCCACAAAAGCCATTGTTGATCAGACCACAAACAAATGCAAAGGTAAGCTTTATGCTGTTTTGTCTTGATACAAAAAGGGAGATGTGGGAAGTAGACAAACCAACCCCTTTTGGGCAAATCCTCCCCATTAAAGTGTTTTAACTCTTTACCAGATGACAAAAAGTATTAGACTGGACTAAATTGAAAGCGTTTGCAGACGACAAATAAAATTTCACACAAAATATGAAATTTGACTTCGAAAAGGTACAAAACATTGGGGGAAAAGGAGAAAATACTGGTTACCAGCATTTTCTTCTTTTCCCACTATGTTTTTAATAGGGTTCTTACTCAGGGTCATTAAAACTCCAGACTATGTGGGAAAAGGTCAACTCTTTACCAGATAATAGAATTCAAGAGTTTCCAAATTGAAAGCAATTGCAAACCAAAAGTTCAGTGTGGCTAATATAGTGCAATTTCTCTTTCAAAGAATAAATTGCCCTCTTTTTCCCTAAATGTTTTCAAAAGCTGTCTGTTCTTGGGTGGTTAACACTTTACCAAATGACAAAATTTTAGATTGGTCCAAATTGAAAGCTTGTGCTCTGTTTCTTTGTATTGGGGTTTAACGCTGTTTTAACAGCGTAGGAATCATATCACTGTGGCCAGTGCACCTACGCATGTGTTTCCTGGTTTTACCACTCCATTACTGATACAAGTCTCTTTCCAAGTCACTGACTACTTTTCCCATGTAAATCATAGGTGACAGGTGAATAATTGCTGGAAAGAAAGTTTTCCTCAACAGGGTATCGAACTCACAACCACAAGGTCACAAGTCAGATGTGCCAGCCACTGTGAAAACTTGTGCAGACAACAAATTAGAGGTAGCTCAAAAGATGAGCTTCATCTGTCTTCAAAATAGTAGAAAACAGTTTGGGACAGTTGTCAGCATTTTATCCTTTTCCCACAATGTTTTCAAAAGCCTTCTTTCTCAGGGTTATTAAAGTCAGCGTTGTGGAGTAAAGGGTTAAAACGTAATTGTTTGGCACAAGGTTAAGAATTAGTGAAACAGACATGTTTGAAAATACCCTGTGCTAAGAAAGCCACAGAATAACGAGACCATTCAAAACTAAAACATCCTTTCAAAATGTCAAATCATTTAATTCTTTATAACACAATCCCGAGTTTTAACAGTTAAATCTTGACAGAGAGGGCCTTTGAAAACATTGTGGGAAAAGGAGAAAAAGCTGGTTACCAGCATTTTCTCCTTTTCCCACAATGCTTCCTACCCTATCATAAAAAGAAATCATCATTTGAGCTACATTTAATTTGTCATCTACAAATGCTTTCAATTTGGTCCAGTCCAAAATTTAGTTGTTTGTTAACTCTTTAGCATGCATCAAAGTTTTAGACTGGTCCAAATTGAAAGCATTTGTAGGCAACTATTTAGATGTGGCTGGAATTATGCTTTTTGGCTGTGAAAGGGTAGAAAACATTGTGTGAAAAGGAGAAAATGCTGGTTACCAGCATTTTTCTCCTTTTCACACAATGTTTTCAAAAGGCTTTTTGTATAGGTCGTTAAACTCAGCATTGTGTGTTATTGGGTTAAAGAATTAATACAGCATATAAAGAGGGAAAAGGGGGAAAAGTTGGGAAAACCTTCAACATGGCTCATTTCTTACAGAGCAGTAAATACATGGTTTGGTTTCAGATAATGATAGGTGTGAAGCAATGTTTTGCTAAAATACTGTAAACATTTGAAATTTATACCCTGGATTTAGGACACTTGAAAGTCCCTTTGCTGCAAAACCTTGTCTCCCTTTCCCAGCTAAATTTGTTTGTATTGGAGTTTAATGCTGTTTTAACAGCTTTGGTCATATCACGCCAGTGCACCTATGCATGTATTTCCTGGCTTTCTCACACCAGTACACAACTATCTTTTCAAGCTACTGACTGCTTTTCCCACATGAATCAGAGGCGAGAGGCAAAGAATTGCCAGAAAGAAAGTTTGCCTCATTTGGGTTTCAGACTCACAACCGTCAGGTCATGAGTTGGATATGTGAACCACTGAACTATCGACTATGCTCCCTGATAAATAACTGATCCTTCTTGGTTGGAAAGCCCTGCTGCTGTTGTTTCATGGCTAAATGCAGGTTTTATGAATAAATGATTCTGAACACTGTTGATCCACAGCACACTGCATTTTTTTGTGCAATTACATATTATTTTATCTCAAAGCCTCTAAACTGAGCCCAGTAGTGCAGTCCGTAGCTTACTGGACTTGAGACTAAATTATTACTGGTTTGAATCCCCAGCATGGTAAAATTTCTTTCCTTGGATTGACGTTAATCATTGCGACAAGATTCATTCCTTTCTCACCACTGATCATTATTTCCCCCTCTCCCCCTCCAACTAGAGGGGGGTATA
This sequence comes from Tridacna gigas, assembly GCA_945859785.2. Lineage (NCBI taxonomy): Eukaryota > Metazoa > Mollusca > Bivalvia > Cardiida > Cardiidae > Tridacna > Tridacna gigas. Next base: position 1,875,170 of record OX244039.2, read on the forward strand.
CTGGTTTCACCATGCCTGTCTGTCCATCTGTTTGTCCATCTGTCTTGTTTTTGTGTCTGTACTCTTACTCAAAAGTCATTTGGCCTAGGACCCCAAAACTTTATACAAGTGTTGCTCATGATCCAAAGAGGTGCCCTTTAATATGGAAGCTGGCTTCAGGGGGCTTTAACTGTTAACCAACAGGACAAAGCATCTAAAAGTCATTGTGTAATTTATAAGTATGACATTGTGCTTGTAGGGTGCAATGAGTCGGTTATAGTGCATGTCTGGAAAGGAAGGTAGTGCTAGAAAAATGAAACTCTATTTTGTACTTGAGAATTTAAGCATCAAGGTCACATGATCGGATTGACCATCCAAATTTGGTATCTGATTCATTTATGGATATTTTGTCATTGAATATGTTATTTGAAAATCCAATAATTTGAGTTTCAAAGCATCACCTCTTGCCATTAGTGTAAACTTTGTACAAGTATGTATGAAGGAAGGAGTACAAACTGTTTTCATATCAAAAACATAAAACTCCCACATGAAGTGCTAATGTCAAAGTTGTAGCATGACAATACACTTTGAATGAATCCACGACATTTTGTTGAAAACCACATTCCTTGAAAAGGATCCCCAGCCCCCAACCCTTACCCTAACCCAGACGATTTTGTGGTTCAAATATTCCTCCCAGACAGAGGTTTTCATGAAATAAATCTAGGAATTTAGCAACTGGTATTTTAAAACATACATGGATTTAGACAAAACATTCCTTTGACAAAATGTTCAGCACTGGCTTTGAATGAGGAAAGATTTTGGATAGAAAAATGACATAATTATACTGACCCTTTACTGAACAATTCTGTGTTTAAAACTTTACCAAACGACAAAATTTCAGACTGGTCCAAATTGAAAGCATTTCCAGACGCACAATTAAGATGCGACTTAAATGATGAAATTTGTTTTTGATCAGGGAGAAAACATAATGGGAAAAGGAGAAATTGCTGGTTACCAGCATTCTCCTTTTCTCACAATGTTTTCTACCCTTCTCAAAAGAAATTTCAAATTTTAAGTCTCATCGATTTTGTCATATGGAAATACTTTCAAATTGAACTAATCTGAAATTTTGCCGTTCGGTAAAGAGTTAACCCTTTACCACACAAGGGGTAGGTACTACTCAGGCTGCATGGCTTTTTCCATTCTTGAATCTGTATTTCATGTACATAAAGGGCTGTATGGCACAGCCTAGGTTCACACAGGTTGTTTTGTGATGTACCAAACTCACTGAGGAAATATTTGAAGGGAAAAAAAGTCATTGGGGACATATTTGAAGGAAAAAAAGCAAAGGTTGCTCTCTTACAGTGTAGAAAATTGTGATAATTAACCCTTTACCACAAAATCCAGCTTTTGAAGACCCTGAGAAAAAAGGCTTTTGAAAATATTGCGAGAAAAGGAGAAGATGCTGGTAACCAACATTTTCTCCTTTTCCCACAATGTTTCTTACCCTTTGAAAGTCAAATTTGATGTTTTGAGTAACATTGAATTTGTCGTCTGCAAATGCTTTCAATTTAGACAAGGCTAAAATTTTGTCGTCTGGTAAAGAGTTCAGGGGCATTGCTTGTTACAAGTCCTTGCATCTTCCTTTTTCCACAATGTTTTCAAAGCTGTAGCATCTTAACAACTTGTCTTTGTGTGGATACATGCCTGCTATGGAATGCAAGATAAGCTCTCCATGAGGGAAGTTTTTGCGTACTTGAAATATTACTAAATGCACTTGTGAATCTATTTTTAACCTCTTTCATGTTTCGTTTAAAGCCATGTTTCTACAAGAACTTGTAGATTTTAGCATGGAAACACTTTAGAATATGATTCCAACTTTATCTTCACACATTATGCTGGCTAGAATTCTGAGCTCAAGATGAATTACAACATGTAAACACATGGTTTTGAGCCGAAAGGTTCAGTAGAGACATGATCCACATGGTTAGTAACCCTCTACCACACAATCCCAAGTTTTAATGATGCGGAAAAAGAAGCATTTTGAAAAACTTATGGGAAAAGGAGAAAATGCTGGTTACCAGCATTTTCTCCTTTTCCCACAAGGTTTTCTCCACTTTCACGTACAATTTCCACCATTTTAGCTTAATTTTAAATGTCGTCTGCAAATGCTTTTAACTCATTACCACACCATCATGGGTTTTAACGACCCTGAACTAAAAGCCTTTTGAAAACATTGTGGGAAAAGGAGAAAATGCTGGTAACCAGCATTTTCTCCTTTTCCCACAATGTTTTCTACCCTTCCCAACACAAATTTCAGTTTTTGAGTCACATTTATTTTGTCGTCTGCAAACGCTTTCAATTTGGACAAGTCTGAAATTTTGTTGTGTGGTAAAGAGTTAAATTGGACAAGTGAAAAATTTTGTCATCTGGTAAAGGAGTTAACTCCTTACTAAATTGAAAGCGTTTGCAGATGACAAATCAAATATAGTTCAAATTATAATTTCTGTCTTCGATGGGTTAGAAAGCAGTATGGGAAATAGCGAAAAATGTTGTTTTCCAAAGACTTTTTGCTCAGGGTCATTAAAGTTCAGGATTGTGTGGTAAAGGGTTAAGAAAATGCACACCCAGTGTGCTGCCTGATTTTCAGGATCTACTGTGTCTGACATCGATACAAATGTTCTGTCAAGAATGACAGTATATTGCAACGAATTGGACGTTATCTATTGACAGAAAGCCTCCGATTTATGCATTTACAATTGAGGGATGCTCTGAAAAAAGAGGATTTGGTGCGTCTCCATGATCTATTACACTAAGCAAGCCATCACATTATTCTTAACCCTTAAAGCGCCTTTCACGACTATAGTTGTGTTTGCAGCCAATGTAGATCAAGATCAGGCTGCACAAAACGTGCAGCCTGATCTTTGATCTACACTGTCCGCTTTGCTGAATCACTATAGTCAAAAGCAACCAGGAAATTGCAATTATTTGGGTCATATTTCTAGGATGAAAATGTCAGACAGGTTTATTCGGCGCTCTAGGGGTTAATCCTTTCCCAAACGACAAATTTTGGACTAGTCCAAATTGAAAGAGTTTGCAGACAACAATTTTAAATTTGATGAAAATGGCAGAAAGGTCTCAAAACGGGTAGAAAACACTGAGGGAAAAGGAGAAATTGCTCGTTATGAGCAATTGCTCCTTTTCCCACAGTGTTTTCAAAAGACCTGTACTGCAGACACGTGAAAACCAGGGCTTGTTTGGGAAAGGGTTAATCCTGAAAATCCATTTTGCCTAACAACGGACTGAATCATGAGGGAGATTGGTCCCTTGACATGCAAGAAATTAACCAGTTGCCAAAAGTTTTGACCCAGTTCAGCCTGCCTTGACTGCGCAAGCTGACTTGGGTTGATATGTTTTTCAGATGCATTAAATGCCATTTTTACAGAGCATGACTGAACTGTATCTGTTGTATATGCATATGCTATTAGTTAGTTTTAAACTCCGTTCTGCATTGGCTTATTTTTGACCCTACAACAATGAATACAAATGATACATAGAAAGAACAAAACTTCTAGTAATTGTATGGAAAAGGTGGAGAGAGAAGGGAACAATTAACTGATTGCTAGAAATAAAACAACCAAGCCTACGTAAGTTGGACAAAGCAATTCAAGGGCCTATCAGCTAATCAAGAATGTCTGAGTTTGGAGGAAAATTTGCTGGTGGTGGACAGCATTTGTAGATTAGTCTGTCTCTTAGTTTGATTGACAGTGGGTATCTGCCAAATACTTGTAGTTGCCTCTTTTTCCTCAATGATTCCAGATGTTGTCCAAAGGGAAATGTCTTGATTGTGTGGTAATAGGTTAGATCTGAAATGTCTTAGATAAATTGTTTCCAGAGATCATACTCCTAATCAGCAAAATACACAGGTCAGCTTCCTTAACTCTTTACCAAACTACAAAATTTTAGACTAGTCCAAATTGAAAGTATTTGCAGACAACAAAATAAATGTGACTGAAAATATGAAATTTGTAATGGAAAGGGTAGAAAACATTGTGGGAAAAGGAAAAAATGGTTTGGAATCCTGCTTTGACCTCTGGTCATTATTCTTAGATCAGCCAAAAGAAGCTCAATTTCTCTGAGCCCTTCACAACTTCCTTGGATACCTGAACACCCAAAATTTGTACCCAAAATTTATACCCCATCCAGCGTTCATAGAGAGGTCGGTAGGTTACTGTTTGTTTGAGGCTGAAATAGTAAGTTGTGACCCTGGCATAAGTAACTACAAGAAAATTTAACCCTTTACCACACAATCCTGACTTCTAACGAGCCTTTTGAAAACATTGTGGGAAAAGGAGAAAATGCTGGTAACCAGCATTTTCTCCTTTTCCCACAATGTTTTCTACTCTTCCCAACACAAATTTCGATTTTCGAGTCACATTCATTTTGTCGTCTGCAAAAGCTTTCAATTTGGACTGGTCCAAACTTTTGTCGTTTGGTAAAGAGTTACACAATACCAGTTACATGTTGATTTGAGCAAACTCAGATTGTTTAACCCTTTACCACACAATCCCAGATTTTAATTACCTGTAGGAAAAAGGCCTTTGAAAATATTGTGGGAAAAGGAGAAAATGCTGGTAACCAGCCTAATCTCCTTTTCACACACTGTGTTTTCTTCCCTTCCAAATACAAATTTCAGTTTTTGAATCTAGTTTAATTTTTTGTCTGCAAATGCTTTTAATTTCGACCACTCTAAAATTTTGTTGTTTCATAAAGAGTTAATCTGCGCAGTTGATATTGCATGGTGGGGCTGTGTTATGAGTGTTAACTCTTTACCACACAATCCCAAGTTTTAACGACCCTGAGAAAGAGGCCTTTTGAAAACATTGTGGGAAAAAGAGAAAATGCTGGTAACCAGCATTTTCTCTTTTTCCCACAATGTTTTCTATCCTTCCAAACACAAATTTCAATTTTTGAGTCGCATTTATTTTGTCGTCTGCAAAAGCTTTCAATTCGGACTAGTCTAAAATTTTGTCGTTTGGTAAAGAGTTAAGTAGGTTTTTTGTAGTAATTGATGGCTTTCTTTGTTGCCATTAGTGGGATTGTTTTGGAGCAGGAAATTTTTTGTAAAGATTGCTTAACTCTACCAAATAATCCAGAGTTTTAACAACCCTGACCAAAAGGCCTATTGAAAACATTGTGTGGAAAGGAGAAAATGCTGGTAATCAGTATTTTCTCCTTTTCCCACAATGTTTTCTATCCTATCAAAGACAGGAATCATCATTTTAGCAACATTTAATTTGTCGTCTGCGAATGCTTTAAGGTTGGATGAGTCTAAATTTTTGTCATTTTGTAAAGAATTAACCCTTTACCAGACAGTTGCTTATTTTAACGACCCAGGGGAAAAGGCTTTTGAAAACAATGTGGGAAAAGACAAAAATGCTGGTAACCAACATTATCTTGGTTTCTAGTAATGTTTTCTACCCTTTCTAAAGACACATCCAGTCAGCTGATACATATCTCAACCATTAGAGCACTCAATAAACCATTCAGACATTTTCATCCGAAAAATATGACCCAAATACTTGGAATTTCATGATTGCTTTTGTCAACAGTGTTTCAGCAAAGCGGATAGTGTAGATCAAAGATCAGGCTGCACATTGATCTACACTGGCCGCAAAGGCAACTATAGTCGTGAAAGGTGCATTAAGGGTTAATTCGTTGTCTACCAAGGCTTTCGATTTGAGCTTGTATAATATTTTGTCATTCAGTAAAGATTTAGGAAACTTAATAGGAATTGAAAGAAGCTGGTAGAATGGGATTTTGATGGCATTTCAGGGAGGGATTTGTTTATTGATTGATGCTACAAGTGGCTCAATGTTTTTCTTTATAAAATCGTCAATATCATAAGAGGTTTAGACTGCATTTTCGTCTTTGGATCTTCTTGGGGCTTGTTTGCCAATAACAACTGAAAAACTGTTTCACCATATTATTGTTAAACCCTTTACCAGACGACTAAATTTTAGCCTTGTCCAAATTGAAAGCATTTGCAGACGACAATTTCAGTGTGGCTCAAATAGTGCAACTTGTCTTAGATAGGGTAGAAAACATTGTGGGAAAAGGAGAAAATGCTGGTTACCAGCATTTTCTCCTTTTCCCACAGTGTTTTCTAAAGGCTTCTTTCCCAGGGGCGTCAAAAGGCGGCATTGTACGGTAAAGGGTTAAGTGCTCATTATAAATTTATCCTTCTTCCAACGTTGTTTCATCATGTCACCGTCGGACCTTCTGTATGTATGTTTGTCCTGGGTTTCACAAGGCCAGGGATCTGACGTATTTTGCCCTAGGATACTTGTAGAAAAGAAAATAAAATGCCTCAGGCAAGGATCACGCCCAAGGCAACTAGATTGCAAAACCTACCCCTTCGGAACTGAGCCATGGATACAAAGATGGAGTCAGTTTACAACAATGAATCATAAAAGATATATCTTAAATTATGGTCACAGCTTCTGTCAGATCAAAGTGAACACTTTTTTTTTTTGTCAAAGAGTTAACCCTGTACCAAACAGTCCAGACTTTTAGTGAACCTGAGATGGAAGGCTGTTAAAAAAATTGTGGGAAAAGGAGAAAATGCTCTATATCAGCATTTTTTCCTTTGCCCACAGTGTTTTGTACCCTTTCATAGACAAATCCAATCATTTTAGCCACACTGACTATGTCATCTTACTTCTATGTCATCTTACTATGTCATCATCTTATTATGTCATCTGAAAATGCTTTCAGTTCAGGCTTGTCCAGAATTTTGTCGTTTGTTGAAGAGTTAAAAGTACATGGAGACGACACAATTATTCAATGCGGCTGAAAGGATGGAGTTTGTCTTTGATAGTGTATAAAACATTGTGGGGCAAAAAGAGGGCATGCCGGTGACCAGCATATTCCCATTTTTTCAACGATGTTTTTAGAAGTCATTTTTGTCAGGGTTGTAAAAAGCAGGGATTATAGAATACTGGAAGACTATTATGCGAAGTAGTGGTTAAAGAAACTCGAGGAAATGCATGTATCCATATATATGCAGCCCAATATAAGTTGAAAACACCCTTAACTCTTTACCACATGACAAAATTTTAGACAAGTCCAAATTGAAAGCATTTATGGACGACAAATCAAATGTGACTCAAATATTGAAATTTGTTTTGGGAAGGTTAGAAAACATTGTGGGAAAAGGAGAAAATGCTGGTACCCAGCATTTTCTCCTTTTTCCACAATGTTTTTAAAAGCCTTCCTGCCGCGAGTTGTTAAAACCTAAGGTTATGCTGTAAAAAGTTAATACTATACAAAATCTCAAACTTTTGTTTAACGCATTGTTTTCTACCCATCAGAGAACTTGAGCTCACTTGTACAAGTTTTGATTTTGTTATCTGCAAATGTTTTGAACTACGAAGTCAAAACACCTGTCGTTTGTGGTTGTGGGTAAGGGTTAATAATTGATACATAAGTACAAGTCTCATTTTGGGATGCTAACAATTATTTGCCTCTAAAGCATCTTTCACGACTATAGTTGCCATTGCGGCCAGCGTAGATCAAGATCAGGCTGCACAAAACATGCAGCCTAATCTTTGGTCTACGCTGTCTGCTTTGCTGAAACATTGTAGACAAAAAAATTGCTGAAATTGCAATTATTTGAGTCGTTTTTCTAGATAGAAAACATCTGATAGGTTTTTTTGGCGCTCAAAGGGTAAAGATAAGCATGAATTTTGATGAAGTGTGAAACCTGTTTTGATGTTTAAAATAGAATAAATTTTGTGCTCGGTTAGCCAAGGAAAACATTGCTGTAAAGGGAATCTTTTCATGTGTGAAGTAAACAGTTTTTGACAAGAACATTTACATTTAAATGAAGGGGGGTTTGCTTATTTTCATTGAAATGTCCTCCCAGCAACTCTTGTCTACTTGTAGTGGATTAATCCGCTGTAAATCACATATTTGAAAATCATAAACTAGATACAGAACAAAAAAACAAATTATCGATTTATATTTCCTTGATAAATTCAAACTAATGTATTTTTTGTTGGTTTAAAAAGTTTAAGAAAGTTATTATTATTGTTTCTGAAAATGATTTAGAATAACAAACATGAAGCATATTGGGTCACCTCTTTATGAGATGGAAAAAAATTTAGACTGATCCAAGTTGAAAGATTTTGCTGACAACCTATGTTGTTCAAATGATGGGATTTAGCATTGATAGGCTAGAAAACATTGTGGGGAAAAGGAGAAAATGCTGATTTCCAGCATTTTCTCCTATTCCAACAATGTTTTCGAACAGCTTCTTCCTCAAGGTCATTAAAACGTGGGATTGTGTGGGAAAGGGTTAACCCTGTCCCAAACAAGCCCTGGTTTTCACATGTCTGCAGTACAAGTCTTTTGAAAACACTGTGGGAAAAGGAGAAATGCTCGTAACGAGCAATTTCTCCTTTTCCCACAGTGTTTTCTACTCTTTTTGAGAACTTTCTGCCATTTTCATCAAATTTAAAATTGTCGTCTGCAAACTCTTTCAATTTGGACCAGTCCAAAATTTGTCATTTGGGAAAGGGTTAACTCTATACTAGGGGATAAAAATGTTTTACTCTTCCTGATCTAAGACATTTTGTAGACAACAAATTGACCATAGCTCAAATGATAGAATATGCTTTTAACTTTTGAAAAAGATTCTGGGAAAAGGAGAACATGCTGGTCACCAGCATTTTCTCCTTTTCCCATAATGTTTTCAAAAGCCCTCAGGGCCATAAAACAGGGACTGTATAGTGAAGAGTAAAGGTATAATTAAAATTCATAGAATTTATTGGCTGTCAGTGTAAAGTTACCTCCCCATGTCTTAACTCTTATCCTGCTAGATAAGTTAAATAAAACTTTCAGGTCGATAGAAAAAAACCCAGAGTAATGTTATTTCAAACTTAATTTTAGGAGAAAAATATCTTCTTATCTGGCAATGGAGATCCAAGGTCGGACTGCATGTTCTGTGCAGTCTGATCTTGATCTACACTGTCCAAAAAAAGGTCAGTGAGTCGCACTTAGCAGCTAAAGGTTAACTTAATGCAAAGATTTGTGACACTTGTAATGGAAATTGTAATGAAAGTATGAATTACTTTAACCCCTAAAGCGCCTTTCTGTACTACAGTTGCCTTTGCAAACAATGTAGATCAAATGTGCAGTCTGATCTTTGATCCACACTGTCAACTTTGCCTAAGGCGTTTAAGACAAAAGCAACACTGAAAGTGTATTTATTATGACCTTGTTTACAGATTGAAAATGTCTGTAGGGTTTATTTGGTGCCCCAAAGGGTTAACTCTTTACCGCACAATCCAGACTTTGAACGACCCTGAGAAAGAAGCCTTTTGAAAACATTGTGGGAAAAGGAGAAAATGCTGGTAACCAGCATTTTCTCCTTTTCCCACAATGTTTTCTACCCTTCTCGGAACAAATTTCATTTTTTCAGTAACAATCATTTTGTCGTCTGCAAACGCTTTCATTTTGGACTGGTCTAAAATTTTGTTGTCCTGGTAAAGAGTTACAAAATGATTGAATGGCATATTCATACCATTCTGATACTAACCATTGTGCCAAATGGAGTAAAAGTAAATATTTTCCACATGTCTGTCCAGATGAATTAAAGTGTTTCTATTTCAAGCGATCTTAGAGATAAAAGGTGTTTGATCTCAAAGTACAGTTCAGGAAAATGAGATAGATCTAATTGTCTGACAAGGGACCTGTGGAAATGCTAAGAGCTGCAAATATTTTTTTTCTCTGGCCAAGGGTAGCAGAGCTTTTGAGGTGTTTTCCAGGATAGAGCCAGGGTCAAGCCATTGGTGCCCTTTGGTTTTTAGCTCCACTGGCCGAAGGCCAGCAGGCTTATGTCATGGCCCGGTGTCCGTCCGTCCGTGCGTTAACTTTTATTTCAAACATCTTCTTCTCTGAAACTACCCATCCAATTTTCATGAAACTTCACCGAAATGATCCTGCCATGGTCCTCTTCAGAATTTCTTGAAAAAATTTGATTCTTTCAAAAACTCTGGTTGCCATGGCAACAAAACTGAAAAATATTGGAAATCTTTAAAAATCTTCTTGTCTGAAACCATAAGGCATAGAGCTACCAAATTTGGCATGTAGCTTTATGTAGTAGACCTCTATCATGTTTTTTGAAATTATAGCCCTGGGGTCAAAATTGGCTCTGCCCCAGGGGTCACAAGTTTTACATAGGCTTATATAGAGAAAACTTTAAAAATCTTCCCGTACCTAGCCATAAGGCCTAGAGCTACCAAATTTCACATTTAGCTTGATCTAGTTGGGGTCTACCAAAAGTGCCCAAAGTATAGTCCTGGGGTCAATTTGGCCTCATGCTTGTGGGGGGGGGGGGGGGGGGGGGGCGAGGTTCACAAGATTTACATGGGCTTACATAGGGAAAACTTTTAAATCTTGGTGTACATAGCCATAAGGCTTAGGCTACCAAATTTTGCATAATTATAGCATTATCTAGTGGACAATTACAAAGAGGGTCCAAATTACAGCCCTAGGATCAAGTTTGGCCCTGCACCAGGGGTCACAAGTTTTACATGGGTTTATGGAGTGAAAAGTTCAGAAACCATCTTGTTACTAGCCATAAGGCCAAGAACTCCCAAATTTGGCATGTTATTCTTCTAATACACATATTCCCCATTTAGTCTGACTGTAGCCCTGGGGTCAAAGTTTAATAAGGGCTTATATAGTGAAGACTTTTCTTCATGGTTTATATTTATAAGCCAGTGGAGCGATACAGGGCCATCATGGCCCTCTTGTTTTACTTTTGTTTGCTGAAATGTGAAATAGAGTCCACAGTTTCCGAAAAATTTATATCATCAGTAGCTTGAAATTTTTAATAGAAATAGATTTTTCTTTGATAGGGTAGAAAACATTGTGGATAAAGGAGAAAATGCTGGTTACCAGCATTTTCTCCTTCTTCCACCATGTTTTTAAAAGCATTCTCCATCAGGGGTCGTCAAAGTGCCGGATTGTTCAGTAAATAGTTCATTCTAACTTGATTACAACAAAGTTTGGTTTTTGTCTCAACCAGAGGAAAAAGTGTTTTGTACTGAATGACTGTATACAGTTACACTTGAAGCATGTAGAATATTGGTACCCTTTCATGTTGTTGGCCATTAATCGCTGCTCAAGAAATTGACAGCTAACCTAGAAATGGCCAACAAAAATGCAAATTGATTCTTTTATTGTTTCTAGGGATGTTCCCTTGACATGCAACATTAAACCTGAACCCTGTCCTTCCTTCCTGTCCCCTGTCATTGCCCGGATACCTGTTGCTTGAAATTGCTTGTGCAGAATTCTGACCACAACATAGGTTGTTTTTGCAGGCTACTTAGTTACATGAAAAGATCAGGGTCCGTATTCACCAACTATTCTTAAGAACGTTCTTTGTCTTATTCTTCAAGATTTTCCAACTATGAAAGCAACACAACTTCTGATTGGCTAAACCATTTGGTTTAGCCAATCAGAAGATGTGTTACTTTCATATTTGGAAATATATGGAGAATAAGACTAAGATTGTTCTTGAGAACGGTTGGTGAATATGGGCCCAGACTGCACAACTTTGCAATCTTGATCTTTGATGTACTCTGTGTCATATTGCCTGAGATATTTCAGTAAGAACATGTCCTGAATTTGAAGTTTTTTATTTTTTTTTTTAATGGCTGAAAATGTGTAGAATGTATAGTGAAAAAGTTGCTTTGATGCTAAGAGATTAACCTGTTACCACACAATCCCGAGTTTTAATGACTTTAAAAGGAGGGCCGAGCCCCCGTAGCTCAGTCGGTAGTGTACAGGACTTAAAAACAGGAGGTCACTGGTTTGATCCCCGGCTCGGCCAATTTCTTTCCGAGGATTGATGATAGTCATTGCGACAGGATTCATTCCTCTCTCACCGCTGACCATTGTTTCAACAATGGTTGTGTGGGAAAGCAGCCAGTGGCTTGGAAAGAATATTATGCTTAATACTGGTAAAAGAAACTCCTGGAAAGTATGGATAGGTGCACTGGCCGTCGCGATATAACTGAAATAATGTTGAAAACGGCGTTAAACACCATACAATCAATCAATCATTAAAAAGAGGGCTTTTGAAAAACATTGTGGGAAAATGAGAAAATGCTGGTAACCAGCATTTTCCCCTTTTCCCACCATGTTTTTCGCATTTTCTAAAAGCAAATTCCACCATTTGATTTGCCTTTATTTTGTCATCTGCAAATGCTTTGGATTTTGACAAGTCTGAAATTGTGCATGTGGTAAAGAGTTCACCTAAATAGCAAACAATCCCTGGGAAATAAAGCTTTAGAAAACATTGTTGGAAAAGGAGAAAATGCTGATGACTAGCATCTCTTTTTTCCACAATGTTTTCTACACTTACACAGACAAATTTCATCATTTGGACCACTTTTCATCTGTCTTCTGCAAACACTTTCAGTTATGAGGCCATGTAGCTGGTTATATAAATACCACCAAATTTTTGTGTGTGTCTCTCCCTTCTTTACTGATGATTTGCCAGTAATTGCAATACTTAACCCTTTCTCAAACGACAAAATTTGGACTTGTCCAAATTGAAAGAGTTTGCAGACGACAATATTAAATTTGATGAAAATGGTAGAAAGTTCTCAATAAGGGTAGAAAACACTGGAAAAGGAGAAATTGCTCGTTACGAGCAATTTCTCCTTTTCCCACAGTGTTTTCAAAAGACTTGCGCTGCAGACACGTGAAAACCAGGGCTTGATTGGGAAAGGGTTAATTCAGTGATGAATCTGTTTATTAACCCTTTACCACACAATATCAAGTTTTAACTCTTTACCAAACAACAAAATTTTAGAATACTCCAAATTGAAAACATTTGCATGTGCAGACGAAAAATTCAGTGTAACTCAAAAATTGAAATGTGTGTTGGTAAGGGTAGAAAACATTGTGGGAAAAGGAGAAAATGCTGGTTACCAACGTTTTCAAAAGGCTTCTTTCTCAGTCTTGTTAAAAGTTGGGGTTGTGGTAGAGTTAACGACCCTAAGGAAAAGGATTTTTGTTTTGAAAACCAGCATTTTCTCCCTTTCCCACAATATTTTCTACCCTTTTGATGCAAGAAAAGAATTGTTTTAATTTGTGCATTATTTAGTTTGTCATCTGCAAAATGCTTTCACTTTGGTGGAGTCCAACATTTTGTCGATTAGCAAAGGGTTAACTCTTTCATTACCATGCCCAACACAAACTGCGCATTTTGACATTGAGGATCAAGATCAGACTGCACAGTCCACAATTTAACACTTTACCACACCATCCTGAGTTAAACGACCTTGAGAAACAGGCCTTTTGAAAACATTGTGGGAAAAGGAGAAAATGCTGGTAACCAGCATTTTCTCCTTTTCCCACAATATTTTCTAACCTATCAAAGACTGAAATCATCATTTCAGCTACATTTAGTTTGTCGTCTGCAAATGCTTTGAATTTGGTCCTGTCCAAAAAATTGTTGTTTGGTAAAGTGTTAATCAAATATTAGGACAAAATATCTTCATCTAACAGCAGAACTGTGTTAATAGCTGTTTAACCCTTTCCCAAACAAGCCCTGGTTTTCATGTGTCTGCAGTACAAGTCTTTTGAAAACACTGTGGGAAAAGGAGAAATTGCTCGTAACGAGCACTTTCTCCTTTTCCCACAGTGTTTTCTACCCTTTTGGAGAACTTTCTGTCATTTTCATCAAATTTAAAATTGTCGTCTGCAAACTCTTTCAATTTGGACCAGTCTAAAATTCATTGTTTGGGAAAGGGTTAAATAAGTTAATTTGTCTCTTAACTCTTTACCAAACGACAAAATTTTAGACTAGTCCAAACTGAAAGCATTTGCAGACGACATAATGATAGTGTCTAAAAATTTGAAATTTGTTCTTGGAAGGGTAGAAAACATTGTGGGAAAAGGAGAAAATGCTGGTTACCAGCATTTTCTCCTTTTCCCACAATGTTTTCAAAAGGCTTCTTTCTTAGGGTCGTGAAATCCCGGGATTGTTTGGTAAAGGGTTAACCACCCAGCAAAGTTTTGGACCAGCATTTTCTCCTTTTCGCATGTTTTCCAAACCCTTCTTCCACAAGTTTGTTAAAACTCGGGATCATTAGGGCCGACCCGCATGTAGCGCAGTCGTTATCATACAGGACTTGAGAAAAGGGGGTCGATGGTTCAATCCCTGGCTTGACCAATATCTTTTGGAGGATTGATGATAGTCATTGCGACATGATTCATTCCTCTCCCACATCTGATCATTGCTTCGACAGTGGTTTTGTGGCAAAGCAGCCAGCGGCTTGGAAAGAATATTGTGTGGAGCACTACAGGAAAGCACGGATAGGTGCACAGGTCTGCGATATAACTGAAATAATGTTAAAAACAGCGTTAAACACCATAAATCAACCATAATCATCAGGATTGTGTAATAAAGGGTTTTCTGGTGATAAAAGAGTCAAGGATTCCCCCCCCCCCCTCCAAATTACTGTGGTTCAGACTATTGTACAAGATTAAGTAATGGCACACAGAATTTTGAATAAGCCCAAACATTTCTCAAAATCCAGACAGAATTCTAGCAGACACAATTATGCTTGTAATTTGTTGATAAAAGTTGTTATTCGATTGATCAGCTTGTGGCTGGCTTTTTGAGATAAGGTGTAAAAAGAAAATTGTCAGGGTATTTTTTTTTTGTCTGTGCTAAATGATGTTGCAAACTGTCTGTATTTGTAAAGTTCAAATTGGCAGGATTAGCTGATTTGCATTGCAAATCTGGCTTAGTATGGTCATTTTTTACAGGAACCAAATGCCATCTCATACCATCAGTATGTGCTCATCACATTGTACTTTCAGTTTCAGCTAGTACCATATCTGATGCACTTTGATTTTGAAACCTTTGCCTTCTTTAACCCTTTCCCAAACAAGCCCTGGTTTTCATGTGTCTGCAGTACAAGTCTTTTGAAAACACTGTGGGAAAAGGAGAAATTGCTCGTAATCAGCCATTTTCACCAAATTTAAAATTGTCATATGCAAACTCTTTCAAATTGGAAGGGTCTAAAATTTGTCGTTTGGGAAAGGGTTAACTCTTTACCAAATGACAAAATTTTAGACTGGTCCAAACTGAAAGCATACACAGACGACATCAAATTTACCTTAAATGACGGTAATTGTTTTTGATTGTGTTGAAAACCTTGTCGGAAAAGGAGAAAATGCTGGTTACCAGCATTTTCTCCTTTTCCCTCAAGGCTTTCAAGAGGCTTTTTCCTCAGGGTCGTTAAAACTTGGGATTGTGTGGTAAAGGGTTGACCTAATACATAAGACAAGTTGTCCTGCTGTACATGACGTAAAAATTCTGATAGTCAGCATTCTCTCCTTTTCCAGCAATGCTTTGTACACTTTAAGAGACATGTTGTCATTTGAACCATGTTTTATTTGTCGTCTGAAATGGCTTTTAATTGTTTTCAACATTATTTCTGTTATATCGCGGCAGCCAGTGTACCTATTCATGCTTTCCTGGAGTCTCTTTTACCAGTACTCCACACAATATTCTTTTGAAGCCACTGGCTGCTTTCCCACATGGCTTTCAATTCAGACCAGTCTTGATTTTTCACAAGAAGCATCAAACTTTTACGTGATAACCTCTTTTTGAATGACCCTCAGTGGAAAGGCTTTTGAAAATTTGTAGTGAAAGGCAAAAATGCTGGTAACCAGCATTTCCTCCTTTTCCCTCAATATTTTTCACTATTTGAAAGAAGCCATCTTTTAGAGCTGTTAAAAAATCATGAAAATAAACTGTTATGCTGTAATATTCCGTACATCATTGTAAATGTTGGCACATTGTCTATTTTCAGGTTATGGTTTTGTGGACTTCGAGACGTCACAGGCTGCAGATGTTGCCGTCCACGCGCTACAAGCTCAGGGCATTCAAGCACAAATGGCTAAAGTATGTTATTTATTTTACTTCCTGCATCCAGTCCTTAACCTTTACCAGACGGCAAAATTTTAGCCTTGTCCAAATCGAAAGCATTTGCAGACGACAGTTTCAGTGTGGCTCAAATGGTGCAGTTTTTCTTTGATAGGGTAGAAAACATTGTGGGAAAAGGAGAAAATGCTGGTTTCCAGCATTTTCTCCTTTGTCCACAATGTTTTCAAAAGGCTTCTTTCCCAGAGGCATTAAAAGTCAGCATTGTAAGAGTTACATGCCCAGTAGCAGACAAATGTAAACAAAGCAGGTGTTAAAATACATTTAAATTTAAATTGTTCCTTTTAAAGATACAGGAATTACTGTGAAGATGACAGTCTGTTATTTTACCATTGTTCCAAGTGTTAGTGGCTGGTAGAAAAATGAATTTTGAAATCAAGTTAAAGGTAAACAAAGGATAGAGGGACCTGGCAACTTTTGACCTATTTTTAAAATTCGTGAAAACATGGGAAAAAAGAGAAAATGTTGGTAACCAGCATTTGCTCCTTTTCCAACAATGTATTGTACCCTAACAAAGGTAAATTTCCTCATTTAATCCTTTCCCAAACGACAAATTTTGGACTGGTCCAAATTGAAAGAGTTTGCAGACGACAATTTTAAATTTGATGAAAATGGCAGAAAGGTCTCAAAAAGGGTAGAAAGCACTGTGGGAAAAGGAGAAATTGCTCGTTACGAGCAATTTCTCCTTTTCCCACATTGTTTTCAAAAGACTTGTACTGCAGACACGTGAAAACCAGGGCTTGTTTGGGAAAGGGTTAAGCCACATGTAACTTGTTATCTGCAAATGCTGTAAATTATATTTTTTTGTTTGGTAAAGAGTCAATGAAGTAAGATCCTTTTTTGTGGCATTTGTAGAAGACAATGCCACTATGAGTTCAATACGCCATTTTGAAAATCATGTATCATATTTTGTGCAAAACCGAAAGAAGTAAACCCAATTGAACTCAATTTTTCTAAGACAAATATGTGTTTCGATTGCACTTAGGTATGAAAATAAAAATGGCCTATTAACCCTTTCCCAAACAAGCCCTGGTTTTCACGTGTCTGCAGTACAAGTCTTTTGGAAACACTGTGGGAAAAGGAGAAATTGCTCGTAACGAGCAATTTCTCCTTTTCCCACAGTGTTTTCTACCCTTTTTGATAACTTTCTGCCATTTTCATCAAATTTAAAATAGTTGTCTGCAAACTCTTTCAATTTGGACCAGTCCAAAATTTGTCGTTTGGGAAAGGGTGAAATGAATTGGATTAGGCCATCAATCATGGAAATACTTCTTTTTTTTCGAAATTAGCCTGATCCGCTATGGGGCGTAATGATACATACAGTCTTTGTTTCCTGACCGCCTGATTTGTCCCAAACAAGTTTGTTCCTGGGCTTATTCATCCCTGGGCTTGTTCGCCAGAACTT
Organism: Tridacna gigas; assembly: GCA_945859785.2. Classification (NCBI taxonomy): domain Eukaryota; kingdom Metazoa; phylum Mollusca; class Bivalvia; order Cardiida; family Cardiidae; genus Tridacna; species Tridacna gigas. The sequence goes on from OX244039.2 coordinate 1,892,590, forward strand.
GTTCGTCCCATGAGATTGCATGATACTCTAATTGGATTGTGCATGACTATATAGTACTAAGGTTTACTTTCAAGTGAATATTTTGAAACTATTTCTCTGATTTATCGTTCAAATTATTAATTCCACACAATGGCTCCATTGACAAATTGACAAATACCACACCAGTGCTCTCAACGCTTTGATTTTGGGGGGGGGGGGGGGGGGGGAGCTCAGGTGGTGAATACACCTTTATTTGAATATCATGAATATCATCACAAGAGCAGGATCAAGGTTGGTTCTGCCACTCAAGAGCAGAAATAATCACGAAGGGTCAACTTTGTTACTAAAGATGGTCAATTGGTGGTGTAGGTATCAGTGTTCGTGAAGTCATGAGTTTGATTCCCAGGAGCAGGTGTCAACTTTGGGACAGTTCGTTGATCAGAATGATCATGAAGGGTCAACTTTGTCACTAACTCTTAGAATGCTGAATTGATAAAATGGACCTCTTTAAACGGGAAATATGATTTGAAATATTGTCATTTCAAGCTTGTTTTGGCCAGAATGTGCAAAAAATTAGCAGACAGTGAAGATCCAAGATCAGACTGCACATTCTGTGCAGTCTGATCTTGATCTTCACTGTCCGCAGAAACAACTTAAGTCGGTTCCAGTGCTTTATGGGCTAAAGATGGTCAATTAGTGGTGTAGGTATCAGTGTTCGTGAGGTCATGAGTTTGATTCCCAGGAGCAGGTGTCAACTTTGGGACAGTGGGTTGGCCCACACATTCAGAGGGCGAGTACTGGTGTTGTTTCCAGGAATCAGAATGGAGGGAGATTAGTATAAGTTGTAAGAACTCGTTTCTCAATCGATGTAAAATAAATATGTTGAAACTAATTAGCGGTGTATGAAGTTTATGGAGAAATTCAGCTCGGAAATGTTGACAAAGTTTCGGATGAAAACCTGTCCATCTCTGCTAATAAGTTGAGCCCAAATATTTGCGGTATCTATGTACTTTAGGATCAACTTTCTCTTGTTTTCAATTTTTCCATTATCCTGAGGACTGGTCAAAAACTAAAATTTATATTAACCCTGTACCAAATGAGACAATTTTGGACTTGCCCAAAGTGAAAGCATTTGCAGACAACAAAATGAGCGTGACTGAAAGTCTGAAATTGTTTGGGAGAAAGGTAGAAAACATTGTGGGAAAAGGAGAAATTAACAGCATTTTCTCCTTTTCCTACAATGTTTTCAAAAGGCTTCGTTTTAAGGGTCATTAAATCTGGGGATTGTGTTGTAAAGGGTTAACTAGGGGTCAAGATCTGTGTAAACATTTGACTTTTTACCTCACAATCCTGAATTTTAATGACCCTGAGAAAAAAGCCTTTTGAAAACAAAGTGGGAAAAGGAGAAAATGCTGGTAACCAGCATTTTCTCCTTTTCCCTCAATGTTTTCTATCCTTCCTAAAACAAATTTCAATTTTTCAGTCACATTTATTTTGTTGTCTGCAACTGCTTTCAATTTGGATTAGTCTTAAATTTTTTTGTTCGGTAAAGGCAAAATTTGAGACTTTTTCCAATTTTAAAGGATTTGCAGACGGCACATTAAAGGATTCTCAAATGGGGGAAAACTGTCTATGAAGTAATAGAAAACATGGGAAAATTTAGACATTTCCTACAATGTCTCCTTAAGCCTTCTTCCTTGGGGGTCATCAAAAGTTGAGATTGTGTGGTGAAGGGTCAACCTTTAACTTAACAGTGCCATTTTTTTGTGACCCTGTGGTGGAAGGCTTTTTTTAAACACCGTGGTCAGTGGTTCGAATCCCAAGCTTGACCAGTTTCCGAGGATTGATGATAGTTATTGCGACAGGATCCTTGTCTCTTTGATGGTTACCTGAAAAAGCACCAGTGGCTTGGGAAGATCATTGTGCAAAGTACTGGTAAAACAAAGTTCAGGAAAGCCTGGGTAGGTGCACTGGCTGCCTCCTTATAACTGAAATAATGTTGAAAAAGGCATTAAAACCATACAAAAAAGCAAATCGTAAGTGTTTAGCAAGGAGAAAAGGATTAACTCTTTACCACATGACAAAATTTTAGACTTGTTGGAAACATTTGCAGACAACAAATTCAGTGACAAAAATGATTGAACATGTCTTTGAAAGGTTAGAAAACACATTGGGAAAAGGAGAAAAATGCTGGTTACTGGCATTTTCTCCTTTTCCCACATTATTTTCATAAAAACTCTTTTCTCAGAGTCGTTAAATGTCGGGATTGTGTGGTAAAGGGTTAATGTGAAATTTAAATGAGTTTTTAGGAGTTAGAATATCACAAGATTTGATGGTTTAAAATTCACTCCATGCTTGAAGTATTTGCATTTAATTGAGTGAAAGCAAAAACAAAATTTCATACTACAGACAGCTCAGGTTGAATTTTAATGAAGGTTTAAATATTTCGAGAGAACCCTTATCCTGCAATTTAACATTTAACCAAACGACCAGAAAAAATTGAAAGCATTTGCAGACGACAAATTAAATGTAGATAAAATGATGATTTATGTATGGGATAAGGTAGGAAACATTGTGAGAAAAGGAGAAAATGCTGGTTACCAACATTTCCTCCTTTTCCAACAATATTTTCAAAAGCTTTCTCTTTCAGGATCATTAAAACTCGTGATCATGTGGTAAAGAGTTAACACTTTACCAGACATTCCCAAGTTTTAACGACGCTTGAGAAAGAAGCCTTTTGAAATCATTCTGGGAAAAGGAGAAAACGCTAGTAACCACCATTTTCTCCTTTTTCTACACTGTTCCCAACACTTCCATAGAGAAATTTCTATTTTTGAGTCACATTTAATTTGTTGTCTGCTACTTCTTTCAAATTGGATAGGTATAAAATTTTGTCGTTTTGTAAAGAGTAAAACTGTGTCTTTCCATGATTGTCTTTCCATGATTCCAAACAACTAAAATTAGATTTGTCCATATTATATAATTTACAGATGATAAGTAAATTGTAACTCAAATCATGGCATTTTTCTTTTTGAAAAGGTAGAAAGCATTGTGTTAAAACATTTTCTCCCTTTCCCACAAAGTTTTCCCTAGCCTTTTTCCTTAAGGATTGTTGGGCAAAGGATTAACCCTTTACCACACAATCCCGACTTTTAATGACCCTCAGCCTCATCGGAGGAAGACAGCTCTTGAAAACATTGTGGAAAAAGGAGACAATGCTGGTAACCAGCATTTTCTCCTTTTCCCACAATGTTTTCTGCTGAATCAAAGATTTCATGTTTTGACTTATATTTAATTTGTCATCTGCAAATCCTTTCAATTTGAACTACATCTAAAATTTTGTGGTTTGTAAAGAGTTAACCCTTTACCACATGACAAAAATGTAGACTTCTCAAAACTGGAAGCATTTGCATGCTAAAATTTAACTGTGGCACTATTGATGGAATTTTACATTGGTAGGATCAAAAACCTTGTGGGAACAGTAGAAAATGCTGGTTACCAGCACTTTCTTTTTTTTCCCCACAATGTTTTCAAAAGGCTTCTTTCTCGGGGTAGCTGAACCCAGGATTTGGTGCGAAAGGGTTAAAATATACATAATTATTTTTTCAATATCAGGCAATTTAAAGCAGGTTTTTGCAGTTATTTTGTAATTCTTTATGGTCAGAACATTTTTTTTTGTCTGACTGAATAAAAACAATTAACCCTTTACCAAACAATCCCGTGTTTTCACGTCCCTGAGGAAGAGGCCTTTTGAAAACATTGTGGGAAAAGGAGAAAATGCTGGTAACCAGCATTTTCTCCTTTTCCCACAATGTTTTCTACCCTGTCCAAACACCTGAAGTTCATTTGTACCACTTTTGAATTTGTCGTCTGTAGATGCTTTCAATTTCGGAGGGGCTAAAATTTGTCGTTTGGGAAAGAGTTAAATTGAAAATTCTATGTGCATTTTAAAGGAAATTTCTACAAGTCCGTAGAAAAGTTTTTTCCAGTCTGATTTTGGTCTGCAGTTTTTATAGAAGCGCCTAATGTTGTGTTTAGCATACAAAGTGCCAATAGTTAACGCTTACAGCGCCAAATAAACCTGTCAGAAATTTTCAAATTAGAAGTATGACCCAAGTAATTGTAATTTCATGGTTGCTTTTGTCTATAATATTTCAGCAGAGCGGACAGTGTAGATCAAAGATCAGGCTGCATGTTTTGTGCAGCCTGATCTTGATCAACACTGGCCACAAAGGCAACTATAGTTGTGAAAGGCGCTTTAAGGGTTAAAATAGCTGGGGGTGCTCAGGATTTCTTTAACCCTTTCCCAGACGACAAATTTTAGACCCTTCCAAACTGAAAGAGAGTGCAGACAAATATTTTAAATTTGATGAAAATGGCTGAAAGTTCTCCAGAAGGATAGAAAGGATAGAAAACACTGTGGGAAAAGGTGAAATTGCTCGTTATGAGCAATTTCTCTTTTTCCCACAGTGTTTTCAAAAGATTTGTACTGCAGACCCGTAAAGACCAGGGCTTGTTTGGGAAAGGGTTAAGAGGGGAATTTTCAAGTTATGAACATGCATTTCTTTAATGAATGAACTTGTAAAATTGTTCAAACCTGTTTTAACCCTTTACAACTCAACCAGAATTTACACTTGTCCAAATCCAAAGCGTTTGCAAGCAACATAAGTGGCTTGAATTGTGGAAGTTGTCTTGGAGAAGATAGAAAACATTGTTGGAAAAGGAGAAAATGCTGGTTACCAGCATTTTTTCCTTTTCCCACAATGTTCTTCTAAAGCCTTTTATTTTAGGATTGTTAAAACTTGAGATTGTGTGGTACAGGATTTACCATTTACAAGATCTCATTTTTACAATCCAATCAGAGAGGACTGTTGAAAACAATGTTGGAAAAGGGGAAAATGGTGGCAACTAGCATTTTCTCCTTTCCTCACAATGTTTCTACCCTTTACACTTGATTATGTAGTCTAAAAATCCTTTAACTATTCTTGAGTCTTGTATTGTTTATGTCTGGTAAAGAGTTAAGCAAGTCCATGCTTCAACACAAGTTACTGAGGAAGGGGACTTTCAAAAACATTGTGGGAAAAGGAAAAAATGCTGGTAACTAGCATTTTCTCCTATACCCACGATGTTTCCTGCCCTTTGATAGACAACTTATTTTATACAGATTCATTGCCTTTTAAAGAGGTAACTTTTTACCAAGCAAAAAATATTCAGACTTGTTCACATTGAAAACTTTAGCAGACAACAAAATAAACTTGACTCGGAAAACTGCAATTTATTTTTGGAAGGTTGGAAAATATCGTGGGAAAAAGAGAAAATGCTGGTTACCAGCATTTTCTCCCTTTTCCACAATATTTTCAAAAGGCTTCTGTCTCAGTCATTAACTCTTTACCAAATGACAAAATTTTAGACTTGCCTAAATTTAAAGCTTTGCAGATGACAACATAAATGTTACTCAAAAATTATAAATTCACTTATGGAAGGATAGAAAACATTGTTGGAAAAGGAGAAAATGCTGGTTACCAGCATTTTCTCTTTTTCCAACTGTGTATTCAAAAGGCTTATTCTTTGGGGTTGTTAAGACTCGGGATTGTTTGATAAAGTGTTAACCCTTTACCAGACGACAAAATTTTAGCCTTGTCCAAATTTAAAGCATTTGCAGACGACAATTTCACTGTGGCTGAAATGGTGCAATTTTTGTTTGATAGGGTAGAAAACATTGTGGGAAAAGGAGAAAATGCTGGTTACCAGCATTTTCTCCTTTTCCCACAATGTTTTCAAAAGGTTTCTTTCCCAGTGGCGTCAAAAGGTGGCATCGTGCGGTAAAGGGTTAAAGTCTGAATTATGTGGTAAAGGGTTAGTCGATCAATACATTATGAAATTATTCAAACCTGCTGTAAATGGATCTTATAAGATTTCATCAAATAATATTGAATGTCCTGATGATAAAATAGTGATTGATTTTGGAGCTTACTCCAGTTTTTCAAGGGCCCTCCCTACACTCCCTCACTTTTTGTTCGGGGGATCCTGCATAGCTCAGTGGTAGAATGTAAGACTTGTCACCTTGAGGCCAGGGGCTTGAGGCTCACTGGAAGAGCTGGTCTATCCCTGGTACAGGTGAAATTCAGGGAACACATGAATATAGGAGCTGTTACTGTTATATGACAGGTACAAATAATGTTCAAAGCAGAGTAGAACACCATTCAGTCAGTCAAGCAAGTTTTTGCTCCTGTAAGCCTGTTGAGTATTTAGACAAATATTTTGAGGGAAGCCCTGATGTCTGTGATGAATGCTGGTGTGACATTTGGAGTTTGCCTTCGCAGGATATCTAAAGTCTAGATCCCCACTCAAGGCCCTAGGATTTTTGCAGGAGTGACTTTGGGCAAGACACCTCAGAGCCCAAGGCTAGTACTTGTGAAACCAATAACAGTGTAGAATTACGACCCAAATAGTTTGCAATATCATGATGGCTTTAGTCTATAGTGTTTCGGCAAAGTAGACAGTGTAGATCAAAGATCAGACTGCATATTTTGTGCTGTCAGATCTGCTGTCAGATCTTAATCTACACTAGCCACAAAATCAACCGTAGAATGACAGGCGCTGTAAGGGTTACTTTATTTGGGAAAGAAGGTGTTTGCAAAAAGCATGGGACTGTATATCAAATCTTTTGGATTGATCAGAGGACTCACAGCTTTGTCTGCTGCCTCTTTCCGTTCATTTTTGGATCTCAGAAAATAAAGCTATGACTTGCATGCACTGGACCTTCTTATCCATCTGACAAATTTGAAAGTACATTTCGATAGACATTTTGATGTCGAGCACATGCCTATCATGGCTATGCCAAGCCCGGTAGCACAGTCAGTAGCATATACCACTTAAGAACATCAGGTCGCGGGTTCAAATCCCCAGCTCGTCCAATTTCTTTCCAAGGATTTACGATAGTCATTGCAATGGGATTCATTCTTCTCTCATTGCTAATCATTGTTCTTAAAGTAGTCATGTGAGAAAGCAGCCAGTGGCTTGGGAAGAATATTGTGCGAAGAACTGGTAACAGAAACTCCAGGAAAGCATGGATGGATGCACTGGCTGTAGCAGTATAACTGAAATAATGTTGAAAATGGCGTTAAACACCGTACAATTAATAAATCAGTCATGGCTTTATATGGATATACACAAATATATCCAAACTTGTTACAGGCCGAATCTATTTTGTCTCCGGTCCACCTAAAAGATAAACCTATGATGTTTTTTGGGGTCCCAGATTCTCTGGCATGGTATGAAAAATACCTCCATACACCAAGCTGCCAAGCGAGACTCACTGACATTTTGCGGACCGTGTAGATCAAGATCAGACTGCACAGAATGTGCAGTCAGATCTTGAATCTACATTGTCCGATAGAGAGATATTTATATTAGATACCTTTGAAATAACAAGATTTGACTTTTTACTATCGGCTTGAAAGTTTCATTTCTTTTATTTAGCAAGATAAGGGTTAATGGTTATTGCCAAATCTGAATGTATTGATTTTCACTTAAAATTTCGTATTAATGTTTTATTGTTTGGAAATGCTCCATTAAATGGGGTTAGACATTTGATAAATGGCCTCTTACAAATCTGCACTGGTATATGATATTAACCCATTACCTCCCTGTATACAGAATATGCAACGGAACAAACTTGAATACCTGAACATAAATCAGAACATGGCATAATCATTTGGCCAACTCAACTTAAATGGCCGGAAGAAACCTAACATTTTCAGTTTTTCAGTGTATGAAGAAGAGGCAAAATTTTAACCCTTAAGCTGCTAATCACGACCCACTGACCTTTTGCGGACAGTGTAGATCAAGATCAGACTGCACAGAACGTGCAGTCTGATCTTTGATCTACACTGTCCGATACAGTATTTTCTTTCCGGTGAAATCAACTTTGAAACCGCAATGTTTAGGTTTTTAGTGTTGAGTAGAAATTTGAGTTTCATTTATTCAGCAGCTTAAGTGTTAATACTGCAGTGTTTGAGATTGCGTTTGTCTACTTTGTCTCAACATAGAAGACAGAGTAGATCAAAGATCAGATGGCATGTTTTGTCTAGTCTAGTCTTGATCTACGCTAGCTGCACACTCTAGCAATAATAGTTGTGAAAAGTATCTCAAGGGTTAATTATTGTATGTATAAATGATCCATGCTCTGGCAAAAGGGGGTTTGATCCATGATACCAAGCAAGTCATTGTGTATATAAATCCATTTTCTCTTACAACCAACAGGATCTTTAGGTAGGATGGTCCGTTGACATACAGAAAATTGACCAAAGGCAAAAGGTTTTGGTCCAGGTCGACCTGGGTGGATACTTTTTGTAAATGCATTAAGCCCTCATTTCACAGAGCATGGCTCAAATACATGTATACCTGCTTGTTGAAACATTGCAGGGAAACCTAAAGTGATAGATGCTCCAAGCATTCACCTCCAAGCCTACAGAAAGAATATTGTGCATAGTACTGGTAAAAGAAACTCCAGGAAGGTGTGGATAGGTGCACTGGCGGCCGCGATATAACAGAAATAACGATGAAAACAGCGTTAAACACCATACAATCAGTCAACCAAACCTACAACTTAAGCAGTGTAATTTTTTTTTCCTTCAGAGTGTTGATTGAAATTCAAAACTACCCCAGCTCACTAGGATCAACTCAAAAAATTATGTATTTACTGAGGAATAAGGGAAAGGGTGGGTGGGGGCGAGTATTTTCCTCCATTGTCATATGTTATCAATAACACTCCTGAACTGCTTTTGCCACAGTGTTCTCCAAAGTGGCCAGCTTTAACCCTTTACCAAAAGACAAAGTTTTAGACTGGTCCAAATTGAAAGCAGCTGCAGACGACTAAATAAATGGGACTGAAAAATGGAAATTTGTTTTAGGAAGGTTAGAAAACATTGTGGGAAAAGGAGAAAATGCTGGTCACCAGCATTTTCTCCGTTTCTCACAATATTTCCAAAAGGCTTCTTTCTCAGGGCCGTTAAAAGTTGGGATATTGTGGTAAAGAGGTAACTCTCTACCATACAACAAAGTTTTAGACTGGTCCAAATTGAAATCATTTGCAGACGACAAATTAAAGGTGGCCAACATGACAAAATTTGTCCTCCATAGGGTAGAAAACGTGGGAAAAGGAGAAAAAGTTGGTCACCAGCACTGTGTCCTTTTCCTGCAATGTTTTCAAAGGCTTTCTTCCTCAAAGTCATTAAAAGTTGCGATTGTGCGGTAAAGATGATAAAAGGTTTCCTCTTGGGCAATGAGCAAGGCTATCCAAGGTTTTAGATGGAAGCAAAGTATTTTCAATAAAGACAAAATACCCAAATATTGTCAGTTTAAACCTTTGCTATGCAATCCCGAGTTTTAATAACCCCAAGTAAGTAAGCTTACAAAACCATTGTGGGAAAAGAAAAAAATAGTAGTCTCTTCCTACCTCATAAGCCCTCTACCAGATGAAAATTTTATACTTGTTCACAATAAAAGCATTTATAGAGAACAAACGTATTAACTCTTTTCTAAACAACAAATTTCAGACTGGTCCAAATTGAAAGCATTTGCAGATGACAAATAAAATGTGGCCCAAGTGATGAAATTTGTCATTGATAGGTTAGAAAACATTGTGGGAAAAGGAGAAAATGCTGGTTACCAGCATTTTCTCCTTTTCCCACAATGTTTTCAAAAGGCGTCTTTCTCAGGGTCGTTAAAGTCGGGATTGTGTGGTAAAGGGTTAATTAACGTTACCAGCATTTTCTTCTTTTCCCAAAATGTTTTCAAAGGACTTTCTTCCATAGGGTCATTAAAACTCAGGATTGTGTAGTAAAGGGTTAAAGTGCTATATAAACCTAATAGACATTTTTCATTTTGGAATAAGACTGCGATAATTGCAAATTCACGGCAGCATTTTGTCTGTAGTGTTTCAGCAAAGTGGACAGTGTAGATTAAAGATCAGACTGCACATTTTGTGCAGGCTGATCTTGATCTACACTGGCCGCTAAGGCAGCTTTAGTTGTGAAAGGCGCTTAAAGGGCTAATATTGCTCCTTGCAGTGAAAGAGTAAGTGATTAGATAAACCAGTTTTGACTTGATAATGTCATAAAAAGCCAAATCATTCTTTTTTATCGGTTCAGAGAGATTGCCCAATCTACCCACGCATATACATCTTTATATTTCCCATTACAGTAACTGTGTGGCTTGATATATACCATTTTCAAAACATGTACATTTATTAAGCTTGCATTCTATAAAAAGAACGCTAACCAAAATTTAATAGCGGAAAGTACAGTTCTAAGATCAGACTGCTTGTGTTGTGGGGTCTGATCTGAATATGCACTGACCGCACAAGTAAGTAAAGTTCTGTAAGACACTCCTGTGGGTTAAATGTTATTTTTTACATCTTCCTGTAAGTACCTTATGGAATGTAAATGAGACATGCTCTGTGAAAAGGGGACTTAATGCATTTGCGAAAAGTATTGACCCAGGTCAGCCTGCACAGTCCACGCAGGCTGACCTGGGCCGAAACTCTTCGCTATTGGTCAATTTTCTGCATGTCCAAGGACCAGTCTACCTCATGATTCCCTTGGTTGTTAACTCTTTACCAGACGACAAAAATGTAGCCATGTCCAAATTGAGAGCATTTGCAGACGACAATTTCAATGTGGCTAAAATGGTGGAATTTGCCTTTGATAGGGAAGAAAACATTGTGGGAAAAGGAGAAAATGCTGGCTACCAGCATTTTCTCCTTTTCCCACAATGTTTTCAAAAGGCTTTTTCCTCAGGGTCGTTAAAAGTCGGGATTGTGTGGTAAAGAGTTAAACAAAATTGTTTTTATGGATCCCTAATAATGTAATGACATGCTTGGTATCATGCATTACGCAGATGCATTAAGCCCCCTTTTGCCAGAGCATGGCTCAAATCTAGTTAATATTTCCCTCCGTCTCTCTCTACATATGTATGTCACTGTTGACTTTTGTTGATTTGAAAAATATAAGATGTTATAACATAGCGTGTATTATTATGTACAAGTGAAATAAAATATCTATCATCTATCTAGATGTACAGTTTGCAAGTCACCCGAAAAATACTTTTCTCTGTAATGGGTTTTGAAACAGCGTGGGAAAAGGATTGATAATTGTCATTGTGACAGGATTCATTCATCTTGTGCACGTGAACAATGTTTTGATGATGTTTAGAAGGAAAAGCAGCCATTAGAAACCCTCATGGGGAAAGGAGAAAATGCTGGTTACAAGCATTTTCTCCTTATTCACAAGCCGAACCCCAGTAGCTAAGTAGCGAACAGGACTTAACAACAAGGGGTCACTGGTTCGATCCTCGGCTCAGCCAATTTCTTTCCGAGGATTGATGACAGTCATTGCGATGGAATTCATTCCTCTCTCACCACTGATCATTGTGTCAAAGATGGTTATGTGGAAAAGCAGCCAGTGGCTTGGAAAGAATATTGTGCAGAGCTCTGGTAACAGAAAGTCCAGGAAAGCATGGATAGGTGCACTGGCCACTGCAAAATAACTGAAATAATGTTGAAAATGGCGTTAAACACCTTACAATCAATCCTTTCTCCATGATGGTTTCAAAATCTTTCCCTTCTACATGGGTGTTAAAATACAAGATTATTTGGTGAGGATTAACTCTTTCACTACTAATGACGACTTGAGTACCTTTTGCGGACGGCGTAGATCAAGATCAGACTGCACAGAACTTGCAGTCTGATCTTTGATCTACACCGTCCGCTAACCTGTTTTTAAACTATGACAAAAGTCGTTTTCAATAGCAGTGGAAATCTATTTAAAGAACTCGGAAAAAAGTGGTATTTCTGGAGTTAGTAGTGAAAGAGTTAACCATATTTTATCAAATCATGAAGTTGGAGTGAGTTACAAATTACTGAGTTGACAAAACAGGGTTTTGATGATGTTAAGAGGGATTCAAGCAGCCAGTAGAAACCAATGTGGGGAAAGGAGAAAATGCTGGTTACCAGCATTTTCTCCTTTTTAAACGATAGTTCTTAAAGCTTTCCCACGTACATGGGCATTTAACCCTTTCCCAAACGACAGATTTTGGACTGGTCCAAATTGAAAGAGTTTGCAGACGACAATTTTAAATTTGATGAAAATGGCAGACAGGTCTCAAAAAGAGTAGAAAACACTGTGGGAAAAGGAGAAATTGCTCGTAACGAGCAATTTCTCCTTTTCCCACAGTGTTTTCAAAAGACTTGTACTGCAGACACGTGAAAACCAGGGCTTGTTTGGGAAAGGGTTAAACACAAGATTATTTGGTGAAGGGTTAACCCTTTACCAGACGACAAAATTTTAGCCATGTACAAATTGAAGGCATTTGCAGACGACAATTTCAGTGTGGCTCAAATGGTGGAGTTTTTCTTTGGAAGGTTAGAAAACATTGTGGGAAAAGGAGAAAATGCTATACCAGCACTTTCTCCTTTTCCCACAATGTTTTCAAAAGGCCTCTTTCTCAGGGTGTTTAACTCTTCCAAACGACAAAATTTTAGACTGGTCCAAATTGAAAGCATGTGCAGATGACAAAATAAATGTGACTCAAAAAATTGAAATTTGTTTTGGGAAGAGTAGAAGACATTGTGGGAAATGGAGAAAATGCTGGTTACCAGCACTTTCTCTTTTTCCCACCATGTTTTCAAAAGGCTTCTTTTTCAGGGTTGTTAAAAGTCTGGATTGTGTGGTAAAGGGTTAAAGGTGGCAAGGGTTTACTGTATTTATCAAATCATGAAGTTTGATTGAGTTATACAAATTCCTGGGTTAACAAAACAAGCAGAGTCACACTTGTCCTTCTATACAAAACCTGTTTGATGGCAAACAGCCAATGTTTGTTCATTACACAGTAGCTTGTAGACTTTACTGCTCTTTTGATATATAATTATTTATTTTATCCCTATACAACACAATTCTGAGGAAGAAGCCCTTTTGAAAACATTGTGGGAAAAGGAGAAAATGCTGATAACCAGCATTTTCTCCTTTTCCCGCAATGTTTTCCATCCTATCACAGACAAATCAACCATCCGATCAATGTTTGATTCATCATCTGCAAGTGCTTCCAGCGTTAAACCCTTTTCAGGGTTTCATAAGTATTTAACCCTGTACCACTCAATCCCGAGTTTGAACGATGCTAAGGAAGAAGCCTTTTGAAAACATTGTAGGAAAAGGAGAAAATGCTGGTAACCAGCATTTTCTCCTTTTCCCACAATGTTTTCTAACCTGTCAAAGACAAATTTCATCATTTGAGCCACATTTGAATTGTCGTCTGTAAATGCTTTGAATTCGGACAAGTCTACATTTTTGTCGTGTGGTAAAGAGTTACGGCAGTGGCGCTGAATTGTCATGTCCAAATTTTATACAGTTCTACAAAAAATCCCAGTGCCTGTTATTATGGTTGTAAATCCTACACCTTCAGGACTGTCAGTCAACACGGAACGCTTTTTTCATCGTTGGGAAGGAAAGATGTCTGAGGATATGTTGAACAGCGTAGATCTGGAATCTTAACCTTCACTGTTTGACAAAGCATAAGTTGCAATTGACATCCTTTTTTGACTGAAGTTAATATTAACCTACAGCGTGTCAAACACTGTAACACTGGAAATGTTGGCATTGTGGAAATTTTGGTGATTTTCACATGTTGTTAAAAATTGCGAAGATATCTGCTACTGTAAATTTACGCGGCATGAAGTTATATTGTAACCTAGACACTCGGTCATGTGGGAGCGATTGACTGGCACAATTGTCACCATCAATGAGTGCCTTTTTTTTTTATCAAAGTCAATTAAAGGGGTTGTAGTTTGTTTGTGCAGGACACTGGCACAAAAATGACTTATGCAAGATCGTCTGTTGCAGTTTTAAAACGTGCGTAAGGTCAGTATTTGGTAATGTGCAAAATTTTAGGCCCTCAATATCCACTTTTACAGTAAACCTGACAATTGTCAGTCAAGAAATGACACCTAAAAAAAAGATACTTGATCCTGATGGAGGCATAAGCTGAAACGTCATAAAGAATTTTAAGGAATTTTATACATGTTGTTAAAGATTTACTTCCATTCATAGAAATGACACCCGAATAAGTGCAATATCTTGGTTGCTTTTGTTCAGAATATCTTATATCTTTACCAGACGACAAAATTTTAGACTTGTCCAAATTGAAAGCTCTTGCAGACGACAAATTAAATGTTTATCAAATGGTAAGATTTGCCTGTGATAGGATAGAAAACATTGTGGGAAAAGGAGAAAATGCTGGTTACCAGCATTTTCTCCTTTTCCCACCATGTTTTCAAAAGTCTTCTTCCTCAGTGTCGTTAAAAGTTGGGATTGGGTGGTAAAAGGTTAGCAAAGCTGACAAGGTAGATCAAAGATCAGACTGCACCTTTTGTGTAGTCTGATCTTGATCTACTTAGTCCTCAAAGACAACTATCAAAAAGTTAAGGTGTTTATCAATTACAGTATTATATGACAGACTGCTGAAATATGAATGTGTTTGCACAATGACTTAACTTTGGTGGATCAAAACAGGACAAACAGAATGTGTATATTTACTTAACAGATTGAATATTCTATTGTAACTCTACCAATAGACAAAATTCTGAACCTTTCCAAATCAAAGCATTAATTTTGCTGACTACACATCAAACATACTTCAAACAGTGGTGTCTGATCTTGATCTGCACTGGCTGTGTAAGCAACTACTGTTGTGAAAGGCACTTTAACCCTGTACAAAACAGTCCCAAGGTTTTAATGACCGGGTCGGAGAAGCTTTTGAAAACATCATGGGAAAAGGAGAAAATGCTGAAAAGCCAACAATTTCTCATTTTCCCGCTAGGTTTTCTACCCTTTCAAAGACAAATTTTGCAATTTGTGTAACATTTCATGTGTCGTCTGACAATACTTCAATTTGGACCAGTCTAAAAATTTTTTGTCTGGTGAAGAGTTTACTCTTTACCACACAATCCCGACTTTTAACGACCCTGTGAAAGAAGCCTTTTGAAAACATTGTGGGAAAAGGAGAAAATGCTGATAACCACTTTTCCCACAATCTTTTGTACCATTCCCACAATATGTTCCAATTTTTCAGTCACATTTATTTTATTGTCTACAGACGCTTTCAATTTGGACTAGTCCAAAATTTTGTTGTCTGGTAAAAAGTTAACCCTTTCCCAAACAAGCCCTGGTTTTCACGTGTCTGCAGTACAAGTCTTTGCAAACACTGTGGGAAAAGGAGAAATTGCTCGTAACGAGCAATTTCTCCTTTTCCCACAGTGTTTTCCATCCTTTTTGAGAACTTTCTGCCATTTTCATCAAATTTAAAATTGTCGTCTGCAAACTCTTTCAAATTGGACCAGTCCAAATTTTTTTTGTTTGGGAAAGGGTTAAGGGTTCCAAAATCAGATTACAATCAGAACTGTATGTCAGAAATAGCCCTGATCGTAAGATTGTGAGGTTTTTGATAAAGTGGAAGGTAAACAGACATAGGTTTATATATCTGTGAATTAAATTGAAATTCAGTTATCTGTTTTTTCTTTCTGCTTAAAATAGAAACACATATCACCGATATGAGATAGTTTATTCAGGGCTGGACAATACCTGCTCGAAAGCGGACCTAAATATTTCAATAGCTAAAACTTCAGATGAATAGGTTGAGTTTTGAGTTCTAGTTTATGAACACTCTACCAAACAACAATACATTTGGACATGTCCAAATTGAAAGCATTTGCAGACAATAAATGTAATGTGGTTCAGATTGTTGGATTTACCTTTTGCAGGGTAGAAAACATTGTGGAAAAAGGAAAAAATACTGATTACCAGTACATGTATATCCTCTTCTTCCTATAATGTTTCAAAAGCATTTTTCATCCTCAGGGTCATTAAAAGTCAGGATTGTGTGGTAAAGGGTTACAGTTAACTCTTTACTAGACAACAAATTTTCAGATCTACGCATTTTCTAAGCTTCTGCAGACAACAAAATATAACTCGCTCAAATTAATGGGATTTTTTAACCCTTTACCACACAATGCCGACTTTTAACGACCCTGAGAAAGAAGCCTTTTGAAAACATTGTGGATTTTGTCGTCTGCAAATGCTTTCAGTTTGGACCAGTCTAAAATTTTGTGGTTCGGTAAAAAGTTAAAGCTTTCATCACACCAAATTAGTTCTTAGCATGTCTTACCCCGTCCTTATGAAATCATAAAACGGGTTGCGGTCGGGGTAGGACGCGTAATTTCGGCTTAATTATGCCTAAAGCCTCCGTCACACTTAACTAGTTCTTAGAACGTCTTACCCCGTCCTAATAAAATCGTAAAACAGGTTGCTGTCGGGGTAGGACATGTAATTTAGGCATAATTATGCCTAAAGCCCCTGTTACACCAAAGTAGTTCTTAGAATGTCTTGCTCTGTCCTAAAAAATCGTAAAATGGGTTGCAGTCGGGGTAGAATGTGAAATTTTATTCAGTTTGCAAGCATACTACGAATTGAATGCCCACTGCACCACGCCATTACGCGTCCCAAATAGGATCAAAGTACGGCAGGGCCGTTTGTAGTATGTTTTTCTCGTTTTAATTACGTTGTCACTCCGTCTAATTACAAGATGGGATGGACGGCAAAAAATTTTGAGCATGCTCAAAGTTCTGGAGCACCCTTCCTGTCCTAGCCCGTCCATGAAGTTTGTAAACAGATTGCAAGAGGTTGCTACTACGTCCACTCCGTTCGAGCACAGTTTGAGTCAGTTTGACAACAATTTTCGGAACATAGTGAGAACGAGTTTGGTGTGACGTGGTATAAAGAGGGTGAGAGACTTGCAGGAAAAGAAGTGAAAAAAGTTTACAAGCATTGTCTCCTTTTCCTACAATATTTTCAGAATCTTTCTTTTGCAGGGCCATGAACCTCTGTTGCTTGGTAAAGGGCAATTACATACAGGAATGGATGGAAATAAAGTTGTGCAATGGAGAATTTGTAGTCTGCCTTTAATCCATTAAAGTTTTACCACACAATCCTGAGTTTTAACAACCCTGAGAAAGAAAGTTTAACTCTTTACCAAACGACAGCATGTCAGCCTTGTCCAAATTGAAAGCATTTGCAGACAACAAAACAAATGTGACTCAAAAACAGAAATTTGTTTTGGGAAAGGTAGAAAACATTGTGGAAAAAGGAGAAAATGCTGGTTACCAGCATTTTCTCCTTTTCCGACAATGTTTTCAAAAGGCTTCTTTTTTAGCGTCCTTCAAAGTTGGGATTGTGTGGTTAAGGGTTAAGAAAACATTGAAGGAAAAGGAGAAAATGCAGGTACCTAGCATTTTCTCCTTTTTCCACAATCTTTTCCTTCAATGTTTGCTACCTTGTGGTCAAGTGTAGGACTTGTAATCTATAGGCCCTGGTCTAGCATTACTGGGTTTTTCATTGGAGTCCCTTGAGCAAGAAATATCAGAGCCCTAGCCTGGTGAAACTCTGGTCATGCATGATTATGTTGGCTGTTACCATAATACAACTCAAGTAACATTGAAGGTGGCGTTAAACATCATACAGTTAATCTGCAGTCAAAAGTGCCCCAGAAAACATGCTCCACATAATGACATTTTCTGCACTGCAAGATAACATGCCAAAACATGATTTAAAATTAATAAAGGGAATATTCGTGAGTTCTGAAATAATCTGCAAATTATAATTTTTGTTGATAAATTTAGACTGGAATTGTAAGAACTGCAATCAGCAATTAAAGTTATTACCATGAGAAAAAAATTAACAGAGTTAGGTCTGTACACAATTTTGGCTTTTGTTTGTTTGTGCAAAAAAGTATACAGTAAGGGAATTATTTTTGGTTTTAACTGCTCCACCCAGAAACTTTGGCTGAAATTAGAAATAGATTGGATCTGGCCATAGACATTAAATTGTGTAAGTGGGGAAAAAATTTGATATATTAAATTCAGTGAAGTTATGTAAAATTGTGTAATTTTTAGGTAAAACCTGTGGGTTTAAGACAAAGAACTGTTTTACGTTTGACATGATAATATCAAATATAGGCCAAAATTTAAACCTTCAGGTGCCTTTTACGACTATGTTGCATTTGCGGCCAATGTAGATCAAGATAAGGCTGCACAAAATGTGCAGCCTGATTTTTGATCTATAGTGTCAGCTTTGCTGAAATGCTGTACACAGAAGCAAATATAAAAATGCAATTATTTAGGTCACATTTGTAAATGTCTGATGGGTTTATTTGGTACTCTAATGGTTAACCCTTTCCCAAACAAGCCCTGGTTTTCATGTGTCTGCAGTACAAGTCTTTTGAAAAAACTGTGGGCAAAGGAGAAATTGCTCGTAACGAGCAATTTCTCCTTTTCCCGAAGTGTTTTCTACCCTTTTGGAGAACTTTCTGCCATTTTTATCAAATTTAAAATTGTCATCTGCAAACTCTTTCAATTTGGACAAGTCCAAAATTTGTCGTTTGGGAAAGGGTTAACTTAATCCTTGTACTGCTAAATGAATTCAAGAAAACTTCAAAGTTGATAGTAAAAATCTAATTATTGCTATTTCAAAGTCATTTTTCTGGTGAAAAAATATGTCCTAATTGGACAGTGTAGAATCAAGATCGGACTGCACATTCTGTGTAGTATAAGACTGCACATTCTGTGCAGTACAAGACTGCACGTTCTGTGTAGTCTGATCTTGATCTACACTGTCTGCAAAAGGTCAGTGAGTCATGCTTAGCAGCAGAAGGGTTGACATTTAGAGCGCCATAAAAACCTGCCAGAGATTGTAATCCTTGAAATATGACCCAAATAATTGCAATTTCATGGTTGCATTTGTCCACAGTGATTCATCAAAGCGGACAGTGTAGATCAAAGATCAGGCTACATGTTTTGTGCAGCCTGATCTTGATCTTCTCTGGTCGCAAATGCAACTATAGTTGTGAAAGGCACTTTAACCCTTTCCCAAACAAGCCCTGGTTTTCACGTGTCTGCAGTACAAGTCTTTTGAAAACTCTGTGGGAAAAGGAGAAATTGCTTGTAACAAGCAATTTCTCCTTTTCCCACAGTGTTTTCTACCCTTTTTGAGACCTTTCTGTCATTTTCATCAAATTTAAAATTGTCATCTGCAAACTCTTTCAATTTGGACCAGTCCAAAATTTGTCGTTTGGGAAAGGGTTAAGGGTTAATTGTCCACCATTTTCTGAAGCTATTGTGGTTGATGTAAGGCAGGTATGTAAATCAGCTGCTATGGTAATCAAACATGAAATAATTGTTGTAGATCAAGATTAGACTGCACAGAATATCATGGATCTTCACTGTCTGATCCTAGCTTTGATTCCATATTCTATGTAGTCTGACATTGACCTACAAACTTGGGTTTTGGGGTTTTGAGGTCAACAGTATAAATTTTCAGTTGTATAATATTGGATAAACATATTTTAATGGTCTAAGGGAGAGAACTCTAGTTTCTCCTGTTGCCTTATTTTTCAGTGGTTGGTCACTAGATGGTGGTAACCAGCATTTTCTCCTTGTCTGGCAATGCTTTCTTTCTACCCTGTGAAAGACAAATCCCATTGTTTTAGCTGTATTTAACCCTTTACCACACAATCCCAAATTTTAATGACTCAGACCGAGAAGACCCATGAAAACATTGTGGA
This sequence comes from Tridacna gigas, assembly GCA_945859785.2. Lineage (NCBI taxonomy): Eukaryota > Metazoa > Mollusca > Bivalvia > Cardiida > Cardiidae > Tridacna > Tridacna gigas. Next base: position 1,912,237 of record OX244039.2, read on the forward strand.
AAAAGGAGAAAATGCTGGTACCCAGCATTTTCTTCTTTTACTACAATGTTTTCTACCCTTTCTAATACAAATTCCATCATTTGAGTATCATTTTATTTGTTGTCTGCAGATGCTTTGAATTTGGACCAGTCTAAATTTGTATCATTTGCAAGAGTCAAGCAGTTGCTTTCATTCTGGTAAAGTCCAAAATTTTTACAGCTGGTAGATAGAACTATTCAAATGGGTGTAAGCCAAGTGAATATTGTCCAACATTCTATTTCAATTTAATACTTTGTCTTTGTGTTTTTCAGCAACAAGAACAAGACCCGACAAATCTCTACATTGCCAACCTGCCCCTGTACTTCACAGAGCAAAACCTTGAAAACATGCTGAAGGATTATGGAACAGTGATATCAACCAGAATTCTTCGCAAGCCTGATGGTGTCAGCAGAGGTGTGGGCTTTGCCCGTATGGAATCTAGAGAGAAGTGTGAGCAGGTCATTAATGCCTTCAATGGAAAGATATTACCAGGTTAGTCTTGGGTCACCTTATCTATAAACTTACTTATAATGTTTGTAATGTCCAATGTGTTCAATGTATAACTGAATTGTAACATTTAGTGTAAAAGGGAGATAACTGCAGAAGGCTGAATTATTAATCCCAAGAAAGGAGTTTTTTGAAAATACTCTGAAAAAAGAAGAAAATGCTGATAACCAGCATTTTCTCCTTTTCCCACAATGTTTTCTACCCTATCAAAAAGAATAATCATCATTTTAGCATCATTTAATTTGTTATCTGCAAATGGTTTCAATTTGGTCCATTCCAAAATTTTATTGTTTGGTAAAGTGTCAGTAGAAGTTTTCATGGACCTCACTTTGTAGCTCAACTCTGGTCAAAGAAAAATGAAGGTATTTTCATAATGCTTATCATTGTCTGTGCAAAACCTTGGAATTTTTCTTCAAATCTCCGTCATAACTGAGTATATTTCAATCTATGAACTTGGGCTAGTTGTTAAGTATCGAAAGTGGAAACCTCATAAGAAGAGCAGGTAACTCTGAAATGGGCCATACTCTAGCAAAAGGGAGCTTAATGGATCTGCGTGGTGCATGATACCTAGCAAGTCATCACATGATCATAGTCTAACAATTGACTGAGTTATGAGGTACACTGGTCCGTTGACATACAGAAAAGTGACCAGTAGCGAAAAAAGTTTTGACTCAGGTCAGCTTGCGCAGACTGCGCAGGCTGACCTGGGTTGATACATTCCGCAGATTTATTTAGCCCCCTTTTCACAGAGCATGGCTCAAATATAGTTGATAAGCAGTGTGGGAAAAGGAGAAAATACTGGTAACCAGCATTTTCTCCTATATCCACAATGTTTTCTATCCTTCAAAATAAAAATTGTATTTTTGAAGTCACATTTACGTTTTTTGTCTGCAAATGCTTTCAATTTGTATAATTTTGCTGTGTTGTAAACAGTTAACCCTTTCCCAAACAAGCCCTGGTTTTCACGTGTCTGCAGTACAAGTCTTTTGAAAACACTGTGGGAAAAGGAGAAATTGCTCATAACGAGCAATTTCTCCTTTTCCCACAGTGTTTTCTACCCATTTTGAGACCTTTCTGCCATTTTCATCAAATTTAAAATTGTCATCTGCAAACTCTTTGAATTTGGACCAGTCCAAAATTTGTCGTTTGGGAAAGAGTTAAAGTCTACATCCATATGTCAAAGCCCATTTGGTAAGTAATGGGAAATGGGTTTCAGTTTTATGAAGAAATGAAAAATATCATAATGGAAACCTTTCTTTTGATTAGGTAGCACAGATCCTTTGTTGGCCAAGTTTGCGGACGGTGGGAACAAGAAAAAGGTGCCGTATATCCAAGCGACTAAATTGTGGGCTGATCGGACAGATGTAGTAAGTTCCGATTGGACCAAAATTTTAAGTCAAAACAATTTCAGTATTTTACCTCTCCCATGTAAACATCAATATTCCAAATATCCTTATCTAACATTGTTTATTGTCCCTTTACCACACAATGACACCTTTTAACGCCCCTGGGAAAGAAGCCTTTTGAAAACATTGTGGGAAAAGGAGAAAATGCTGGTTACCAGCATTTTCTCCTTTTCCCACAATGTTTTCTACCCTATGAATGAAAAATTACACCATTTGAGCCACATTGAAATTGTCGTCTGCAAATGCTTTTAATTTGGACAGGGCTAAAATTTTGTTGTCTGGTAAAGGGTTATACAACTGTATTCAGTATGATAGTGTAACATTTTGTTTACCTCTAGAAACGGTCAAATTTGCATTTACAACTTTATCATTTTAATCCTTAGGCTTCTAAGCACGACTCAAGGACCTTTTGCGAACAGCATAGATCAAGATCAGACTGCACAGACATGCAGTCTGATCTTGGATCTACACTGTCCGATTGGGAGATAAACACCCCCCCCCCCACCCCTCCACCCAGGAAAAAAAAAATACATTTGAAATAGCAAAATTTGAGGTTTTACTATTGGCTTGAAAGTTTCATTTCACTTGCTTAACCCTTTCCCAAACAAGCCCTGGTTTTCACGTGTCTGTAGTACAAGCCTTTTGAAAACACTGTGGGAAAAGGAGAAATTGCTCGTAACGAGCAATTTCTCCTTTTCCCACAGTGTTTTCTACCCTTTTTGAGACCTTTCTGCCATTTTCATCAAATTTAAAATTGTCGTCTGCAAACTCTTTCGATTTGGGCCAGTCCAAAATTTGTCGTTTGGGAATGGGTTAACAGGATAAGGGCTAATCATGTACCAAACAGTTACTTGTAACAACCTTGAGATAGAGGCTTTTGAAAAACAATGTGGAAAAAGGAAAAAAATCCTGGCAACCACATTTTCTACTCATTTTGTAATAGATCAAGAAAAACATGAGATAATTTGTGAATGCAAGTTTGACTTTTATATATATCTATGAATGTTTGTCATTATACAGTTGGGCAATGTTCTGGCAAAAGGTGTTTAACCCTTTACCAAACAACAAAATTTTAGACCAGTCTAAATTGAAAGCTTTTGCAGACGACAAAATAAATGCGACTCAAAAATTGAAACTTGTCCTGGGAAGAGTAGAAAAACATTGTGGGAAAAGGAGAAAATGCTGGTTACCAGCATTTTCTCCTTTTCCCACAATGTTTTCAAAAGGCTTCCTTCCCAGGGTCGTTAAAAGTCAGGATTGTGTGGTAAAGGGTTAATGTATCTTCGTGATGCGTTGTGCAGAGTGAGCCATCTCATAATTATGGATCCATCAAACACAATGTTGTCCCACAACTGACTGACGCATGAGGTAGCCTGGTCCTTTGACGTAAAAAAATATGACCAATAGCAAAAAGTTTCGACCCAGGTCAGCCTGCTTAGGGTGTGCAGGCTGACCTGGGTCAATACTTTTTTTCAAATGCATTAACTCTTTCATTACTAACTCCGGAAATTCCACCTTCTTTCCGAGCTGTAAAAAAAGATTTCCACTTCTATTGAAAACGCCTTTAGTCATAGTTTAAAAACAAGAGTAGTGGACAGTGTAGATCAAGATCAGACTGCACATTCTGTGCAATCTGGTCTTGATCTACGCTATCTGCAAAAGGTAATCAAGTCGTCAATAGTAGTGAAAGAGTTAAAAAGAACCCTTTTCAAAGAGCAGAGCTCAATAATAATTAATTCACTGTTGACAAAGTTTGGTAATGGGGTGTCACTGATCAGAGCCTTTCAGTTGAAACATGACCTTGACCTTGGCAGAAACATTGAGGTCTACTTGGAACCAAAGAACTTCGAACTGCTGTTTTGATAATCATTGACCTTTCATCATGAAATTTCTCTCTTTGTTTGGTATCTTGATCTAGATTGAATGGTCGAAAATTGTGTTTTGAAGGCAATTTGATCCATGAAGTTATGTATTTGCATATCGAGGTGAAGCCAGGCACTTTGTTATCATAGATACTCATGTTCAAAAAAGGGCTCTGACCATACCTGCACTTAACACTTGGGTGCCAAAAAAAACCCCAACAGACTATTTCAAACTAAGAAAGTGAACCCGAAAAATTGAATTTTATGATTGTTTAGGTCTTATAAAGTTTAGGTCTTAAAAAGTTTAGTCTTATAAAGTTTAGGCACTATGGACAGTGGAGATCATAGATCAGACAGCACATTTTGTGCAGTCTGATCTTGATCTATGCTGGCCACAAAAGCATATACAGTCATGAAAGGTGTTTCAAGTGTTGAATATTCTTACACTCACTTGCTTTAGGGGCTAGATTAGAACTGTTTATCTATAGACTTGGAATTAAGTCTGTTCCAGACAAAAGAACTGTAGACCCTTCTGAAGTGTAAAATGTAGAATAAACTCTTTATTACTTGGTATCAAGTTACAAGCCCAACACAAGGAAAGCTTTGAAAACATTGTGGGAAAAGGAGAAAATGCTGGTAACCAGCATTTTCTCCTTTTCCCACGTTTTCTACCCCATGAAAGCCAAGCTCCATCATTTCCGGGACCTTTCATTTGTTGTCTGCAATTGCTGTCAAACTGGATACGTCTAACATTTTGAAATATGGTAAAGAGTATCTAAAAAAGAGTATCTTAAAATATATCTAAAATTTCTAGGAGATAGTTTTTTTAAAGCATCTTGGTGAAATATGCTTGGGAGATGAATTGATGTCAAAAAAATGGTTGCATAAGGAAAATTTGGGTTTGGGATGATGACCTTGTCAAAAAAATTAAGAGCTAACCTTTCTGAAAGACCCAATGATTTGTTGGTTATCCATTTCCAAAAACCTGTTACACGGGTTTCTCTCCCTGCAAACAGTTTGGCTTCAGTATGGAAATATCTAAATTGTTAAATATGTTAAGTCCCTGAAATAAGACCCAAATGAATATTCGAGAAATCTTGAAATTTAAACATTTCAGTATTATTTCAAGTCTGGAATGGCTGTCCTTGTTTCTGTGGCACTCTGGAGGTCGAATCTGACACGAATGAACTTCCAAATGATATTTGAAGCCAGGCTGTTAAACTGAATAAACCCATTATCTCTATCTTCTAGATACACTGCAAAAATGAAAAAGGACAAAATTTTAGATTTGTCCAAATTGGAAATCATTCACAGTCTGCTAATGAAGTGTGGCTCAGATGATTGTCTTTTAACCCTTTACCGCGCAATGCCGCCTTTTAATGCCCCTGGAAAAGAAGCCTTTTGATAACATTGTGGGAAAAGGAGAAAATGCTGGTAACCAGCATTTTCTGCTTTTCCTACAATGTTTTCTACCCTATCAAAGAAAAATTGCACCATTTGAGCCACACTGAAATTGTCATCTGCGAATGCTTTCAGTTTGGACAAGGCTAAAATTTTGTCATCTGGTAAAAGGTTAAAGGTTAGAAGACATTGTGGGAAAAAAGAGAAAATGCTGGTTACCAACCTTTTCTTCTTTTCCCATTTTTTTTTTTTTCAAAGCTTTTTTCCCCTAGGACGTTAAAATCCAGGATCATGTGGTAATGGGTTTATCTTGTTGGTATTGATATTTATTATAATCTAAAATTTAATGAAACCCTGAACGCTGTGTATTAATTATGAACAAATGAACCTTGCAAAATACCTTCTGATGGCAATTTCAGAGATTTGAAATGACTTTTTAATGATGGTATATACTACATTTTCAAGCAAGGCAGAACTGAAGTTATTCTACATCATTTTTTTATCATTTTTGCTTCATTTGAAGATCTTTCCTAAATTACAAATTTGAAAAATCAGTGAAGCCAGAAACAACGATATTCAAAAATATGGAAGAACATGAAGTCTCAGATTTTCACAATTTTCACTGAAATGCAGATTCGTCTTGCACTCTACTGCCAGACATAGTGATCGGGTTCCATTATACTGCTATAATTACGTACCTGCGTTTAAGCCCCAAGTATATACTTGTATGTGATTTAGATTGTTCTGGTCTTTCAACCCTTTACCAGACTACAAAATTTTAGCCTTGTCCAAATTGAAAGCATTTGCAGACGAAAATTTCAGTGTGGCGCAAATGGTGCAATTTTTCTTTGATGGAGTAGAAAACATTGTGGGAAAAAGAGAAAATGCTGGTTACCAGCATTTTCTCCTTTTTCCTACAGTGTTTTCAAAAGGCTTCTTTCTCAGGGTCATTAAAGGTGGCATTGTGTGGTAAAGGGTTACTTTATGATACCTTAAGGATACAACAAAAAATCTGAATTTCTCTTTGGCTGAAATTTTACATGAACAGAAGACAACAAAATGATTGATTGCCATTATCTACTGGCATATGATATTTTAAAAAAAAAAATGGAACATTTACTGTAAAAACATAAGATATTTTTCGGTGAAACCATAATATTTTTTCACTCAAATCAGTATCACTCTAAAAATTTGTATTTTATAAAAAAAGAAAAGCATCTAAATCACCTTTCATAATTAGTAACCACATATCCGTAACCAGAATACTCAGTGTATCGATACCACTGCTATAATTTCACCTGTAGCGTCACATTTTGTTTTGTTAGATCTCATTTTACATATTTCGTTGTTTTATTTGTAATTAGCACATCGTGTATTCTAGTCAAACATTTTCCACTGTTATTTGACCATTAGGGCACTGAAATAATTAAAAGAGTGAATGAAAATAGGGAAAAAAAAACCATTTGAAATACCATCAAGTTTATTTTTGACAGAATAATTTTCATAGAATGAAGTTGCGGATAGTGTAGATTCAAGATCAGACTGCATTTTCTGTGCCGTCTAATCTTGATCTATACTGTCCCCAAAAAGACTTGAGTCCCATTGAGCGCTTTATGGATTAAGTTTTTTGTGATTCTATGGCCTGAATTTTATCCTTTAACTCTATACCACACAATCACGGGTTTTAACCATCCTGAAGAAGAAGCCTTTTGAAAACATTGTGGGAAAAGGAGAAAATGCTGGTAACCAGCATTTTCTCCTTTTACCACAATGTTTTCTAACCTCCCCAAAACAAATTTCAATTTTGAGTCACATTTATTTTGTCGTCTGCAAATGCCTTCAATTTGGACAAGTCTAAAATTTTGTCATTTGGTAAAGGGTTAAATTGATGATTTCATGATGAAGGTATGGAGCATAATTTGAAGATTAAGAGTCCACATCAGTATTGAAAGTCATGGCACAAAGATGATAATGCATTCTCACTGTGATAGCAATAACTCCCTGAACTTTACATGAATGTAAAATGATTAACCCTTTACCAGACGACAAAATTATAGCCTTGTCCAAATTGAAAGCATTTGCAGACGACAATTTCAATGTGGCTCAAATGGTACAACTTTCTTTGATAGGGTAGAAAACATTATGGGAAAAGGAGAAAATGCTGGTTACCAGCATTTTCTCCTTTTCCCACAATGTTTTCAAAAGGCTTCTTTCCCAGGGGCGTCAAAAGGTGTCATTGTGCAGTAATAGGTTAATCAATTGTATGATGTTTGACTCCATTTTCAACATTATTTCAGTTATATCAAGGTGGCCACTGCACCTATCTGTGCTTTCCTGGAATTTCTGTTGCCAGTACTTGACACAATGTTCTTCTCCAGTCCCTGGCTACATTCCCACATAACCATCATGAAAACAATGATCAGCAGTGGAAGAGGAATGAATCCTGTTGCAATTACTATCATCAGTCCTCGGAAAGACATTGGCCAAGCTGGGGATTCAAACCAGCGATCCTCCCTGTTCATAAGTTCTGTTCGCTACCAAATGTGTGACTGAAACTCAGCACACATTGATTACAGAGCTTTTGACATAAATGCTAGAGTGATTATTGACTCTTTACCATGTGATAACATTTTAGATTTCTCCAACAGACCTCCAGATAAAAGGGAGTGATAGTATTCTAAATCCATAATTTCTTTTCCAAACCCTATGTTGTGGGTACTCATTAGAATCGTCTTGATGAGACGATTCTAATGAGCACCCATAACATAGGGTTTAGTGGAGATTGATTAATATTTTCAATTTTGAAATCAAAATCACTCCCTCTGTCAGGAGTTCTGCTCCAAAATGAAAGCATTTGCAGACATCTGGTTAAATGTGACTCAAAGGGTGTGATTTGTCCATGTGAGTGTAGAAAACATTGTAGAAAAAGGAGAAACTGTTGCTTACCTGCACTTTCTAGTTTTCAAATTTTTTCAAAAGCCTGCTTCATCGGAGTTGTTAAAAACACAGGGTTGTTTGGCAATGGTTAGATATTGGCTCTGTTAATCTGTAAAACTGTTACTAAATCACTAAAATGATTATATTATTTAACATAGAAGTTTTATATTCTTATTTATTGATATCAAGCTTTATTGAAAAGCGCCAACTGAATCTTAGGGATAAGAATCATATTTTACCAAACCTGAGGATGAAAGCTTTTGAAAACATGGTGGGAAAAGGAGAAAATGCTGGTAACCAGCATTTTCTCCTTTTCCCACAATGTTTTTTTTTCTCCTTTCCCTGACAAATCCCCGCATTTGACCATCATGTCACTTTTCGTCTCCGAATACTTTCAATGTAGGCAAGTCGAGAATTTTTTTGACTGGTAAAGAGTTTGTAAGTACCTGTATGTTTAGATAATATTAAAGTTTGGTACAAAAAAAGCGGTACATTCTGATGTTAAGTGCAGTTTCATGTCTTGTTTATTAATAAATCGCTATTAACAACCACATTACAGACAGAAATTAGTGAAGTATTCGCTTGGTTTGTACTTTACCTTGCAGATTTTACTTTGTGAGAAAAAATCATATTTGCCAAATAATTCTTTTTTTATTATGAAATGTTGCCATAAATTTTTATCCTACCTTTTGCACCTAAGGGTGTATTTTGTGGTGACTGGAGAATGAGATCAGTCTGCTCATAGATACCAATCTGATCTTTGTCTGTCCTCTCCACATCTTATACGGTGTTTAACCATTTACCACACAATCCCGACTGTTAACGACCCTGCAAAAAAAGCCTTTTGAAAACATTGTGGGAAAGGAGAAAATGCTGGTAGCCAACATTTTTCTTCTTTTTCCACAATGTTTCCTGCCCTTCCTGAGACAAATTTTGATTTTTCAAACATTTAATTTTGTCGTCTGCAATTGCTTTCAATTTGGACTAGTCTAAAATTTTGTCGTTTGGTATAGAGTTAAATAATCCCAACTGAATTATCATAAACTTCAGGAAGTCTGTTTCTTTGGTAACCATATAAATTCAGCAGGATGAGCGTTGACCATCCAATGCCTCAAATGACAAAGTCTAGTCTTACCGAAATTGAAAGCATATTTAGGTGAAATTTTCTAAATTCATACAAATGAGGCTCTCTGATAGGGTAGGATAGGGTAGGAAATATTGTAGGAAAAGGAGAAATGGCTTGCTACTAGCCATTTCTCCCTCTGCTGCAATGGTTTCAAAAGGATTTTGCTGTTGGCATGTTAAAACCCAGGATTGTTTGTGAAAAGGTTAATATGCTCTCAACTTAAGCCATGAAACTTGCAAAGGGATGTAAAAATTTAACTTTAATTGTTGGGGATGTAAAACGTTTTAACTTTAAGTAAATGTGTGAATTGTTTTGTACCTTTCAGACCCTGCCAACTGTGACCTATGATCCAACAGCCTTAGCTCAAAATGGGTATGTATCTCCTACACTGATATATAGGATCTGATATAAATTGGTATTTGAGATATATATAGGATCTGACATAAATTGGCATTTGAGATAAAATTTTATTAATTCTTTACCAAACGACAAAATTCTGGACTGGACCAAATGGAAAGCATTTTGCAGATGACAAATTAAGCTTTTATCAGATGACAGAATAAAGACGAGAATTTCAGTGGTGCTCAAATGGTGCAATTTTTCTTTGATAGGGTAGAAAACATTGTGGGAAAGGGAGAAAATGCTGGTTACCAGCATTTTCTCCTTTTCCCATAATGTTTTCAATAGCCATTTCTCTCCAGGGTTGTTCAAGCTTGGGATTGTGTGCCTTCAGTTACTTCTCATGTTCAGGAGCAGTTTTTCAACTTGAAGTTCTGATATTCTGAATTGGTGTAAAATTACATGTCACAGCTAGGTGACATTTTTAACGTATTGGTTTTTGGTGAAATCACAAACTACTGAATTACAGAACTTTGTCTCCATCATGAACTGTGATTGTTATCCCCCACCGAATTTTGTTATATTTTCGTTGTCCGTTTGTCTGTCTGGACAAATATCTTCTAAAGTCCATGATGAAATTTGATGAAACTAAATACATGACTTTTGTGTTCCTTATGATAGTCCACTGATATTATTATTATTATTTTTTTTTTATCTAATGCCCTGTCATGAAAAAGTGAGGCTTTTCTTCAGAGGGGGATATCATTTCAACAAAATTGCTTGTTGACTCTGTTTTAGAGGACAGAATTGTAGACTGGTCCGTATTGAAAGTATTTGTAGACATTAAATCAATTGTGGCTTCAAAATATGGGGGTTTGCTTTGATGGAGTAGATCTAGAAACTATTATAGAATGAGTGAATAATGTTGGTTACCAGAATTTTCTCCTTTTCTGACAATGTTTTTAGAAGCTTATTAACCCTTTATCACACAATTCCGACTTTTACGACCCTGAGGAAGAAGCGTTTTGAAAACATTGTGGCAAACGGAGAAAATGCAGGAAACCAGCATTTTCTCCTTTTCTTACAATGTTTTCTATTCTATGAAAGACCAGTTTAAGTTACAGTTAATTGCTTGTCTGCAAATGCTTTGAATTTAGACAAGGCCAAAATAAATTGTCATTTGGTAACCCTGGTAAGTCAGGATCATCAAAATTAATGTTTGCTTGCTTAACTCTTTACCAAATGACAAAATTTTAGACTGAACCAAATTGAAAGCATTTGCAGACGACAAATTAAGTGTTGATTTCTCTTTTTGATAGGGTAGAAAACATTGTGGGAAAAGGAGAAAATGCTGGTTACCAGCATTTTCTCCTTTTCCCACAATGTTTACAAAAGCCTTTTCTTTCAGGGGCATTAAAAGTTGGGATTGTATGGTAAAGAGTTAAGTGTTTCAGGGAATGTACAGTATTGTCCTCTGGGTTTTTTGTAAAAGTCCTCAAGACACAGCGCACCAATTTGGCCGCGGCAAATTTATATTGCTGTCCAAAAAAACCTAGCAACTCCTGAGTCAAGTAACCTGAGGAAGAAGCCTTTTGAAAACAGTTTGGGAAAAGGAGGAAATGTTGGTAACCAGTATTTTCTGCTTTTCCCACAATTTTTTCTAGTCTTGGAAAGACAAATCCCATTTTTTGAGCGACACTTAGTTTTTTTGTCTGCATTGGCTTTCACACTTTGGACCAGTTGAAAATTTGTCATTGGTATGAGTTAACCCTTCACCACACAATCCTGAGATTTAACACCCCTGACAGAAAAGACCTTAGAAAACATTTTAGGGAAAGGAGAAAATACCACAATGTTTCAGAAGCAAAGTCCATCATTTGAGCCACATTTAATTTGTGGTCTGCAAATGCTTTCAATGTGGACAAGTCAAAAATTTTGTTGTTTGGTTAAGAATTAAACTTTGACTCACCTGATTATTCAGATTTTCTTAGAAAGCAGTCTTGCTCCTAATCCAGATCATGTGGGATTTTAGTTACGGAGAGCGGGGCTATGGCTGTGTTTTCAAAAGCCTTCTCCCCTAGGATTTTGAAAACTTGGGATTGTGTGGGAAAGGGTTAGGAGTAAATTATTTCAAAATCTGTTTCTAAGCTTTTAAACCTCAAAGCTCCTTTCAGGACTATAGTTTCCTTTGAAGCCAGTGTAGATCAAGATCAGACTGCACAAAACATGCAGTCTGATCTTTATTCTACACTGTCCACATTGCTGAAACATTACAGACAAAAGTATTCAAGACTGAAAATGGCCATTGGGTTTATTCGGCATTTTAGGGTTGAATTAAGCCTTTACCACATGATCCCAAGTTTTAACGACTTTGACAAAGAAATCCTTTGAAAACATTGAGAAAAAAAAAGAAAAATGCTGGTAACCGGCGAGGAAATACTCCTTTTCCACACAATCCTGAAATTTTAGCAGCCATGTGAACTAAACAGCAGGGATGCAGGTCTTTGTTTGTATTTGTAAGGAAATGGGTTAAAGACTCTCCCAAAGTAAGAATTCTCAAAAATTTCAGATTTGATGTGATGGAAGAATTTAGGACTTATTCATTAGTGCTTCCAATGAGCAGTTTCTACCCACAATACATCAGATTTGATGTGATTGAAGAATTTAGGACTTATTCACTAGTGCTTACAATGAGTAGTTTTTACCCACAATACAACTTTGTAACTCGAATCCTGCTAAATAAGTGAAATGAAACTTTCAAGCTGATAGTAAAAACCCAAATTTTGCTGTTTCAAAGGTTTTTTTTTGGGGGGGGGGAGATATCTCCTTATTGGACAGTGTAGATCCAAGATCAGACTGCATGTTTTGTGCAGTCTGATCTTGATCTGCATTGTCTGCAAAAAGGTCACTGAGTCGTGCTGAGCAGCCTACGGATTAAAAGATGGTTTCCTCTAGATGAAGGGTTTAAGGCATTAACTGACAAAACTTTTCCTTCCATTCAGTAACATGAATGAAGATAGTGATGTTCATGCTCTGACAAAATGGGGTTTAACTCTTTACCAGATGACAAAATTTTAGCCTTATCCAAATTGAAAGCATTTGCAGACGAAAATTTTCAGTGTTGGCCAAATGGTGCAATTTTTCTTTGATAGGTTAGAAAACATTGTGGGTAAAGGAGAAAATGCTTGTTACCAGCATTTTCTCCTTTTCCCGCAATGTTTTCAAAAGGTCTCCTTCTCAGGGTCATTAAAAGTCGGGATTGTGTGGTAAAGGGTTAACTCTTTACCAAGTGGCAAAATTTTAGATTAGTCCAAATTGAAAAGATTTGAAATTTGCAATGGGACGGGTAGATAAACCAGCATTTCCTCCTTTTCCCACAATGTTGTCAAAAGGCTTCCTTTTTAGGGTCGTTAAAAGTCGGGATTGTGTGGTAAAGAGTTAATGCAATTCTGTAGTCCGTCATGTTAAGTAGATCATCACATAATTATGGATCCATAAAATCCATTTTGTATAACAACCGACTTAATCATGAGGTACACTGGTCCTTTGACATGCAGAAAATCAAACCATAGCAAAGAGTGTCGACCCAGGACAGCCTGTGTAGATTGTGCTGGCTGACCTGGGTCAATACTTTCAGCAGATGCTTTAAGCCCCCTTTTTACAGAACATGGGTCATATGTTCCGGCGCATTTGCTTTCATGTAATCTAGACTTGTATATCTATGTAATCAGACAAGCATTTCTTTGTTTTTTTCTATTTTCGAACAGTTTATACCTGCCTTACAGTCTACCCACCCCAGCAGCAGCTGCACTCATGACCCCAACCGGTTTGTTGCCTAGATACAGCTTGGCGTCTTCCCCGACAACCTATCAGGTCCAATCAAGTCCAAGCTTCATGACGCCCCAGTACATTATGCAGCCTCCAATGACACACGTTAGCCAACAAGTGAGTATCTTATGCTTGCCTTACAAGTGGTGGCTTTTATCTTCTTTATTATTCATTCTTTTATATTAGCCCTTTGTCCTTCTGAAGAAGAAAGCATGTGAAAACATTGTGGGAAAAGGAGAAAATGCTGGAAACCAGCATTTTCTCCTTTTCCCACGATGTTTTTGACTCTCCCAGACAAATCCTGTTATTTGAGCCACATATAATTTGTTGTCTATTAACTCTTTACCAAACACCAAAATTTTAGACCGGTCCAAATTGAAAGCATTTGCAGATGACAAAATAAATGTGACTGAAAAATTGAAATTCATTTTTGGAAGGGTAGAAAACCTTGTGGGAAAAGGAGAAAACGCTGGTGACCAGCATTTTCTCCTTTTCCCACAATGTTTTCAAAAGGCTTCTTTCTCAGGGTCGTTAAAAGTCTGGATTGTGTGGTAAAGGGTTAATGCACTCAAGTTGGGCATGTCTAAAATTATGTTGTGGGGTAAAGAGTTAAGTGGTGTCTGTAAACATTTTGTGAAACAGGTAACATTTTCTTAACTTTTAGATAGCCAGGTAAATAGTTGAAGTTGATACCTTAACCCTTTACCGCACCATGCCGCTTTTTGACGCCCCTGGAAAAGAAGCCTTTTGAAAACATTGTGGGAAAAGGAGAAAATGCTGGTAACCAGCATTTTCTCCTTTTCCCACAATTTTTTCTGCCCTATCAAAGAAAAGTTGCACCATTTGAGCCACACTGAAATTGTCGTCTGCAGATGCTTTCAATGTGGACCAGTCCAAAATTTGTCGTTTGGGAAAGGGTTAACTGATTGGCAAAAGTCTCATTCTGAAAGATGCCTAAGACTTGCTACTAACAAATTTGGACAGATAATTATCTCACAAAGTGCAAGACTGCTTGGCAAAGATTAGTTTTCACATGTGAAGTCCAGTTTTTGATCTGCACTGTCCAGAAAAGCTGTGAGCATTTTGAAGCATTTACCCTTTACAAAACAATTAAATTTTTAGGCTGCATAATGCAGATGATGAATTTAACATGGCTCAAAGGATTTGTTTCTTATATGGTAGAAAACATGGGAAAAGGAACAATGCTGGATACCAGCATCATCTCCTTTTCCCACAATGTTTTCAGAAGCTTTCTTCTTCAGGATCATTTAAACATGTTGTTTGGTTAGGGATTAAAAGTAAGACAATTTTGAAAACAGAAATCTATATAAATGAACCATGCTCTGGCAAGAGGGGGCATAATGCATCTCTATGATCCATGATAGCATCCAAGTCATCACATCATTACGGATTAACCCTTTACCACACAATCCCGACTTTTAACGACCCTGAGAAAGGAACCTCCTGAAAACATTGTGGGAAAAGGAGAAAATGCTGGTAACCAGCATTTTGTCCTTTTCCAACAATGTTTTTAACCCTTCCTAAAACATATTTCAGTTTTAAAGTTGCATTTATTTTGTCGTCTGCAAGTGCTTTCATTTCAACCCGTCTAAAATTTTGTTGTTTGGTAAAGAGTTAAAACAAAATAATTTTTGACGTAAAACCAACAGAATAGTGAGGTAGACTTCGACATGCAGAAATTTGACCATAAGCAAAAATTTGGCCCAGGTCAGCTTATGCGGACTGCGCAGGCTGACCTTGGTCGATACTTTTTTTGTAGATGCATTAAGCCCCCTTTTCACAGAGCATGACTCAAATATGATAAGTTCTATGTATACCTAGATTTTAAAACAAGCATGCCATTGCAGTTCATGGACACAAATAGGAGAAATCATTGGGACAAATTGTTTATCATTTCTTTAAAAATGAATGAGCCATGCTCTGTGAAAAAGGGGGGCTTAAAGCATTCTGCATACAGTATCTACCCATGTCAGCCTATTCGATCCAGGCAGGCTGACATGGGTCAAAACACTTTCGCTGTGAGTTAATTTTCTACATGTCTAAAGGCTATTGTACCTCATGATTCAGTTGGTTGATAAAACAAAATGGATTTTATGGATCCATAATTATGTAATGGCTTTTGGTATCATGCATTACAGAAATGCATTAACCCTTTATCACACAATCCCGACCTTTAACGACCCCGAGAAAGAAGCCTTTTGAAAACATTGTGGGAAAAGGAGAAAACACTGGTAACCAGCATTTTCTCCTTTTCCCACAATGTTTTCTATCCTTCCCAAGACAGATTGCAATTTTTCAGTCACATTTATTTTGTCGTCTGCAAATGCTTTCAATTTGGACTAGTCTAAAATTTGGTTGTTTGGTAAAGAGTTAACTCTTTACCAAATGACAAAATGTTAAATTTGTTCAGATTCAAAGCATTTGCAGATGACAAAATGAATGTAACTGAAAAACTGAAATCTATTTCTTGAAGGGTCAAAAACATTGTGGGAAAAAGAGAAAATGGTTACCAGCATTTTCTCCTTTTCCCAGTATGTTTTCAAAAGCTTTCCTCCTCAGGGATTGTTTGATAAAGGATTAAACCCCCATTTTTGCCAGAACACTGCTGAAAAATGTTTACATTCAGCTATTTATTTCTTTCTTTATTTTCTTATTTTATGATTATTATTTATAGTATTATTATTCATAGAATAACTAACACAATACTGTCACTAGACACTCACAAGTTTTATTTGGGTGATATTTGAGCAGATGCTACCCAGCAGTTCCATGCATCCAGCAGGAAACCAGGGTGGTATAGACCCCACCTCCCTGATTCCACAGTTAGCCAATCAAATGGGACAGCTTCACATTTCCAACCAATCGGTAGGGGAGGTAGAGTCGCCTCAAAATTGAGTTAGAATATTGAATGACCAACCATCTCAATTTTATTCATTTTTTTTTTTAACTTTGTTTTTTGACTTAGTGGTTTCACAATGCATCTGTTTTTATTGCTACTGACATAAAGTTTACGGGCACTATGCCGACTTTTATAGACTGCTTGTTTGTTTGTGTTTTTTTGTTTGTTTGTTTGTTTGTTAATCCTTAGACTGCTAAATGGGAAAAAATCTCCAAATATGTGGAGGTTGCTTTGCTCATAGTATCGTTACATGGCAGACAGTTTATATCTAAGACTGCATGTTTTGTGCAGTCCTTTAACTCTCTCCCGGACAACAAAACTGTAGACTTGTGGTTCAAATAACGGGAACAGCGTTTAAAAAGTAGAAAACTTTGTGGGAAAAGGAGAAAATGCTGGTTACCATCATTTTCTCCTTTTCCCACAGTGTTTTCAAAAGCCTTTTTCTTTGGGTTTATTAGAACATGGGATAGTTTGGTGTAGGGGTGATCTGTCCTGTCTGCAGGCCAACAAGTTGCTTTGACAATCTAGGAGTTAACTCTTTACCACATGACAAAAATGTAGACCGGTCCAAATTGAAACCATTTGCAGACGACATTTCAAATGTGGCTCAAAACATAAAATTTGTCTCTTAAAGGGTAGAAAACATTGTGGGAAAAGAAGAAAATGCTGGTTACCAGCATATTCTTCTTTTCCCACAATGTTTTCAAAAGGCTTCTTTCTCAGGGTTGTTAAAAGTCGGGATTGTGTGGTAAAGAGTTAAACAGCTGTGTTTGATTGTTGATTTGAGCTGAATATGTGAGAGAAAAACAGGTTACAAATCATTAGCATTGTCTCATCCCTATTTCACTTGTTAGCTTGGCTGTTATCGAAGAAAGCATGGAGTTATTGCCGTAGCCCCGTCGTCGTCGTTGTCTGCATAGTTGTCGTAATGCAGAAACTTTGGCATTTTATAATATCTCTGTCATTACTGAAGATATTTATTTCGAACTTTGTCAAATTGTTGACTTTGAAAAGGGGAACCCATACAACAAGGGCAGGTAACCATCAGAGCAGTTTTGACACAGTTATGCCTAGAAATCTGGCTGAAAAACAAGGACTTGCAGCCGCGCATTGGGCACCAGCATGCGGTGCTCTTGTATAATTGTGCTTTTCATCATAGAAAGTGACCTCATCACAATACAATACTATATTGAAACCAGATGTATAAAAGTGCACAGTGAATTTCTACCAGCGAAATTATTGTGTTGTTATTCACATTGCACCAAGATAACATGTGGGAAAGTTGACTCGTTAAGCGTAGAATAAACTTAGCAGACATTCTCAACCTAGAAATAAGATCTGAGTAAGTGCAATTTCAAGGTAACTATTGTCTACAGTCTAATAGCAAAGCAGACAGTGTAGGTAAAGGATCAGACCACATATTTTGTGCAGTCTGATCTTGATCTTAAGTGGCTAGAAAGGCAACAAAAGTTGTGATAAGTGCCCTAAAGGTTACATTCTCATAGAACAAGTTGATTACTATTTCTGAACGAAGTTTTTATTACCTTTTCTTAGAATTGTTTGAGAGTTTGCTTGTAAATTAATGCATTTTTAGAATGCTCAGTTACCATGGTTTATGGTCTTGAATCTTAGAGCACCTTACAAATCAAACAGTTTTTTCATTCTTGATAAGATCCTAGAAAGAGTATTTTCAAGGTTGCCTTCATCCAGGATGTATCTACAAAGCAGCCAGCATAGGTCAAAGATCAGACTGCTTGTTTTGTTTGAGCTAATCTTGATGCTGACACATGATGAAACTAAAACTTGTACAAGTTTCAAAATGGAGAAATCCTTGCAGGAAAGAAAACTGTGTTTTGGAATTATTTGGGAAACTGGGGGATATCAAGCAGTTGCTTCTTGTTCATTCATTGTTTGAGCTATCAACAGACAAATTCTTGAATATTTTTGGTCATGAGGTAGTTAGTTACCCCATATAGAAACCCTTTGGTGCAATTACTTTCAACAGAATTTAACCCTTTCCCAAACGATGAATTTTAGACTGGTCCAAATTGAAAGAGTTTGCAGACAACAATTTTAAATTTGATGAAAATGACAGAAAGTCCTCCAAAAGGGTAGAAAACACTGTGGGAAAAGGAGAAATTGCTCGTTACGAGCAATTTCTCCTTTTCCCACAGTGTTTTCAAAAGACTTGTACTGCAGACACGTGAAAACCAGGGCTTGTTTGGGAAAGGGTTAAGACCCCTCTAAACCGAAAGCATTTGCAGATGACCAAGGTGGCTTACATACTAAAGTTCATGTTTGAAAGGATTAACAACATTTTTGGGAAAATCCTGGTTACAATCATTTTCTTCATATTCCTCAAAATTCTTTATCCATAGGCTTGTTAACCCTTGGGTTGCTAAGTGCAATTCAAGGACCTTTTGTGGACACTGTACAATCAAGATCAGACTGCACAGAACATGCAGTCTAATCTTCAATCTACACTGTCGGATAAGAAAATATCTTTGCCCCAAAACTGCCTTTGAAATAGCAACATTTGGGATTTTTAGTACTAGCTTGAAAGTTTAATTTCACTTTAATATTTAGTAATGGCAGGATAAGGGTCAAAACATGTTTGATAAAATGAAGGTATTCAGATTCCTTCTCTATGGTGGCATATTTCTGCCGCGAGATACGAGATAACTATCGTGATAATTTGAGAAAACTTTCACGATAATTCGAAGTTTCCTGGAAATTTTATCTAGATAGTGAAAAGTTTTCTGAAAAAACTATCATGATAAACTTTGCTATCTAGAAAATTTTATGTTGATTATTTCTCATTCATGCACGAAGCTGACATCGAGGTAAAATTATCGCGATAGTTCTACCTGTCTCTCGATATCTATAAATAGAAAAATCAACATTTGGATGAACTCGGAAGTTTTTGACTGTACAGGAGACAAAGATGATCCGAAACAGTATCTTATTATAGATACCGTGAATGTCAGTTGTTGACACCAGCGTTAAAAAAATCGTGATAACAGTTAGAAATATCGCGATATTTTTATCGTGAAACTTTTTGTTAGCTAGATAATATTTCCAGGAAAGTTTGTTTTATCGCGATAGTTCTCTAAAATTATCATGATAGCTATCTCGTATCTCGTGGCAGAAATATGCCACCATACTTCTCTCCTCTGGACTTGCGTTATTTTTCTATCTTACACATAAAATTTGATCCATACAACACCCTCCATTGTCTGGAGATAACGGGTGTATGGAGTTGCATATTTTATCCAACTTTCCATGATACTATATTGACACTGATACTCCATTCTTCAGTTTTAACCCTTAAAACTACATCTTTATAGCCAGAGAGAATAAAATGCTGTTAGAATTTGGAAGTGTGTAGAATGGCTCAGAATCTGGTCAGCTGTATAAACATAGGTAAATTACCCATATGTATGATGTAAGAGATAGATAAATTCAAGGGATTTGTCCTCATTTAACCCTTTACCGACAATGACGCCTTTTGACGCCCCTGGGAAAGAAGCCTTTTGAAAACATTGTGGGAAAAGGAGAAAATGCTGGTAACCAGCATTTTCTCCTTTTCCCACAATGTTTTCTACCCTATCAAAGAAAAATTGCACCATTTTAGCCAAAGTGAAATTGTCGTCTGCAAATGCTTTCAATTTGGACCAGTCCAAAATTTGTCGTTTGGGAAAGGGTTAAAACAAGAAACAACAACAGTGATTTCTCTGAAGGCTGCCAAAAAATGAAATGCATTATCTATCGGTCGTAATCTTTGCTACTTGGCAGTCTTCAGGGGCAACATTTGGCATGATGATCCAAGCATGATTATGGTTTCATTAAATACGGATGAAATGAGTTAAAAACTGGCTGAAAATCAGATGAAATGGGTTAAAAACTGACTGCAAATGAAATGCCTTTCAAGACTGTAGTTACCTTGAGCCTGGTATAGATTAAGATAAGACTGCAATAAATATGGAGTGTGAAATTTGAACTAAACTGTCACGTTTACTGAGTCGTTCCTGACAAGAGGAACCTAAAAACTGCAATTATTTTGGTCTGTCTTCTAGATTGAAAATATTTTATGGGTTTATTTGGCGCTCTAAGGGTTAATTCTTTTCCAAGTGTAAACTTGTCCAAATTGAAAGTATTTGCAGGAAAAAATTTAAAATGTTGCTCAAATGATGGAATTTGTCTTCAATGGGGTAGAAAACATTGTGGAAAAAGGAAAAAAATGCTGGTAACCAGCATTTTGTCCTTTTTCCACAATGTTTTCAAAAGGCTTTTTGTCTCAGGGTGGTTGAAAACTTGGGATTGTGTGGTAAAGGGTTATTTTCCCTCCTGCAGTTAACTTTTTTCATCTGTCTGCTGTCAGCTTTTGAAAATCTGAGGATGAAAGAAGAAATTGCTTGTAATCAGCAATTCAAGGATTTTTGTAACGATTATTTTCCATGGTTGCTAATTTGTTTGTTTATAACTTTGGTTACATCATTCTGGAAAATAAAATCTAGTTATTGTAGCTACGAAATGATAAAGAAATGACATGGAATGTGCTAACATTCGTAGCAAAGATAGGTGTTTCAAATTAGCCTTCATTACAAACAAGCTTCAAAAGAAATGATTCCCTCACCAAAGAGTTTCATATATCGTATATCAGTGACCTAGAGAAATTGGGAATTTTGTGCAAAAAAGAGAAAATGCTGGTTAACAGAATTTTCTCCTTTCCCTAGAATGCTTTCGACAAATCCAACCATTTGAGCCACATTTATTCTGTCACCTTCAACTGCTTTCAATTTGGACAAATCTAAACTTTTGTTGTCTGCAAAGAGTTAAGCCTTCACCCTTTACCACACAATCCCGACTTTCAACAACCCTGAGTAAGAAAGCTTTTGAAAATATTGTGGGAAAAGGAAAAAATCCTGGTAACCACCATTTTCTCCTTTTCCCTCTATGTTTTCTATGCTTCCAAAACAATTTTCCATTTATGAGTCACATTTATCGTGTTGACTGCAAATTTCCTTTCATTGGATGATAAAATCTTGCTGTGTTGTAAAGGGTTATAACCGGAAAATCGAAATGGACACATCCAATCAGCAAGAAAGGCCAAAGAAGGTCTGATTTATAGCAAGACCACCTTGCAATCTATTAACCCTTTACCAAACGACAAAATTTTAGACTTGTCCAAATTGAAAGCATTTGCAGATGACAAAATAAATGTGACTTAAAAACTGAATTTTGTTTTGGGAAGGTTAGAAAACATTGTGGGAAAAGGAGAAAATGCTGGTTACCAGCATTTTCTCCTTTTCCCACTATGTTTTCAAAAGGCTTCTTCGTCAGGGTCGTTAAAACTGTGATAGTGTGGTAAAGAGTTAACTTAAGATCTGATTGTGTATGCTCTGTATGGTCTAATCTTGATCTATGTAAGCTAAGATTTCTTTGAAATATCTAAGTCCCATGAGGAAAAGTATTTGTACAATCCTGCCCCTAATCCCCTTTTAGTCCCTTCCTGCCCTATGAACCAATTACCCACTGAGGATATACTCTTTCACAATGAAAGCATTTGCAGACAACAAATTAACCCTTTACCTCATAATTCCAAATTTTAAGGACTCTGAAGAAGAAGGCTATTGAAAACAATGTCGGAAAAGGAGATAATACTGGTAACCAGCATTTTCTCCTTTTCCCCAAACGTTTTCTTATTTGTCAGACAAATCAATATTATTTGAGCCATATTCAACCCTTTACAACATAATACCGCTTTTTAACGCCCCTGGAAAAGAAGCCTTTTGAAAACATTGTGGGAAAAGAAGAAAATGCTGGTAACCAGCATTTTCTCCTTTTCCCACAATGTTTTCTACCCTATCAAAGAAAAATTGCACCATTGGAGCCACGATGAAATTATCATCTTCAAATGCTTTCAGTTTGGACAAGGCTAAAATTTTGTCAACTGGTGAAGGGTTAATATTTTCTTTAAAAATGCTTTCAGCATAGACAAGTCTGGAATTTCGTCATTTGGTAATGATTTAGTTTATGTTGCCAGCATTTTCTTCTAAACCCACAATGTTTTTTAAAAGGCTTCTTTCTCAGGGTTTGTTAAAACTTGGTACTGTGTGGTAAATGGTTAGTTATAATCTTGATCGACCTGTCTGAAAACTCTTCTTTAGTTGCCCCATGTGTGCTAGAACCTCTTGAAATATTTTAGTCCTGTGATGACTGGTACATATACACACCTGCTCCTCAGATCCCCTTCTCTCTCCCTCCCTGCCTGTTAGTGTTACATTTTCAGCTTGGCTGTTTTTGAAGAAAAAGTCGGTATCATCATAGCTATGTCATCATGGCTGCGAAAGGTTGACATCTTGTGATATCTTTGTCATAACTAAAGATACCTCAGTTACTTCTGAAACTGGCTGCTAGTCATACGGCAGGTAACCCTCAAAATAGTGTTGAGGGAGTTATGTCCCTTTTTTCAACTTAAAATTTCCACTGAAAAAAAGCAACTTCAGTAAATACTCTGCACCCACATGAGGTTGTATTGTTATTCACTTGTTTGTACATGTTGTATGTCTTGAACCCTTTACCACATGACAAAGTCTTAGGCCCATCCAGATTGAAAGCATTGGCAGACGACAATTTCAATGTGGCTCAATTGATGTAATTTTTCTTTGATGGGATAGAAAACATTGTGGGAAAAGGAGAAAATGCTGGTTACCAGCATTTTCTCCGTTTCCCTCAATGTTTTCAAAAGTCTTCTTTCTCAGGGTCATTGAAAGTTGGCATTGTGTGGTACAGGGTTAATTATCACTTTATATAATGGTTTTGTTACCATTGTTGATTATTCCTTCAAAGTGCCAAACTTTCTTTGAGTTTTTTATCTCTGATTTTTGATTTGTAAGTTTTTTTTTTTTTTAAAGCTTATAAAGCCCAATGTCATCTTTTTTGTTATGCACTCATATTAATAATAAAATTTTGTATGTCTGTTGAGGTTAGAGTGAAAGTATAGTGACATTAAACCCTTTCCCAAATGACAAATTTTGGACCGGTCCAAATTGAAAGAGTTTGCAGACGACAATTTTGAATTTGGTGGAAATGGCAGAAAGTTATCAAAAAGGGTAAAAAACACTGTGGGAAAAGGAGAAATTGCTCGTTATGAGCAATTTCTCCTTTTCCCACAGTGTTTACAAAAGACTTGTACTGCAGACACATGAAAACCAGGGCTTGTTTGGGAAAGGGTTAAAATGATTGCAGATACTTTGGTCAAGTACTTTGTGTGTGGAGAGAAAAATCTTGTATGTTTTTCTGTAGATATTTTGTAAACACTGTTTTTTTTTCCTCAATTGTTTGTTTCTTGTGTGGGGATTTTTGGGGGTGTGGTTTTACAAGGTAAACAGGTTAATGTGACTGTGAATGCTGTTTTGGGAATCCGTTTGGAAATTTCCATTTTTATGTGAATGTGACCTCTTTGTATGATCTAGAATATTTACTTTTGATCATTCTGCAGTGAAGTAACAAAGTGAGGTGAAAAAATAACAAAAACAAATGGCACTTTTTTAGTTCTGTTTTTCAAACAGTAGAGTGTCATTTCTCGTTTATTTTCGGTTTTCCATTAATTATACTAATTGTCTATTTCAGTCTCAGCTTCCGTAACAGTAACTTATGTCTCAGGTATCTTTTTTTTCCCAGTTTAACTCCATATTATATAGCACAAAATTATTAAATAGCGATTTGATATCATATACCCTATTTGCATATAGCCGTGGTTTGATTTTTTTCACATATAACCAGATTTTATTAAAAAAGAAGATACTCAAAAGAAGCTCTAGTCAAGTTTGGACGGCTGCATTTACTAGGTTTTCCTATGTTTTTGGACCATACCGTATTATTTTCTATTACACTTATGTTAACCGTCGGTATTACCTGATAGAGGTTTAAAACTGTAATCCTATCATATTAGGCTTGGCGTTTTGCTCTTCATATAATCTTCAAAACATGTAACCATTCAGATGTCATAACAAGCCAGACTACTGCCAGTCACAGTAGACAACCCTTTCACATTGATATCCAGAAAACACCTGAAGAATGTTGTGTAAAACATGCAACATCCTGGTCACAATATGCACATAGTACTTCATACAGTCCAATAGTCCAGAAATTTTGGTCATATAAATCTTTTTTCACCATATAAATGTGAGGGGTACAGTGAAACCGAGATTTATGCCAGCTGATCACAACAAATGATATGTCATTACTTTCTGTACTACAATGACTACTTTTAAGTGCAGAATAATCTTACTTGGCTAGACTGTTCTACAAGTGTAGTAGATTTGCTGTGTCTTGTTCAGCACAAAGTCATCAGGAATTCAATATTTTTTCATATCTGTGAATATGGACCGAGTATAAAATAGGATACACAGACTAAAAAAAAATTCTGAAGCACCTTGAAATCCCAATACTCTATTGCAAGTTAGCTTTTCAGTTTGGTTTTGTAAATGGGGACGGCAAACATCCCTTCTTGCAATGCAGATGTTGGTCTTTCGTGAGTTTGAACCCCCTAAAAATTATGTTAACTCTCTTTTTAATTTTTGATTGGAAAAAGATTTCAGCTCCCTATCTTAAGGGTTGGAATTTTAAAGATCATGGATGGCTGAGCGAGGGGAAATGGTCCCCAATTATTTTTCATCGACCAAAAGACCATGTTATCTTGAAAACCTTGTTTGCAGACCTAGTGTATACTTGGTATAATCATATATGAAACAGTATATCAAAAATAAATCTACCTCTTTTTGCACCAATCACAGTAGATCTTCACAGTTTGGAAATATTATAAACAGTAAAATACTCATTTTAACCAGACCAGACAAATCATGGTGGCTGTGATTTCGACTGAGCTTTGTTGCATACTGTAGCCGAAGTATTTTTGGTACGCTAAAAGTGACTGACAGCAGTCCTAACCCTTTACCACCCAATCCCAAGTTTTAACGACCCTGAGAGGAAAGCCTTTTGAAAACCTTGTGGGAAAAGGAGAAAATCCTCATAACCAGCATTTTCTCCTTTTCCTACAATGTTTTCTATCCTATCAAAGACAGAAATCACCATTTGAGGTACATTTAATGTCATCTGCAAATGCCTTCAATTTGGTCGAATGTTAAATTTGTCGTTTGGTAAAGAGTTAAATATGCTGTGAATAAGGAAGAAATCCAAACACCCTGCCTTAACCCTTTACCAAACACTCCCGTGTTGTAACAACCCTTGGAGGGAAGCTTTTGAAAACATTTGCCAGGCAATTTCTCCTTTTCCCACAATGTTTTCTACCCTATCAAAAAATTTCAGCTTATATGTACCAATTTCAAATTTGTTGTCTGCAGATGCCTTCAATTTTGTAGTGTCCCAAATTTGTCGTCGGGAAAAGGTTGATTTGTTTAGAGAAGGAGTGTGCAACAAGGTAAAGAACTCTTCCACTACCATGTTATTGTCTTAAACATTTATTTTTCTCCCTTTAGTCCTGAGGAATAAAAACAGTTTGCTTTTTATATTCATGTTGCTTAGAAACCTGCCATCTCCTTTCTGAATATATAATCTGATCTTTAGACATACAGTGCATCGTCATGTACCTGTTAGTACTATCTTTCATAAGTGTTGTTTGCAGATTTTAACTGCTGCATGACTATTTGATATTGTTGCAAGAGAACAAGTGTAATTCCTGTTGCTAAAATTTGTTGATTTTCTTGTCATGTCTATGATTTGAGTTTCAAATGTTAAAAAAAAAGTATAATTTTATTGTTGAATAGAGCCTTGTCTTGAAGTCCCCGTTAGAAATCAAAGGACTCAAAGTCCTGAAAAGCGGATTTATGGAACAGTATTAACTCTACCAAACGAATAAATTTTAGACTTGTCCAAATTGAAATCATTTGCAGACAACAAAATAATTCTTGTTCAAATGGTGAGATTTGTCTCAGATAGGATAGAAAACATTGTGGGAAAAGGAGAAAATGCTGGTTACCAGCATTTTCTCCTTTTCCCACAATGTTTTCAAAAGCCTTCTCTTTCAGGGTCGTTAAAACTCGGGATAGTGTGGTAAAGAGTTAAGCTATGATATGATGTTAAGAAAAATAACATTTCCATTACGTGTAATACATGGACATGTATATGTAACTAGTTAGGGGAGTTAGCAAAGGCAAGGAAAGTCAACGTTCTTCTGCCGAGCAGGATGCACAGTAACTGTTACCCTAATCCAAATTCATATAAAGAGTGGCAATTTGATCGATCAATATGACACGGTTGTCTGCTGGTATAAAAGTTCAGGACTGTATGTTCACGTTTAGAACCCCCATGATCCATTGAATACTATGGTCTTTGACTAAGCCTCATTACTATATGAGTGCAAGAAAATAGCATATAATCCCATATTTCCATAAAAGACAATTCATTTGCTGTATTTTCAGACAAAAATATGTGAGCCATGCTCTGTGAAAAGGAGGGGCTTAATGCATCTGCAAAAAGTATTGACCCATATCAGCCTACACTTTTTGCTCAATGAAACACTGAAGATAAATGGGTCAATGTCAGTTCTAGATTCAATGTCAATTTTGAATTCATAAAATGGCTAGAACAAAACAGTATTTACAATTGTTTGTGAATACCAACCTGAAAGCTGAATGTATGCTTAATCTTAGGTCAGCCAAATAAAATGAAATCTTTTAAGTTTTGTACTGTTAAGTGTTGGGTCAATTAAGCCAAGACTGCAGGAGCACTAACATGTTAAGAGTTACTTCCCTTGATATACTAATTACTGTATGGTTTCCTGTTCTTAGATCATCAGTTAAAGGCTGGAATAAAGTTCTTACAGGGAAATTGATTGTCACATCGATAAAAGACAAATACATGTATGTCACAATATTAATCATTTACATATGAGCCATGCTCTGGCAAAAGGGGGCTTAATACATCTATGTGATGCATTGTACTGATAATAATTATGGATCCATGATAGTCACTTTTTTTTTTAAGAATCGACTTAAATTATGAGATAGCTGGTCCTTAGACATACGGAAAATTTACCAAATGCAAAAAGTTTTGGCCCAGGTCAGCCTGCGTGGACTGGGCAGGCTGACCTGAGTTGATACTTTTCGCAGATGCATTAAGCCCCCTTTTTACAGAACATGGCTCATATTTAATTACCAGAAAGTATGTATTGGTTTTGTATTGGTCAAACTGATAACTATTTGTCTCATGTGGGAATTGCTTGGTTAACCCTTTCCCAAACAAGCCCTGGTTTTCGCGTGTCTGCAGTACAAGTCTTTTGAAAACGCTGTGGGAAAAGGAGAAATA
Organism: Tridacna gigas; assembly: GCA_945859785.2. Lineage (NCBI taxonomy): Eukaryota > Metazoa > Mollusca > Bivalvia > Cardiida > Cardiidae > Tridacna > Tridacna gigas. Next base: position 1,939,912 of record OX244039.2, read on the forward strand.
TGCTCGTAACTAGCAATTTCTCCTTTTCCCACAGTGTTTTTTACCCTCTCTGATAACCTTCTGCCATTTTCATCAAATTCAAAATTGTCGTCTGCAAACCCTTTCAATTTGGACCAGTCCAAAATTTGTCGTTTGGGAAAGGGTTAAGAAAGATAGCTAACAGGGCTGAAACAGCAAGAAATAAACACCCGATGGTATTGTTAATTCTTTACTGAAGGACAAAATTTTACCCTGATCCAAATTCATAGCATTTGCAGACAATAAATAAAGGTGACCCAGAAATTGAAGTTTGTCCTTGGATGGGTAGAAAACATCGTTGGAAAAGGAGAAAATACTGGTTACCAGCATTTTCTCTGTTTCCCAGAGTGTTTTCATAAGTCTTCTCCCTCGGGGTTGTAAAAACATGGGATTGTTTGGTAAAAAGATTTTAATACAAGAAGATAATATATGTTCATGAATGCATTATGTCTGAAAGTTTTTTATAAAAAAGAATGATGTGGTTTACTTGTTTTCTTATTAAAATGTTATGCAGAGCTCCAGATAAGAGGGAGTGATGGTATTCTAAATCCATTATTTCTCTTCCAAACCCTATGTTGTGGGTACTCATTAGAATCGTCTCGATGAGACGATTCTAATGAATACCCATAACATAGGGTTTAGTGGAGAATAATTAATATTTTCAACTTTGAAATCAAAATCACTCCCTCTATCTGGAGCTCTGGTTATGTGTCACATTTTTGCTTTCTGTAAATGGAATTTGTTGAATATATATCAAGCTTGATAGATGTTATCTTTGACTTTCTCTGGTATTTATATAGACTTGGCAGTTCATTTTATTTCTGAAGATTTCTTAACACTTTACTAAACAATTCTGTGTTGTAATGATGGTTTAGGAAAATGTTTTCAAAACTAAATATTTTCCCCACAATCTTTTTTCTACACTGTCAAAGGAAATTCTATTATTTACATTAGCAACGGTTGCTAAACAATCCTGTGTTGTAATGATGATTTGGTTTTTCAGAACTGTTTTTTTTTTTTCTTTTTTGTCTAAAATCTTTTTTCTGCCCTGTCATAGTAAATTCTGTTATTTACATTAGCTACAGTTGCTCCCAGTATGGACAAGTCTGCAATTCCGTTATCTGGGGTAGGACTACAATGACAAATGCTGTGGCTATGCTCTGTGAAAAGGAGGTTAACTCTTTACCATACAATCACGTGTTTTAACGACCCTAGGAAAGAAGCCTTTTGAAAACATTGTGGGAAAAGGAGAAAATGCTGGTAACCAGCATTTTCTCCTTTTCCCACAATGTTTTCTACCCTTCCAAAAAACAATTTTCAATTTTTCAGTTGCATTTATTTTGTCGTCTGCAATTCCTTTCAATTTGAACCAGTCTAAAATATTGTCATGTGGTAAAGAGTTAAAGCATCTGCAAAAAGGATTGACCCATGTCAGCCTGCGCACTCCGTGCAGACTGACCTGAATCAAAACTTGCTATTGGTAAATTTTCTGCATGCTGAAAGACCATTCTACCTCACTGGTTACCAGCATTTTCTCCTTTTCCCACAATGTTTTCAAAAGGCTTCTGCCTCAGGGTTGTTAAAAGTTGGGATTGCGTGGTAAAGGGTTAAAGCCCCTTTTCAGAGAGCATGGCTTAAATGTAATCAATACTATAGAATAACAGCAAAATGTTGGATAATCAAGGCTGATTTTGTTACTACAGCTCTAAAGATATCAGACCATGTTGGTTTACAGACTCTTTGTATGTGGATCTAGTTAACCCTTTCCCAAAAGATGAATTTTAGACTGGTCCAAATTGAAAGAGTTTGCAGACGACAATATTAAATTTGATGAAAATGGTAGAAAGTTATCAAAAAGGGTAGAAAACACTGTGGAAAAAGGAGAAATTGCTCGTTATGAGCAATTTCTCCTCTTCCCACAGTGTTTTCAAAAGACTTGTACTGCAGACACATGAAAACCAGGGCTTGTTTGGGAAAGGGTTAAGCACTGCTCAACACAAGACAGTACAAATTTTTGTAGGCTTTCTGAAAGTAAATAAAATGCACGTGAAAGTAAATAAAATGCACTTGAAAAAGCCAAGAACTGTATATAAACAATTATATCCTATATTATTATGAAAAACATTTAAAAGCAGAGAAAATATACTTGACAAATTCCATAATATACTGGTGTAACAATTTGTATTTTTGAACATTTGTTGCCAATCATTAATAATGGAAATATTGGAATAAAATTCTAAGAATCGGTTTCCAAGGTGCATGCTGGTTTTTTTTTTTTTTTTTTCTGGAAAACTGTAGAAATTGAAATTGCAGTTTTGAGGGGGATTAGAAACTGTTGAATATTGTTCCTTACCTTGATTTCTGTAGAAGTAATTTGTCAAAAGAATATATTCCATAAGATTCAAACTGGGTATCAAGTAAGGACAGTAAATGCCTTGCTGGGCTGTTCAGTCATGCTGGATAGAAAAATATGGCAAAACGGTATTTATTTATGTGCAAGAAGGTGAAAAGAATGTTTTTTTAGCTCTGCCGTTTTTGAAGAAAAAGTCGAGGTATTGGCGTAGCTGTCTGCAATGTTGTGGGAAATTTTTGACATTTTGTAACATCTCTTATATTACTGAAAATATTTGCTTCAAACTTGGACTAATTTTTCACTATTAACTCTTTACCAAACGTCAAATTTTTATACTGGTCCAAATTCAAAGCTTTTGCAGACGACAAAATAAGTGCGGCTCAAAAATTGAAATGTTTTTGGGGAAGGGTAAAAACATTGTGGGAAAAGGAGAAAATGCTGATTACCATGAAGTCTTTCATGATAGTGCAAACTACTTTCAAAAACATTGAGACCAAAGGAAGAGTTGGTCTTTGTAAACATTTTCTTTTATTTTCCTGCTATTTTTATAAACATGTTCAAATTGATTGTTCAGATGTTTTCAATGCTTAGGTAAATATTCCTTGTATCAACAGTATTCAAATTTCACTCTGGGAAAACAATGCAACCGCTGTTCAGATTGCTGAAGTTAGCACTTGCAATTTTGCTGGTGCACTGTTTTTCTGGAGAGCCTCTCGTCCATTGTAGCCATTTCTTAACTCTTAGAGCGCCGAATAAACCTATCAGACATTTTCATCCTAGAAATACAACCCAAATAATTACATTTTCATTGTTATTTTGTCTATAGTAATTCAGCAAAGTGGACAGTTTAGATCAAAGATCAGGCTGCACATTTTGTGCAGCCTGATCTTGATCTACACTGGCCGCAAACACATCTATAGTCGCGAAAGGCGCTTTGAGGGTTAAAATAAGGCATATATGCAAGGGATATACTGTATGTAAAATACTTTGGTTGAGAAAAGTCAACGCGCAAGTCGAACAAGATAACTATTAATCAACATAAAGACTGGGACGGACAAGCAAATTATATATAGTGAGTATTATAGACACAAAGGTTTGCTGTGTTGACTTCTGGAGTGAGCTGGTTGGAGGTTTGGAGTGCAGCAGTGGATGATAACCGTAGCAACTTCTAACCATGTCAGCACACAACAACAACATGTTTTGATGTCTTTTATTTATTTCTTTTTATGGCAGGTGACTTTGACACTAATATAAGTTTGAAAATTACTTACCTTGGCTAGATAGTGAAAAGATCAACTCATTACCACACATCAAAATTTTACATGTGGCCAAATTGAAAGCATGTGCAGAAGACAAATTAGATGTTGCTTAAACATACATTGTGGGAAAAGGAGAAAATGCTGTTTACCAGCATTTTCTCCTTTTCCCACATTGTTTTCTTCAGCCTTCTCTGTCAGGTTGTTTGAACTTGTGATTGTGTGGTAAAGGGTTAAACAATACACTGCTGTGATTGACAGACTCTCTGACTTGGCTGTTGAATTTATTGTTAATTGTTGTGTGTGTTTTATGACTCGTTGATTCTTTCACAAATGAGATATGTCCGTGTATCCTGTGATTTGAAAAAGGTTGGGATGATGTTAAATCAGTTTTTTATTAAACCATAACCACACAGCAAAGAAAAATAGACTTGTCCAAATCAAAAGTGCCGCAGACAAAAAGTCCAATATGGCTCAAGAGATGCAATTTTTCTCTGATAGGTTAGAAAACACTGTGGGAAAAGGAGAAAATGCTGGTTACCAGCATTTTCTCCTTTTCCCACAATGTTTTCTAAAGGCTTCTTCATTCAGGTCGGTAAAAGTTAGTGTTGTGTGGTAAAGGGTCAATAGGTTATATAATGCCAGTTCAAATTATTGTGACACTTTTAATTTTTGATATTGGAGTATTGTCCCAATACTTTGACCTCAGACATAAAGTAGGAAATAAATTTTTGTATTAATAAGGTTAAATTTCTTAAAATGCATGCACTTGAATATTTTCATTTAATTGCATGAATAGTAGGCATAGAGATAGAGAGTTAATAGTTCATTTTTTCAGAAGAACGGGTTCTTATGTTCCGATAGAGCTTAGCTGAATGTGGGAAAGGATCAGTTTCTTTTAACTTGCAGATCTCCCACAATATTTTACGTACAAGTCAGAAATGGTCTATTCTTTGTTACTTTAAAAGTTCTTGATGGTTGTATATACTGGGGTGTGCAGCACTCTCATATCTTTTAATAAACTTCACTTGAATGGCTTTAAAAATCACTCAAAATTGTATTGGGAAGTTTTCTAGGGGTATACTGGTTACCTATTGACTGTTCTTTGTCAGTGTTTGTATTGAGGTTTCCAAGAGGGCCTATAAGTAAAGTCATGGGTTTTGTTTCAAGTGGGTCTCATTTTCTCTTGCCTTTGTACATCCAGACTAGATGTCCAAGAAAGCATGGTGATGTGTATTGTTAATGAAGTTAACTTAAAATCTAGTAAAAAGGGTATTAAACACTGGCACTTTGATGTGGTTTTTATCAGAACAGATTGTGGGGAGAGGAGAAAATGCTGGTTACCAGCATTTTCTCCTCTTCCCACAATGTTTTCAAAAGGCTTTTTCCTGAGGGTCATTAGAACATGGGATTGTTTGGTAAAGGGTTAACCCTGTGTTAGACAACCCTGTCCTGGATTGGTCCAAATTAGAAGTAGCTACAGAGGAGGTTTACTGAGACTCAAATTGTGGAATTACTGGCAAAACGGTAGAACAGTATGGGCAAAGGAGAAAATGCTGGTTACCAGCATTTTCTCCTTTTTCTACAGTGTTTTCTAAAACTTTTCTTCTTTGGGTTATTATATCATTGGATTATTCGGTCATGGATTTAACCCTTTACCGCACGATGCCGCCTTTTGACGCCCCAGGGAAATAAGCCTTTTGAACAAAACATTGTGGGAAAAGGAGAAAATGCTGGTAACCAGCATTTTCTCCTTTTCCCACAATGTTTTCTACCCTATCAAAGAAAAATTGCACCATATGAGCCACAATGAAATTGTTGTCTGCAAATCCTTTCAATTTGGACAAGGCTAAAATTTTGTCGTCTGGTAAAGGGTTAAGGCTGTCAGAATGTCTTGGATGCTCATGCTGTCTGATCTTGATCTATGCTAGCAGCCATATTATAATTGTGATAGGTTCTCTGGGGTGTTTATCTGACAGAAGAACTTTATATTTTATACTTTGCCTCATATGCTGTAATAGGTGTCTGTTTTGGTTGATATGTGATGTCTATTTCCTTTTTTGACAAGGGGTGAAATCACAGGTTTGTTGTCATGGTAACAGTTTGAGGTGGTTGGTTTGAAATGTTTTAACTACTGCTTTTTCTAGGGCTAAAAGCTGTTTCAATTTTTGCATGGGATTCGTCATTCATTTAAACCTTTACCACACAGTCCTGACTTTTAATGAGAAAGAAAGCCTTTGAAAACATCGTGGGAAAAGGAGAAAATGCTGGAAACCAGCATTTTCTCCTTTTACCACAATGTTTTCTAACCTTTCAAAACACAAATCAAATCATGTAAGCCAGATTTACTTTGTCCTCTGCTGGTACTTTCAAATTGGAAGAGTCTAAAAGTTTGTTTTCTGGTTAAGAGTTGACCCTTTACCAGACGACAAAATTTCAGCCTTGTCCAAATTGAAAGTATTTGCAGACGACAATTTCAGTGCGGTTCAAATGGTGCAAATTTTCTTTGATAGGGTAGAAAACATTGTGGGAAAAGGAGAAAATGCATTTTCTCCTTTTCCCCACAATGTTTTCAAAAGGCTTCTTTCCCAGAGGCGTCAAAAGGCGGCATTGTGCGGTAAAGGGTTAACCCTTATAGAGGGCTAAATATGGTCAAACCTCATTGGTATGACACAATTTTAGGGTATGTTCAGTTGCTTACTGAAACTGTCATTATGTATATATACAGACTGTCTACGAATGCTCAAAATAATGTGAGCCATACTTTGGGAAAAGGTGGCATAAGACAGCTCTGTGATGCATTATACCAAGCAAGTTGTCACATAATTAGGGATTCATAAGATCAGGTTCATCTTTTAACCCTTAAAGCACCGAATAAACCCAGTGGTCGTTTTCATTCTAGAATAAAACCCAATATAATTACAAATTCATGGCTATATTTTGCCTGTAGTGTTTTAGCATAGCGGACAGTGTAGATCAAAGATCAGGCTGCACATTTTGTGCAGCCTGATCTTGATCTACACTGGCCGCAAAGGCAACTATATTAGTGAAAGGTGCTTTTAAGGGTTAACTCTTTACCAAACAATACACTTTTGGGCTCAACCAAGTTGAAGGCATTTGCAGATGACAAATTAAAGGTATATGTATTTCAAAAAAACCCACATAAAAAAAATGTTGTTCCAAGCCTGCTATAGTGTCTCAGTTTGGTGGACCATGTAGATCTAAGAGCAGACAGGACATGAATAATAGTATTGTCTGATCTTGATCTACACTGCCTTCAACAATACCTTTAGTTGTGATATGCATTTACAGCGTTTAATTAATATATATGAGCTATGTTATGTGAAAAGGGGATTTTATGCATCTGCAAGATGAGTTCCAACAACATGGGTTTAGCAGAAAAGAGCAGATATTGCTTTCTTAGGCATCTCACAGTTACCATTATATTTGATCATTTGTTTGAATGGTGTTTAACCCTTTCCCAAACGACAAATTTTGGACTGGTCCAAATTGAAAGAGTTTGCAGACGACAATTTCAAATTTGATGAAAATGGCAGAAAGTTATCAAAAAGGGGAGAAAACACTGTGGGAAAAGGAGAAATTGCTCGTTACGAGCAATTTCTCCTTTTCCCCCAGTGTTTTCAAAAGACTTGTACTGCAGACACGTGAAAACCAGGGCTTGTTTGGGAAAGGGTTAATAGACTTCAATCATATTTCAGTTATATCACTGTACAATCTTCTTCCCAAAATACCAGCTACTTTTGCACATAACCATCATTAAAACAATAATCAGTGGTGAGAGAGGAATGAATCCTGTCGCAATGACTATCATCAATCCTCAGAAAGAAGTTGGCCAAGGGCAATTTGAACCAGCAACCTCCAGGTCTCAAGTCCTGTACACTACCGACAGCATGACAGGGCTTGCCCCATATATTTGAAGCTTGTTGAAAACTTTTTAAAATTTTCTCATGATGTTCTTTTTCAACTAGATCCAATTTGTAAGATGTTGACCTCTGCCAATATTATTTTGATATGTACCTTTTGAAGATTTATCCTCTAGTGCACAGAAAGATCTTGCGGATTTTTGTTTTGTTGGTACAAAACACCTTGTAACACAATGGTTCTCTTTGTTTTCAGTACGCAGCTTTGTCCACCCCGGCATACCCCCAGATTCCGTATCAAGGAACCATCCTACAAACCGTTCCAGTAGAGGTAAGGAACTTTAAGCCAAGTTCATTATGTATACAAGTTTGTACGTGCTCGCTGAGTGCAAGTATATTTAAATCTTTACCACATGACAAAATTTTAGACTGGACCTAATTGAAAACAATTGCAGACAACAAATGACACAAAAATTGAAATTTGTTTTGGGAAAGGTAGAAAACATTGTGAGAGAAAATGCTGGTTACCAGCATTTTCTCCTTATCCCACAATGTTTTCAAAAGGCTTCTTTCTCAGGGTCATTAAAAGTCGGGATTGTGTGGTAAAGAGTTAAACAAGGGCTGGCATGAAGAGTCTATGGTCATCATGATATCTACTGTAAAACTGATGCATCTGTCTTCTCCTCCTTTTCCTTTCCCCATCAAAGAAAGCTAGTAATGAAATTTTAACATGAGAGAGGCTATCACTGCTAAAGTTGCTCTGGCAGCCAAGTAAGTCAAGATCAGACTGCATAAAATGTATATGTATCCACCTTGCTGTGACATTTTGACTAAGAGCAGCATTAAAGCTCCAAATATTTGCGAGGTTTGTGTTTCTATTTCCTAATATGGGGGGGGGGGGGGATGTAACTATCACATCGCAAAATTTTGAACTCGTCCAAACTGAGAGCTTTGCAGATGAAAAATATGGATTCAATATTTGGAGTTCTGTATAAGAATAGAAAAGGTTATAGCTGTTTATCGGCATTTTCTTCTCATTCTCCTACTTTTTCATGGAAATTGTGATAATATGGTGGCAAAAGGATAAATTGTTTGTTATGATGACCTCTTTTTGCCACAATGTTTTTAGAATTAGTGGGCCTGTAAGACTTAAAACCAAGTTGCACGTTAGAAAACAGTTTGTGTGTTTATTAGTTGTTATGCATAATTCGGACTCTTAACTCTTTATCAAACGACAACATTTTGGACATTTCCAAAGTGAAAGCATTTGAAAGATATTTGCTTCAAACTTGGACAAGTTGTTAACTATCAAAAGGGGAACCTATACAACAAGGGCAGGTAACCATCAAAGTATTTCTGACAGAGTTTTGCCCCTTTTTCAACTTAAAATTCCCACTGATCTTCAAGCATCTGCAGGAGAGTGTTGGCACTCGCATGTGGGGCTCATGTTTCCTTTTCCCACAGTGTTTAAAAAAAAAAAAACATCAGGAATGATTGGTAATGAGAGGAATGTTCGATATTTTTTTTTTTTAACTCTTTACCACTCGATCCAAAGTTTTAACAGCCCTAAGGAAAAAGCCTTTTGAAAACATCATGCGGAAAGGAGAAAATGCTGGTGACCAGCATTTTCTCCTTTTCCCACAATGTTTTCTACTCTATGAAAGGAAAGTTCCACCATTTGAATCACATTTAAATTGTTGTCTGCAAATGCTTTCAATTTGGACAAGTCTACATTTTTGTCATTTGATAAAGCGTTAAAAAAAAAAAAGATTGTATAGGAGACTGACATTGTATATTCTGAATGCTATATACCTCAAGTAACTAACTACAACATAATGGTGTGAGTTCTACTCTGGCAAAAGAGAGTTTAATGCATCTCTGTAGTGCAGTTTACAAAGCAAGTCCTCACATCTTTGTGGATCCGTAGAATCCATATCGTCTAACAACCGACTGAGTCCTGAGATAGAATGGTCCTTTAACCCTTTCCCAAACAAGCCCTGGTTTTCACGTGTCTGCAGTACAAGTCCTTTGAAAACACTGTGGGAAAAGGAGAAATTGCTCGTAACGAGCAATTTCTCCTTTTCCCACAGTGTTTTCTACCCTTTTTGAGAACTTTCTGCCATTTTCATCAAATTTAAAATTGTCGTCTGCAAACTCTCTGAATTTGAACCAGTCCAAAATTTGTCGTTTGGGAAAGAAATTTACCAAAAGCAAATGGTTTCGACTCTGGTCAGCCTGTACGGACTGTGCAGGCTGATATGAAGTCGGTATTTTTTGCAGATGCATTAAACCCTCTTTTCACAGAGCATGGCTCAAATATAAACCTGCGTTTCATACATTTAGCATGAGAATGCCGTGTTTGCAATTTTGAAATATCAACCCTTGGACTTATAAAAAAGACATGAAATAGTTGGTTTGTAGAAAACACACAGTTGTGAAAAGTTTCAAGGCCATTTTTGTCTGGCAAATTTCTTAGAATGGTGCAGATGAAGATGAGGCTGCTCATAATCTGTGCAGTCTGATCTGCAGCCACAAAGTCTGGTATAGCATGGATGCCAAGGGTTGAATTTCATATGTTAAAATAGTAGCAATAGGCCATAATCCAGTCTGTCCAGCTAAGAACATGAGGAAATTGATATTAAATTTAGTTCACAAAAGAATTAACTCTTTACCAAATGACAAAATTTTAGACTACACCAAATGAAAAGCATTTGCAGACGACAAAGTCAGTGTTACTCAAAAGCTGAAATTTGTTTTGGGCAAGTTAGAAAACATAGTGGGAAAAAGAGAAAATGCTGGTTGCCAGCATTTTCTCCTTTTCCCACAATGTTTTCAGAAGCGTTTTTTCTCAGGGTTGTTTAAAGTTAGGATTGTGTGGTAAAGAGTTAAAAGAAATATTTTTCTGTTTTAAGTCAAAAGTGATTATTGTCGGCTTTCAGATGCCTTTTTGTTACATACTCTCAAAACAGAATTCATTCACGGCATTTAACTCTTTACCACACGACAAAATATTAGGCTTTTCCAAACTGAAAGCATTTGCAGACGACAAATAAATGTGATTAAAAAACTGAAACTGTTTTTGGAAGGGTGGAAACATTGTGGGAAAAAGAGAAAATGCTGGTTACCGGCATTTTCTCCTTTTCCCACAATGTTTTCTAATGGCTTCTTTCCCAGGGTCATTAAAAGTTGGGATTGTGTGCACGACAAAATTTTAGCCAGGTCCATATTGAAAGCATTTGCAGAAGGCAAATTAAATGTTATTCATAACATAAAACCAGTCTTTCAAAGGATTGAAGGTATTTTGGGAAAAGGAGAAGATGCTGGTAACCAACACTTTCTCCTGTCCCTACATTGTTTTCAAAAGCCTTCTTCCTCAGGGTCATTAAAACTTGGGATCAAATGTTGAAGGGTTACAAAGTATCGGATGTTCTCCTGTCATTCACAATGAAAATTCAAATTTTTATAAACAATGTCAAATTCATGTTGTTCTTTGCTGGATGTGGCACTATTTTCTGTAATATTCCTCTCTCTCTTTCTACAGGACCACACAGTGGAAGATGCACATTTCCAGGCCTACACACCAACCCCTGCCAAGTAAGGCTGTGTAAGTTGTCCCCCCTTGAAACTCTTCTTTCCTGGAGGGACAATAAATCTGTACCCGTATCGCCTTTATATTGTCATAGTATCCGTAACCTTATTTTAATGATAATCCATGCTGGGTAGAAATTTGGATCAACGTTATGAGTTAGGATTATCAGGACACATGAGGGTACTCAACAAGAAAATTACCATCATTGCTTCACAGCTTTTACAATATTTTATCAGTTCAGCTAAAGCATGCTCCAAAAGTCTATTTTACCATTTTAATAGTCAAAAAATAAGTATCATTGTTGTATGCTATTGATAGTAACACCCTTTATCAAATCTAACCTAAATTACAAAGTTATTACCATGACAACTGCCATTGCCCACCCTCTGTTATCTACCCAGCAGTATTGAGACCGCCTACATGAACCCTGCTTTCACGCTGGATGTTGTCCTTGTAGAATTATTTTAGTGGTGTAATCTCCTACTAGCATTTTTCTCCTGTTAACTGTGTTTTTAGTTTTTCTAACCTCTTTATTTATTTACCACTGATTTCAAACAAACCGTTTATGTATGGCTGCATTTGAGTGCGTTTTTATCTTCTGTTCTGTGAGTTTGATCTTCAGCTACTTTTGTCATCCCCTCAAATACCCAATGTAACCTACAACAATGCAAGCTATTGTTAGACATTAACACAAAAACCTAAAATTGTTATATTTTGATACCAAAAGCCAAAGCATAGGATATCTAGATGAAGTTTTAGAAAAAGAAAATGCTTTTTTAGCTCACTGAGCACAAAGTGCTCAAGGTGAGCTTTCGTGATAGTGCTGTGTTCGGCATGTTGCCATGTGGTTTGTCAACAGTTACCTTGTGTGCACTCCAGAGGCCACATTTTCTGTCAGATATTCATGAAATTAGGTCAGAATGTTTGTCTTGATAGAATCTTTAACAAGTTCAAAATTGGGTTATTTTGTGTATGTCACTGAGACAAACCTTAGAAAACTTGTGTGTACACTCTGAGAGACTACATGTTTAGTCCAGTACTCATGAAACTTGGTCATGTCAATCGTAGATGACTTTACTCAGGTGAGCACATTAGGGCCAATGGCACTCTTGATTTAACCCTTTACCAAACAACAAAATTTTGGCCTTGTCCAAATTGAAAGCATTTGCAGACGACAATTTCTATGTGGCTCAAATGGTTTAATTTTTCTTTGATAGGGTAGAAAACATTGCGGGAAAAGGAGAAAACGCTGGTTATCAGCATTTTCTCCTTTTCCCACAATGTTTTCAAAAGGTTTCTTTCACAGGGGCGTCAAAAGGCAGCATTGTGCGGTAAAGGATTAACCATATGGAAAACATTGATTGGAGAAGTGCATTCACTACTGTCAAATATTGTCTGTACCAGGGATTTAAAGAACTTGGTGGATTAACTGTCAGCGCAGTATATATAAAGTCATCCTATGAACCCTTTACAAAGCAGCAAAATTTTTGACTGGTCCACATTGAAAGCATTTGCAGATGACATAATCATGTTTCACAAATAATGGGATTTTTCTTAGAAAAGGTACAAAACATTCTATGCCCTCAGATCTTGACCTGAACCATCCACAAAAGTGCATCGATTTTTAGCTCCACTGGCCGAAGGCCAGCGGGCTTATGTCATGGCCCGGTGTCCGTCGTGCGTCCGTCCGTCCGTCCGTGCGTGCGTCCGTGCGTTAACTTTTATTTCAAACATCTTCTTCTCTGAAACTACCCATCCAATTTTCATGAAACTTCACAGAAATGATCCTGCCATGGTCCTCTTCAGAATTTCTTGAAAGAATTTGATTCCTTCAAAAACTCTGGTTGCCATGGCAACAAAACTGAAAAATATTGGAAATCTTTAAAAATCTTCTTCTCTGAAACCATAAGGCATAGGGCTACCAAATTTGGCATGTAGCTTTATGTAGTAGACCTCTATCATGTTTCATGAAATTATAGCCCTGGGGTCAAAATTGGCTCTGCCCCAGGGGTCACAAGTTTTACATAGGCTTATATAGAGAAAACTTTAAAAATCTTCTTGTCTGAAACCATAAGGCATAGGGCTACCAAATTTGGCATGTAGCTTTATGTAGTAGACCTCTATCATGTTTCTTGAAATTATAGCCCTGGGGTCAAAATTGGCTCTGCCCCAGGGGTCACAAGTTTTACAAAGGCTTATATAGAGAAAACTTTAAAAATCTTCTTGTCTGAAACCATAAGGCATAGGGCTACCAAATTTGGCATGTAGCTTTATGTAGTAGACCTCTATCATGTTTCTTGAAATTATAGCCCTGGGGTCAAAATTGGCTCTGCCCCAGGGGTCACAAGTTTTACATAGGCTTATATAGAGAAAACTGTAAAAATCTTCACGTACCTAGCCATCAGGCCTAGAGCTACCAAATTTGGCATATAGCTTGATCTAGTTGGGGTCTACCAAAAGTGCCCAAAGTATAGTCCTGGGGTCAATTTGGCCTCATGCTGGGGGGGGGGGGGGTTCATAAGATTTACATGGGCTTACATAGGGAAAACTTTTAAATCTTGGTGTACATAGCCATAAGGCTTAGGCTACCAAATTTTGCATAATTATAGCATTATCTAGTGGACAATTACAAAGAGGGCCCAAGTTACAACCCTAGGATCAAGTTTGGCCCTGCACCAGGGGTCACAAGTTTTACATGGGTTTATAGAGTGAAAAGTTCAGAAACCATCTTGTTACTAGCCATAAGGCCAAAAACTCCCAAATTTGGCATGTTATTCTTCTAATACATATTCCCCATTTAGTCCGACTGTAGTCCTGGGGTCAAAGTTTTATAAGGGCTTATATAGTGAAGACTTTTCTTCATGGTTTATATTTATAAGCCATTGGAGCGATAGAGGGCCATCATGGCCCTCTTGTTGTGTATTGCACTGAAAGGTTTTAACTTTACCAGACAACAAAATTTTAGATTTGTCCAAATTGAAAACAATCGCAGACGACAGATTACATGTGGTTCATATAAGAATTGTCTTTAAAAGTGCTAAAAACATTCTGGGAAAAGGAGAAAATGTTGTTTACCAGCAATGTCTTCTTTTTCCCAGAATGTTTTCAAAAGCCTTCTATATCAGGGTCATTAAAACATGGAACGGGTGTGGTAAAGGGTTAAATGATTTCTAAGGCTGTAGCGATTGGCACAGTCATTAGCCTTTTACCACATTATCCCAATTTTTAACAACCCTGATGTAAAAGATTTTTTTAAAAAAAAATTGCAGGAAAAGGAGACAATGCTGGTAAATAGCATTTCATCATTTTCCAACAACGTTTTTCCCGTATCAAAGTGTATTTCAACCTTGAAACAACAACAAATTTGGTGTTTGCAAATGCTCTCAATGTGGACAATTCTACATATTTTTTCATGTGGTAGAGGGTTTTAACTCTTTACCAAACGACAAAATTTCAGGCCAGTCCAAATTGAAAGCTTTAGCAGACAACAAAATAAATGTTTCTAAAAAATGGAAAATTGTTTTGGGAAGAGTAGAAAACATTGTGGGAAAAGGAGAAAATGCTGGTTACCAGCATTTTCTCCTTTTCCCACAGTGTTTTCAAAAGGCTTTTTCCTCAGGGTCGTTAAAAGTTGGGATTGTGTGGTAAAGGGTTAATGGAAAAATTGGCTGTTTTTGTTTCTTTTTACTGAAATTGTCTGTTAAAATTTGTGGAGCACCCTTTCTGTTCATCATGGTACCACCTAAAAAATGGTAACTCCAAGTGCTGTGTTTCACCCATTATCAAATGATTCTGTCTTTTAAAGACATCAATGAAAAAGGCTTCTGAAAACATTTAAGGAAAATGTAACCAGTATTTTGTCCTTTTCCCAAAATGTTTTGGGCACTTCTTAAGGCAACTGTTATCAAGTGAACCACATTTACAAACAACAGTTTTCAATGTTCTAATGACAAGTCCAATCATGTGAGCCACAATATATTTGTTCACTGCAAATGCCTTTAAGTAAGAAAAGTAAAAACTTGTCGTCATGTAAAGTTATAGTTTGCTTGAGGCTTTCGGCAGAGCAAAGCAGTGATTATTTCTGTTCTTTTTAACCCTTTACCACACAATCCCGACTTTGAACGACCCTGGGGAAGAAGCCTTTTGAAAACATTGTGGGAAAAGGAGAAAATGCTGGTAACCAGCATTTTCTCCTTTTCCCACAATGTATTCTATTCTATCAGAGAAATAATCGTATCATTTGAGACACATTTTGAAATTGTCTTCTGCAAATGCTTTCAAATTGGACGGATCTAAAATTTTGTCATTTGGTGAAGGGTTAAATGAGAGATGGGAACAAAGAAATAGTACACCAGTAAAACTGGCTGTTAAAATAAATTCTGTCAGCTTTGTTTTGCCCTTCTTTGTTGTAACTGTATTATAAATTAAATTTGCATGATTTGTACTTCAGTTCTAGGTTGTTTATGGTTGTAATATTAACATACTAGTGTGATAAATGTAGGCAATTATATAATAGAATGATAGCATGAACTTGTCAGTAAGCTTTTCTCTTCACTGACATTCATTTTCATCCAGTTGACTGCAATGCTTCCTTTGTTTTACCACATGAGAAAGTTAGACTGGTCCAAATTTAAAATCATTTGCAGATGACAATTTAAATTTGGCTAAAATGATCAAATTTATATTTGTGTAGGGGAGAAAACATTTTGGGAAAAGGAGAAAATGCTGGTTACCAGTTACCAGCATTTTCTCCTTTTCCCACAATGGTTTCAAAAGGCTTCTTCCTCAGGGTCATTCAAAACTTGGGATTGTGTGGTAAAGGGTTATTCTAATTGTTCTTTGACTTGCTGAGTCTGTTTGATGGGAGCATATCATCGGCACTTTACCACATAGAAATCATTGTTGTGGGAGAGATGTAAGACAGAAATGTTCTTGACTACTAAAAAGAAACATATATATGAAAAAAAAAATATTCTATTGCAAGGAATTTTGACCGTTAGTTATGGTACTTCTCGGACAAAGTCACTGGGGTGATAGAAAAGTTAGCGTTTTCACAATTTGAAAAAAGCTATTTTGGATTATCCATCATTCTTTATCTCTTTACCACACAATCCCGACTTTTAACGACCCTGTCAAAGAAGCCTTTTGAAAACATTGTGGGAAAAGGAGAAAATGCTGGTAACCAGCATTTTCTCCTTTTCCCAGTGTTTTCTACCCTTCCCAAAACAAATTTCAATTTTTCAGCCACATTTATTTTGTCGTCTGCAAATGCTTTCACTTTGAACCAGTCAAAAATTTTTTCATTTGGTAAAGAGTTATTTTATAAAATTTGCTTCTTTTTTTCTTTCAGCCCAACAACAATCTTGGTTTAAAGATATGATATCAGGGGAAAGAATAAGAACAGCCAACCAATCACCTCATCATGTGATGTACATTACTCATCTGATTGGATGATTCATGTTTACTACCCTACGGATGTTAAGACTCAGAATGATCTGATTGGATGACACAATACTGAAACTTGATTGGATAAATAGATTAATTAATGATTCATACAATTGTTGCCAGTGTTCTTATAAGTTTTGATTTCTTATTTTATTGAATTGTATATTGATTCTATTTTTATGTTGATTTTTTTTTTTTATGACCAATTTTAATGTTTTAGAATGTTACTTAAAGGAGCACATTATGAATGAATTTTGCCAAATGAAATTTGGAATGGATATTGAGTTTTTGAAATCACGTTTTGTCTTGATCATCCGAATTTACTAGCATTTTTATGAGTTTGATTAGAATTGAGATTAAGAAGAAAAATACCTCATTAATCGTAGATTTACTTCGGCACTGCTATAGTGCAGTTTTTGAAAATATAGTAAACATGAGTAGAATAGTTAAAACTTAACCAAAATATTGACCATCCAAAGGAGAAAAGCATTCGATTATTTTTTTCAAAATTTACTTTTATCCATTATCTTAAAGCTAAGCGAATTTTATTTTTGTCCTGATTTTTAGTTTTTGTGACATCTTTGGTTCAGAAAGCAGGTATTCTGTCTTTTAAGAAAATTCTGAAAAATCTCGTACAAATAAATGTGAAATGTTGGTTCCAAATTGCAGGAGTTTAGGAGTGACTTACAAATTTGGCTGCTATGAAACAGCCATGTCTATTTTTGTAGACAAAAATTAATGTAAATAGTAGTTTAGGATGATTTTGTCATAGAATTTGGCTTGACCCTTTACCGAACAACCTTGGTTTTCAACTACCTATGAGAAAAGAGGCTTTTGAAAATATTGTGGGGAAAAGGAGAAAATGCTGGTAATCAGCATTTTCTCCTTTTCCCCCCACAATGTTTTTCATCGACAAACTGGAAAATTTCTGCCTCGTGTAATTTGTTGGCTGCAATTTGCTTTCAAAAATGACAAGTCTATCTGATTTTATTGTCTGATAAAGAGTTAACCCTGGATCACACAATCCCGAATTTTACTGACCCAAAAAGAGAAGGCTCTTGAAAAGATTGTGGGTGGAAAAGGAGAAAATGATGTTTTCTACCCTATCAAAGAAAAAATGGATCATTTGAGCAAGATTGAAATAGTCTGCAAATGCTTTCAATTTGGACAAGGGCCAAAATTTTGTTGTCTGGTAAAGGGTTAAGTCTTGATTAAAAAAAAAAAGTGTTTTGAATGATTAAGAATTAGAATTCATGGCTTGGGTTTTTGAAATGAAGGGTTTTTGTTTCCCTTGTTTTTTTTTTTACTTATTTCTCATTACTTTGTACACACCACAGTGCACTGAATCATTGTTCCTCTACAGAATGTCAAGTTGGATTTCATGTTTGTCTGTTTACTGCACAACAGAATTTTGGACCTGTCCAGATTAAAGGCATTTGCTTTTTTCTACAATGTTTTCAAAAGCCTTTTCAGTCAGGGTTGTTGAAACTCAGGATTGTGTGGTAAAGGGTTAATGCTTAAATTTGAGGGGAAAGTTTAAGGAGCTTTATGCCTCCACAGACCATTAGTAACTGATTCATTCAAATGTCAGTTTAACCCTTTACCAAACAATCCCAAGATTTAACGATCCTAAAGAAAAGGACTTTTGAAAACCTTGTGGGAAAAGGAAAAAATGCTGGTAACCAGCATTTTCTCCTTTTCCCACAGTGTTTTCTACTCTTTCAAAGGCAGATTTCATAATTTGTGCATTATTTGTTTCTTTCCGAGGATTGATGATAGTCATTGCGACAGGATTTATTCCTCTCCCACCACTGACCATTGTTTTGACGATGGTTATGTGGGAAAGCAGCCAGTGGCTTGGAAAGAATATTGTGCGGAATACTGGTAAAAGAAACTCCAGGAAAGCACGGATAGGTGCACTGGCTGCCATGATATAACTGAAATAATGTTGAAAACATCGTTAAACACCATACAAACAAAAGCATTATTTGTCGTCTGCAAATGCTTTCAATTTGGAACAGTCAAAACATTGGTCGTACAGTAAACAGTTAACAGAGGATTAATGATATCAGAGTCTAGAAAAATGGTGTGTTAATTCTTTTTTTTTTTTTAATTTTCTTTAATTTTTTTTCACACCAAATTGAACTGATTATAGTGCTTTAGATTGTGTGTGTGTGTTAGACATCATGAAGCGAGAGTGTCGTCATTGACTGTATGCCAACTTACCATCTCTGTAAATAGTTCTCATGATTTTGATGAATATTCACAGATTCTTTGGGTTTCATATCCATGAATATTCAGATGTCAAAAGATTTGGATCATTTGTATTTCAATTTTATTTTTGTGTTTTTTCTTTTTTATTGAAAATGCCTTCAAGTGTGTATATTTCCTTGATGTTGTCATTGATATTGGTCAGATATAAAACGAAAATTTTTTCGTTTAAACAAACTTAAATGTGTGATGTTGGAATTCTGAATCCTCCGTATGATAACCTTTTACCACACAATCCCTTGTTTTAACGACACTGAGAAAGAAGCCCTCTGAAAACATTATGGGAAAAGGAGAAAATGCTGGTAGCCAGCATTTTCTCCTTTTCCCACAATGTTTTCTGCTTATTGATGACATACTATCATTTGAAAAACATTCAAATTGTCATCTGTAAATACCTTCAGTATGGATGAGTTAAATATTTTGCTGTGTGGTAAAGGGTTAAAAGAGCATCCAAAAGAAAAGACACGGAAAATATAGTTGGAGATAATGGCATTGAAACATATGTTTGCAGTGCTACTGTTTAAGCAAATAGCCTGAAAGCGGATTTCTTTGCACGTTAATTTTGTTTAACTCTTTACCAAACAACAAAATTTCTGACAAATTGAAAGCATTTGTAGATGACAAAAAATGGACTCAGAAAAAGAAATTTGTTTTCATAAGGGCCAAACATCCCCTAAAATATCGGGTAATGTAGATCCAAGATCTGTCTGATCTTGATCTACACTGTAGACTAGAGTTCTTGAACCTGTCCTCAGTATTTGTAGGAAGAAAAAAGATAATGATTATGCATTTTGGCTTTGAAACCACTTCAATTTCTGCATGACTTTGAAATGATACAGACTTGAAACATAGACCTTTTACCAGCATTAGCAAGTGTTTGGATTTATATTTGATCAAGCTTCAATGATGATGATTTATGATACTTGTAAATAGTTTGTGGCAAGAGTACAGAATTGTTTTTGTCTTTTTTTTTAAGAGTTGTTAGTGGAACTGGTTAAGACATTACGCAATCCATGTTATTTTGTCTTATGGTTATGGTTTTGAAGTTGACTAGCCCTTTCCTGTACAATGTTTATATGGGGAGAGAGAACTCGACAAAGTTCACATACTAGATACATTAACCCTTTCCCAAACGACAAATTTTGGACTGGTCCAAATTGAAAGAGTTTGCAGACGACAATTTTAAATTTGCAGAAAATGGCAGAAAGGTCTCAAAAAGGGTAGAAAACACTGTGGGAAAAGGAGAAATTGCTGGTTAGGAGCAATTTCTCCTTTTCCCACAGTGTTTTCAAAAGACTTGTATTGCAGACACGTGAAAACCAGGGCTTGTTTGGGAAAGGGTTAATTAGTCGAACCAATGCAAATGCTGAATTTGCGCTGTGAATATTAGTTTACGTGGCCATTATCGGCAGTCTGGCTATGGCAGGTCCACTTTTGATAGAATGAGGTGTTATTGTACCAGCTTTTTCCCTGTTTAGCTTGACCGTTTTCAAGGAAGATGTCAAGGAATTGCTGCAGCCCTGTCATCGCCATTGTGGAAAAACTTTGACATTTTATGATATATGTTAGTACTGACAATGTTTACTTCAAACTTTGAAAAAGTGCTAAATATCAAAAGGGGAACCTGTATAACAAGGGAAGGTAACTATCAAAATATTTTTGACACAGTTATGCCCCTTTTTCGACGTAGAATGTGCACTGAAAATGAAGCAACAGCAGCCAAGTGTTGGCACCTGCATACAGTGCTCTTGTTTCTTTGCCGCTTTAAGGGTGTATACCTTCTTTTATGCCTATCCCAGAGGAGGCAATCCATGGCCAAACCACCATTCTTGTAGGCAAAAACCTGAATGGGCAGAATGGCAGATTTCTCTTGATAGTGTTGTTAAGAGGGAAGGTTAACATGGAAAAATTGCAAGCAGATTAATTTTCAAGGAGAAAAGATCTCCAGTAGTTTGTGAAACATTTAACCCTTTATGAAACAATCCCAAGCTTTAACCCTAATTGTGAAAGCCTTTGAAAAGTTGGAAAAGGGAAAGACTAGGCTGCCAGCATTTTCTCCTTTTCCCACAATGCTTTCTGCTCCTTTACAGACACAATCCCAAAATTTTAATCACATGTAATTTTTGGTCTGCAAGTGCTTTCGATACAAACATTTCTAAAATTTTGTTGTCAGGTGAAGGGTTAGTGCCGGTATGTAAGCATGTACAGGAAAGGAAAGGATGAGATCACCGTTATCCCTTTGGCTGCTAAGTGCGAGAGCTATCGCAGACAGTGTAGATCAAGATCCTACCGACAGAATGTGCAGTTAGATCTTGCATCTACATTGTCCAATACAGATGAGATTTCTCCATCGAGCTAAATTTTTAATCGTAAACTGTGGTTTTCACTATTGGCTGGAAATCTTTAATTTATTTGTTCTTTTCAAGAATGTCTAGGCAAAGTAGACAGTGTAGATCAAAGGTCAGATTACATGTTTTGTGCAGTCTGATCTTGATCTACCCTGGCCGCAAAGGCAACTGTAGTTGTGAAAAGCACTTAGCAGTCAAAGGGTCAAGATATCTACTACAGTTACAGAATTCTAATTCTACATTGCTCTGGTTCATAGACAGTCACTTGTTTATTGATGCAAAACTGAACATTTGCCATATTGAGTTAACCTGTAGAACGCCGAATAAACCTATCAGACACTTTCAACTTAGAAATATGACGCAAATAATTGCATTTTCATGGTTGCTTTTGTCGCAGTGTTTCAGCAAAGGGGACAGTGTAGATCAAAGATCAGGCTGCACGTTTTGTGCAGCCTGATCTTGATCTACATTGGCCGCAAAGGTAACTATAGTCGTGAAAAGTGCTTTAAGGGTTAAATGTCAGATAAAGGGAGAGCAATCCATAGAATTGAGAAGGAAAGAATATAGTGGAAGATTGCAATGCAGTGCTGCATGTCTCTTGTTAATCAGGGATATGTTAGGTGCAGAGGAATGATATATGTTTGTGCAGAGGAAAGTGAAAATACGTTTTAATTCTTTAACAGATTACAAGGTTTTAGACTGGTCTATTTTGAAAGCATTTGCTAATAATAAATATAGACTTTAAACTGCTTGACTATATACAGTTCATGAAGGACTGGTTGAAATGGAGCAATGTAGAAAAGGGTGGGTGGGGTGTCCTGATGTAAATAATGATTTTCTTTATGAGATGTTTTGTTTTTTACATTGTATGCAAACCACTTTTTCTGTCATATTTTTTTTTCAAAGTTTGTTGTTTTTCTCTGGGGATCAATCTTAATTTTCAGTACTATGCATTTCTTCTATACTTATGGTGAATTATTACAAAAATTATGTTGTCTCTTGTACTCCCTGGTTATCCGTAGCGATGTTTATTTTAAAATCCTCCAACAGAAAAGCATATTATTAACCCTTTACCAAACAGTTCCAACTTTTAACGATCCTGGCTTTTGAAAACATTGTGGGAAAAGGGGAAAATGCTGGTAAACAGCATTTTCTCCTATTCCCA
Source organism: Tridacna gigas (assembly GCA_945859785.2). Taxonomy (NCBI): domain Eukaryota; kingdom Metazoa; phylum Mollusca; class Bivalvia; order Cardiida; family Cardiidae; genus Tridacna; species Tridacna gigas. Next base: position 1,962,238 of record OX244039.2, read on the forward strand.
CAATGTTTTCTTCCCCATCAAGGACAGAAATCATCGATTAAGCTACATTTATTTTGTCATCTGTAAATGCATTCAATTTAGTTGAGTTCAAAATTTTAGCACACAACAATATTTTGGACTGCCCTATATTCAAAGCATTTGCAGACAAATTAAATCTGGCTTGAAGGGTGCAAATTGTCTTTGAAAGGGTTGAAAACATTGTGAAAAAGGGAGGAAGTGATGGTTACCAGCATTTTCTCCTTTTTCCACAATGTTTTCAAAAACTTTTTCCCTTAAAGTCAGGATTGTGTGGAAAAGGGTTAACAAAGTACTTGAAGTAACAGTAGATTTATTTTTCGTTTTTAGCTAGGAGACTATGATTTTGTTCAGAATTTGTTTTATTGATTTCCAAGGGATACTTGTTGGCTACTCTGGTCATACATAGCTTGGATTGGACAGTTGAGGACCTGGGGTCCGAGGTCAGACTGCACTTTTTGAAGAGTCTGATCTTGATCCAATCTGTACAAAAAGGAACTCGAGTTAAGTAATGCTAAACTGGTGTTCAGAAAAGTCAGGAAGGTTTCAAAGTGTTCCCTTCTCAAAGATAATACAGTGTTCAACAATGGGTGCTGAAACTGCATTTTTACCCTTTACCACAAAATCCCGAGTTTTAACGACCCTTAGAAGGAAGCCTTTTGAAAACGTGGGAAAAGGAGAAAATGCTGTTTACCAGTATTTTCTCCTTTTCCCATAATGTTTTCTGCCCTTCCACAAACAGATTCCAATTTTTGAGTCACTCTTTTTTTGGCGTCTGCAAATGCTTTCAGTTTGGACAAGTCTTAAATTTTGTCGTTTGGTAAAAGGTTAAATATTAATACCTATTTTCTTTGTAGTGTTCATCCAAGTTTTTCTGCCTAGTTAACTTTCTTTTTCTAATCATGTTTTTTCCTTTGTCATATTTTATCTTTTAGTTCTTTTTCTAGTTTTTGTTTTTCTGCTGTAAATGTACATCATTGCCCATCTGTACTGGAGAGTGCTTTTGATAAATGTTGAGCCAGAACAATCATAGAAAATTTTGATACCGCCGCCAGGCAGTGATATTTGAGTAACGAAAAAACCGTCTTTTGTGTATAGTACACGATTAGCATAGAATGTTGCTTGTTTGTATATTTTGAGTAATTTATCCCAGAACTAATATATAGAGGTTCTGTACTTTTTAATATATTTTTTCAGAAAGAAACAAATAATAATATATTATCTAATAGAAAGTATTTATTCTCTGTTGAAATAGAACTACTGGTCATGGTGAAGAATTTCTGTGATTGTATTCTGGTCAGACATTGGTTAATTGTTCCTCTTGATGGGGTGTCCAACCTATCATGCCAGGTGCAGTGTCTCCAGTGAAATGGTTGAAGCTGTGTATTAACCCTTAAAGCGGCGAATAAACCCAATGGTCATTTTCATTCTAGAATAAAACCAATATAATTGCAAATTCATATCTACATTTTGCCTGTAGTGTTTTAACATAGCGGACAGTGTAGATCAAAGATCAGGCTGCATGTTTTGTGCAGCCTGATCTTTATCTACACTGGCCGCAAAGGCAACTATATTAGTGAAAGGCACTTTAAGGGTTAATGATATTTCCATTTCTCTTTCCATCATTACTAGTGATTGAAAGTCAAATATCCTAGTTACTTACATTGTATCTGTTTACTAAACAAGGACACTGTTTTATGATAGTAGGGAAGAAGGCTTTTTTTAAAAATGTCGAAATAGAAGAAAATTCTTGTTGTCAAAATAGACGAAAATTCTTGTAACTGCCATTTTCTCCTTTTCTCGTTATTTTTTTACACTCACCAAGATAAATTGTTTGTGAGCAATGTTAAACAGTTTGTATGCAAAATTTAATACTTTTAGGTGGACACATCTATAGTTTTGTCATCTAAGAAAGTTTAACAAGTTCATTTCTGTACAAAATATATGAGCCATGCTCCGGCAAAAGACAGCTTAATGCATCTCCATGATCCATGATAACAAGCAATTTATCACATAATTGTAGATCCATGAAATCAAATTTTCTCCAACAACTGACTGAATCATGGGGTATGCTGGTCCCTTTGACATGCGTAAAATTGACTAGTAGCAGAGAGTTAAGGCACAGGTCCGCCTGCATGGACTGCGCATGCTGACCTGGGTTGGTACTTTTTGCAGATGCATTAACCATTTACCACACAATCCCGACTTTTAGCGACCCTGAGAGGGAAGCCTTTTGAAAACATTGTGGGAAAAGGAGAAAATGCTGGTAACCGGCATTTTCTCCTTTTCCCACAATGTTTTCTAACCTTTCAGAAACAAATGAAATCATTTTAGCTACATTTTATTTTTTCGTCTGCAAATGCTCTCAATTTGGACCAGTCCAAAATATTGTCGTTTGGTAAAGAGTTAAGGCCCTTTTCCAAAAACACTGCTCCTTTAAGTGTTGTCTGGGTTTTCCTTTGTCAGGACAAATTAATGGAAGGGACGTAAGCTACTTTGAAATCTACAGAACACTGCAGGAAAAGTATAAAACATTAACCATGCTGATTGTTAGGGCCATATTTTCAAAATGGGATCCAAATTTTATTTACAGTTAGCATACTGATGGGTTGAATGCCTCATTGCAACAAAGGATATGCATAACAATACTGTAACCATATGTGTGGCTTTGCTTGAAAGTAACATGCTTGAGTAACTATAAATGAGAAAATTGAAGTTAGATTTAAAAAAAGATACCAAAAATTGGTGCTATTCGTATGTACAAATCGTAGATTAGGTGTTTTAAAAATTCCAGTACCTCTTTTCTTGTATAATCCCTATAACCATTATGTTAATTTGAACAAAAAAAGACAAACTGTGATAGTTCATTTTGTATAGAAAACACTATCCCTTATTTCTCCATTGGTGTATTTAGAAATAGAAGATACAAACCTATGCAAACCCAGTATCTATTACCCAGTCATATGTATCCATCACTTTCTATTAATACCAGTATATCTATTGTGTTTAAAACCTTTCCTGAAACAATCTGGTGGTCAACAGCCCTATAGAGGTATTTTGGAAACATTGTGGGAAAACAAGAATATGCTGCTTACCGGCATTGTCTCCTTTGCCCTCAATGCTTTCTGTGCTATTAAAGACAAATTACACCATTAAAACTACATTTGATTGATTGTCTGCAAATGATTTCATTTTGGACATGTATAAAATTCAGTCAACTAGTAAAGTGTTGAAGCAAGAAGAGTTGGTCATAGTTTGCCATGATGAACTGAATAGAAGATCAAGTTGGGCTTTTTAGAAATTTTTTAATAAAACAAAAGACTTACTTTCTACAGGGAAGTGCGTGTCTGTTACAAATATTTCTATGTCATTTCTAATGTGTGCTTTGTAATGTTGACTGTATGGGGTTAAGGGTTCACACGAAATATACAATACTCAACAAAGCTTGTTTCAAAATTATCCAAAAAATGGTGCGTTTTGTATGTCATTTTGTCAAGCAAGTTTTGCAGGATACATTCAGAATCACTGAAATATGTTTCATCAAGAGTTTTTGAAATCACAGTGTTTGAATTACTGTTTAAAACTATCAAGAAGATTGGAACTCTCAGGTGCTTCAGTGGACAGTGTAGATCAAGATTAAGGCAAAACAGAGCAAGCAGTCTGATCTGAAAGCACACACAACTTTGATATTTTGTGAGGTACGCAAAGGACATGATCATTTTGTGAGATAATCTTTGCAAAAGATCTTGATATTTCAACACATGAGCCTATACTGAAAGTATCCATTAAATTTATCTAACATAGATTATGATAATATTCTGATAATCTTTTGGAAATTAACCCTTTACCACACAATCCTGAGTTTAAACGACCCTAGGGAAAGGGCCTTCTGAAAACATTGTGGGAAAAGAAGAAAATGCTGGTAACCAGCATTTTCTTCTTTTCCCACAATGTTTTCTACCCTTTGAAAGCCAAATTTTATGTTTTGAGTAACATTTAATATATCGTCTGCAAACACTTTCAACTTTGACCAGTTCAAAATTTTGTTGTTTGGTAAAAAGTTAAGCAAGAGCTAAACAAGAGCTAGGACTGTGTGATGGAAGTCTTTGAATCCTATTTTATTTACATGTTTGTATGTATACCTGAGAGGGACTCTTGTGTATATACAGTAACCCTGATTACTTTAAATGTGGCTCAAATGATAGGTTTTGTGTCCGAAGCACAAGAAAACAATGTGGGAAAAGAATAATGTATTGTCTACTTTTTCTACAGTTTTTGAAAGTATTCTTCAGGATGATAAAACTTATGTTGAAGAATTATTTTTAAAAAAAAAAAGATCACTCATTTTGAACAGAAAGATAAATTCAAGCAATGCCTCCTACGTCTCAAGCAATGGTCATGTTTCTATCTCCAAATGTCAGTAGTTATTTCAAACAGATCTTCTTATTTCCAAACAGCTTTTTCATATGTAATTGTTTATGTCAAAAGATGGATATTCTTTCTGACCTAGTTTGGTCCATAGGTATATATTGGATATGCACATATATTGGCCTATTACCATACAAATACACATTTGTATGCTTCTTCCGTGGCCAGCTTTTGAAAGCACTGGTAGAAAATGCACTTCCAATCAGTCGCTTTTTGTCTCACAATGTTTTCCATTTCCATAGAAAGACCTTTTCCTTTTCTTTAGGTATATATTTCCTTATAGCCACATGTTCAAGGTTACTAGTTGTTCTAAAAATATCCCGTCTGTTAATTGGGTAAGGAATGACCTTTTCAGATCAAAGTCTACCACATGTACATACATACTGCTGCCACTTACAGGTGAATTTGTCTTCCAAAAGTTTTCAGCAATAAAATATTTGAGTGATGCTCTGGCAAAAGGGTGCTTAATGCATCTCTGTTATGCTTCATACCAAGCAAGACATACATAGAAAGTGATTTATAAAATTCATTTTGTTTAACAATCAACTGTATCAGAAGGTGAACTGGTCCTTTGACAGATAGGGAAAAGTGGCCAATAGGGAAAAGTTTTGCCCATGTCAGCCTGCATGGACATGCACAGGCTGACCTGGGTCGATACTTTTCACAGATGCATTAAGTCCCCTTTTCTCAGAGCAGTCCTTGTTTCTTTTGTGATTATTATCAGTTTTAGTGTAAGCAAAGAAGTGTCTGGGTCACCAAACTGACACAACTCTTGATTTCAGATTTTATCTTCACTGATCCTAGTATGGTATTGGGACTTTGATTGTACTTAACTTTACTGACATCATGTATGAAAAAAAAACTTCTGAAGGATTAAAACAAAAAAAAAAATAAAGGCACAATAACTGAACGATACTAGACATTGGATTAGCAGCTAAATTTACTCGTGAGTAAAAAATGCAAAATTGCTTCTTAACTCTTTACCACACAATCACGACTTTTAACAACCGTAAGAAAGAAAGCTTTTGAAAACATTGTGGGAAAAGGAGAAAATGCTGGTAACCAGCATTTTCTTTTTTTCTACCAATATTTTCAACCTCAGCCATTCCAAAAATAAGTTTTTTAAGGTCAGAGTTATTTTGTGGTCTGCAGGTGCTTTCAATTTGGACATATCTAAAACTTTGTTGTTTGGTAAGGAGTTAATTTTGATAACTATCAGTAAAATCCTTCATATCCCGACATGGGAACCTCAGTGTAGACAAAGGATATTTTATACAGCATATGTAATCCACCCTGTATCAACAGTTTAACGGAATCTTAAAGTTCATAAAATGTTTAACAGTATATTCTGTTTAACAGTATATTCTATATGTAGACCTATCTAGTTTATTAAGGTATATAAAAAGTACTTTTTAATAAACTTTGTAAAGATTTTTGTCTTAAAAAGGAAGCTTTTGAGTTTTCTCAAAAGTCTATTTTATGCATTTTTTTTTACCTTTTTGGGGATTTTTTTTGTGCATGTAAATAAATTTTAATGTTGTTAGATTTTTCAATGTTTTGTTTCCCTACCAACTTATCTACCTGTCAGAAAGCACCTTTTAGAGTTATCTGCCCCTAAGTGCAATAAGATTTTTCCAAAGGATATGTGTGATCCTACGCTTCAGCCAACCATTGATTGCTACAGTTAAATTCCAGTTCTTCTCTTTTTGTCATAGGAATATCCACCTAAAACAGAAAACATTTTTCAAGACAGATCTAACTTACAAAATGTGGAGTGTTTGATTAGACTTGAATCACCAGTAGCCTTTTGCTGCCTTCAGCCATTAAAGAAGTCATAACAAGAGAGGCTTCTTTAACTCTTATTATAATACATACACTTACAGATCCGAACTATAAAAATAATTGTCACCATGTTGATTATAGACAACGTTTCAAACAAATTGACTCAGGAGAAAATGTGAATTGGGCATATATTGAACAGACCTTTCTTTTTAAACCAGGAAAACAACAAAAAAAAAATTTGAACTATTTGGCCGAGAGACCAAAGGAAAGAAGGTTGAACATTCTTTTCGGGTTTAAAGCTTGAAATATGCCATAAAAAGCCTCAGAAAAAGTAGGTGTTGGGCAGCAAATGGTTGCAAATGTGTTAATGTTTGGTTTAACCCTTTCAGCGCCTTATGCCAAAGAAATGGGCTTTTGTGAACAATATAGATCAAGATCATACTTCACAGTCTGATCTTTGATTTATATTGTCAGCTTGATAGTCCAGCTTTTAAGATAAAAATCTTGGATTTTATTTTCAGCTTTTGAAAAAGGTTAAATTTAATTGATTGAGCCATGCTCTGTGACAAGGGGGGCATCTGCAAAAGGAATGGACCCATGTCAGCCTGTACAGTCTGTGCAGGCTGACATGGGGTCAAAACTTTCTGCTATGTGTAAATCTAATGCATGTTCTAGGACCATTCTACCCCTACATCCAGTCCATTGTTAAACTAACTGGATTTTTATGGATCCATAATTATATGTCTTGCGTGGTGCAATGCATTTCGGAGATGCATTAACCCTTTCCCAAACAACAAATTTTGGACTGGTCCAAATTGGAAGAGTTTGCAGACGACAATTTTGAATTTGATGAAAATGGCAGAAAGGTCTCAAAAGGAGTAGAAAACACTGTGGGAAAAGGAGAAATTGCTCGTTAGGGTTCCTTTTCCCACAGTGTTTTCAAAAGACTTGTACTGCAGACACGTGAAAACCAGGGCTTGTTTGGGAAAGGGTTAAGCTCCCTTTTGTCAGAGCATTGTTCATATGTATTTGGCGCTGAAAAGGTTAGCTTGGTCTTGGTAAAACGTTTCATCATTAGTGTATTTTCATGGCCAACATCTGGGGTTTACAAATTGTCATGTTTTTGATGTACAAAGATTTTTTTTTTCACTAGGAGACTTTTTGTATCTGTTTGTATAGATGTAGTGTTGGTGTAGAGTGGTTTTACTTTATGCTGGCCTACAACAAATTGTCACTGTTTGTGTGTGAGGTAGGCAGAGTGAATGAGCATGTTTTTCACTGGAATAGTGTCATCTCATCATCATTTTTTTTTCTTAAAAAATGAAAATGTCATTGATGGAATAAATGATTTGTTGAACAAGAACCAGTCTAGTTATCTTTTTACTTGAGTGCCCACCATTTTAGCTCCAATGGCCCAATGCTAGCGAGCTTATGTCATGGCCCTGTGTCCGTCATATGTCCATCCATGCAAAACTTTTATTTCAAACATCTCTGAAACTACATATCCAATTTTGACTAAACTTCTTAGAAATTATCATGCCATGGTTCTCTTCAGAATTTCTTCAAAGCATTTGATACCTGTAAAAACTCTGGTTGCCGTGGCAACAAAACGGAAAATTTTTGAAAATCTTTGAAATTCTTCTTGTTCCAAACCATAAGGCATAGGGCAACCAAATTTGGCATGTAGCTTCATCTAATAGACCTTTACCAAGATTCTTCAAATTATAGCCCTCGGGTCAAAATTGACCCAGCCCGGGGTTTTACACTTGTTTTACATGGGCTTATAATAGTAAAAACTTTAAAAACCTGGTTCTAGCCATAAGGCATTTGGGCTACCAAATCTAATGGACCTCTATCAAGATTCTTCAAATAGTCGCCCTGGTGCCAAAATTGGCCCTGCCCCAGAGGTTACAAGTTTTACATGGCTTATATTGTGAAAACTTTAAAACTCTGGTTGTATCCAACCATAAGGCCAAGGGCTACCATATGTTGCCTCATCTAGTGGGCCTCTACCAAGTCAGTTAAAATTTTAGCCCTTGGGTTAAATGTGGCCCACATGGGCAGTAACAAGTTTTAAGGAAAAAACTTAAAAAATCATCTCGTCCTTAAACACAGACCTAGGGCTACCAAATTTCGCATGTAGCTTTATCTGGTAGACCTCTACCAAGATTCTTCAATTTATAGACTTTGGAACAAAATTGGCCCCACCCCAAAATTACAATCTTTACATGTATAGGCTTATATAGTGAAAGCTTAAAAACTCATCCTGTCCCTAACCGTTAGCTACAGCTGTAATATGCGAGAATTATCATTTTGTAGGCCTGTTCTAAAATTTTACAGCCATAGTGTCAAAATTGACCCCAATCCAATCAATGGGTCATTGATTTAATATGTGGATTTATAGTGAAAATTCTTTAAAACTTTCTCGCAGCTAAACAGAAACCTTTGGGCTACCAAATTTGGCACATAGCTTCATCTTTTGGATCACTTCTGAATTTGTTCAAAATTTCGCCCTGGGATCGAAAATAGCCTTGCGTCAGGGGTCTAATGTTTTACACGGGCTTTATACTGAGGAAACTTTGAAAATCTGACCTAGACCTGTATTATTTGGTATGTGGCTTTATTTTGTGGACCTCTACCAGGATTCAAGTAATTATTGCTTTGTGGTAAAAAGTGGTCTCACCAATTGGTCAATACTTTCACATATGCTTTTATAGAGAAAACTTTGTCTTCTTGTTCGAAAACATTTGGCCTACAATTGTAATGTATGGTATGTACGGTTTGTGGGTATAAACCAGTGGAGCAATACAAGGCCATCATTGCCCTCTTGCTTTGCTCACTTTATCACGAAGTGCTCAAGGTGAGCTTGGCTGACAGTTCTGTGTCTGTCCTGCATCTTGTGGGTGTCAATTATTACATTGTGTGTACTCTAAAGGCAACATTTTCTGTCCAGTACCCTTGAATCTTTGTCGGAATGTTTAACTCGGTAACTTGATAATATGTCAGACAAGATCGAAATTCGATAAATGTGGGTCCAAAAGAATGTTACTGGATCAAATCTTATAAAAGGGTTATGTGAGTGAACTCTAGAGATTACCATTTCAGCTTATTGCTTATGATTGAGTGAATGGTGTTTTACGCCACTTTCAACAATATTACAGTCCTATCAAGGCAACAGTTCACATATTCATGTACTTCCTGGATTTCACCAGTACAAGGATTGGGCTCTGTTTAACCCTTTCCCAAACAAGCCCTGGTTTTCACGTGTCTGCAGTACAAGTCTTTTGAAAACACTGTGGGAAAAGGAGAATTGCTCGTAACGAGCAATTTCTCCTTTTGCCACAGTGTTTTCTACCCTTTTTGAGACCTTTCTGCCATTTTCATCAAATTTAAAATTGTTGTCTGCAAACTTTTTCAGTTTGGACCAGTCCAAAATTTGTCATTTGGGAAAGGGTTAAATGTTTTGTCCACGGACTCTCCCACGAAAAACCAAGTGAGCCCTGCAGGTCACGAATCCCACACTTTACCACTGAGACATGCAGGACCCCCAATAGTCATGAAAGTTGGTCAGAATGTTTGTCATGATAATTTTGCAGACAAGTTTGGAACTGGTTCTAGTCGGGTCAACAAGAAGGTGACTGGAGTAATTCTTATATAATTAGATAAACCTTGTGTACATTTTAACGGCCTATCCAATATCTATGAAAGGTCACTGGGACAAATCATAGAGAAATTTGTGAGCACTGCAGAGGCCACATTTCAATCCCATACCCGTGAAACATGACATTGGGTCATGCGAGTCAAAATGTATTTCACTAGGACAAATCTTAAAGAAAAGGCTCTCCAAAGGCCACATTTTCAGTCTGATACTCGTAATTGTTGATCTTAATGTTTGTTTTGATACTTTTTCTTTAACAATTTTGAAATTGGGCTAGGTTTGGTAAAAAGCAGGTTACTGGGACTAATCTTAGAATAGCTTTGTGTGCACTTTAAATGCCACCCTTTCAATCCAGTATTCATGAAAGTTCGTCAGAATTTTTGTCTCGCGACATCTTGCACTAGTTAGAAAAACGGTCATACTGGGATAGGTCACTGGGACAAATTTTATAGAACCCTTTTTTGCACCCTAGACACCTTTTTTTCAGCCCAATACTCATGAAACTTGGTCAGAATGTTTGTCTTGGTAATATTTTTGACAAGTTCAACATTGTGTCATGCGGTCAAAAAGTGGGTCACTTGGACAAATGTCAGAACACCTTTAGATGCTGCATTTTCAATCCAATACTTTGTGACAAATCTTATTGAAAGTTTTAGTGCACTCTAGAGGCAACATTTTTTGTCCATTAATCATGAAAGCTTGTCAGAATATAAATTTTGTCTTGATAATATCCCAGAGTTTCATCATTGGGTCACGTCACATAAAAAAAAATAAAACACGTCACTGGGACAAATCTTAGAATCTTGCATTCTAGAGACCATATTTTTTGTCCAATACTCATCAAACTTGATAGGAATGTGTGATGTTGTTTGGGCCACACCAGGTCAATAAAAAGGTGGCTAGAATAAATCTTAGAATAAACATGTGGTGCTCTCCAGAGGCCTAGTTTTTAGTTTAGTCTCTTGCTCATGGAAGATGGTCAGAATGTATGGCTTGAAGATATTTCTGACTAGTGAAAATATGGGACACGTAGAAGTCAAAAAGTAGGTCAGTTGGAAAAATCTTAGAAAAACATTATAGGTACTCTAGAGGACGTATTTTCATTGCAGTATACATAAGAATGTTTACCTTGAAAATATCTCTTACAAATCCGAAACTGGGTCATGTCAGGTCAAAAAGTAGGCCAAATCTTGGAGAAACCTGAGCTCTCTAGAGGCCACATCATCAGTCGAATACTAATGAAGGTTGGTCAGAATGTTTCTCTTGATGATACCTTCGTCGAGTTTGAAAACTCACGCTAGACCAAAAAGTAGGTCACTGGGACAAATTTTAGAGACCCCTTGTGGACACTCTAGATAGGCCAGTCAGTGAAACAAAAGACCTAGAACTATCTGCTAAAGAATTTCTAAGTACACCTGGCGAAAGTATTGAGTGAGATATATCAGCCACGAAAAATCCTCAAATTTTGCTTTGCAGATAAAAAGAATTTTATATCTAAAGTTAGCTATTTTCATCATTTCGAAAATGGTCCAATTGTGCTACCGTACCAGTAGAAAATATCACACGTCACGTACCTATTCATATGACGTCATAATAAGTGTAATGGTTACGCCCATATGATCTTTTAATAAAAATGCGAAACAGGTGATTCAGGATTGTTCTAGGTAAGTTCTAGGTAAGTTTTAGGTAATTATACGTAGAATAAAGATTGAAAACACACATTAAATGTAGTATAACATGCATTGAAGTAGCACTCGCCGATCTGCCAACAATCAGCTATGAATAATGTCAACACCAGCGAGGTTTTCACGATTAAATCATTTCAAATTTAATCAAAATGTATTTGTCGAATATGTTGAGTATTAGTAAGATATCAAACTGATGTCACAAATTCACTTAAAATTTCGTCAGTTTGTTAATTTTCCTTAAAATATTCCTTAAAAAATCATAAATGGTATGCAGTAGATTTTTCAATCTACGTATGCGGGGCATGAATTAGTCCTATTTATAAGCCCCTACGTACGTTATTTTTCATTCTGACATTCATCGTGTACGTAGGGTCTTATCGGCTCCTTCATAGTTTCCTTTAGCAAACTCCGACATCGAATTTTGTCGCTGTTTGAACAGCAAATTTGGATACCTTCAAGTGAACTTGTTCAATTAAATTTACATCAGAAGTAAGATAAATGAATAATTTCTCGATTGAAAAAGGATATTTGTCCAAAACTTGCCTATTTATGAGCTAAATCCATTCCGATTCAACACCACTCTGTTTTGTTATGAATTGCCGTGGAAGAGATATGATTGTTCCGAATGAAACGTCATGTGCGGGTCAATGCAACTTACAGAATGGTATTATGTCTTTTTTTAAAACGAAATTTTGTTCGCTTCGGTCTTGTTTGATCATTGTAATAGATTTCGTTCATAAACTTAACGTCAATTCTTATTTGTTATGCAACCGTCTGCATGACTGAAAAACATGGCGGCGACTGTGTCGGCAATCCCACTTGCGAGTGATTTTATTGAATTCTGAATGAATCTGCTCATTATTTATCAAGACAGCGGCTGAATATTTTCAAAAAAAGTTCTTCCTACAGGTAAATGAAGTTCTCTTTCGTTATAATACTGGTTTTAGAGAGATCGGATTTGCTACATTGAACTGAATGGGACCCGTTTAGACGTTACATGCAATAAGAAAAATAAAATGTGAAATGTCCGATGATAAATGTTGAAAGGTAAATAAGCATGTATACGTCTAAATATTTGGACTAGGCATGAATATGACAATTACCAACAGCTACAGTAGTGGCCATAAATATTTCGCCATAGTCCGAATCCTCACTGACTGACATGTATTTATAACTTTACTTTTTTGTGGCTTAAAAATGATGCTCTATTTAGAAACTTAATGAAATTAAAGCTAAATTTCTTTGACATTGAAATACAGTCTATATTTTCAGAGTCGATACAATTGTAGTAATTCTTGCAGAAGACTTACCTGTTCTCCTGCTGGACATCCGACAACAGGATGGCAAGTCCTAGTTGAATCATGACACAGATTTTGACGTCTTCCGAGTTTGCACGTCTTGTTCGTCTATATCTTGAAACCGGAAGCGGCGATGACAGGACGGTTCCCATCTCATATAAAAACGATTCATACCAGTCAAATTCCCCGATTCAAGGTACGGGTACTCGGTTCAACTGATCTATAACTACCACACAATGTAATATGACAGCAATGAAGCTGTTTAAAAACTGATCGATATTTCGAATAAAGTTTTTCAAATGGACATCAATGGCAACGTCGCCAAAAATGAACAGAAAAATTGTACTGTTTCACCCACAGCTAACCCCCAGGACTCTTAAAGGTCTTTTGTTACAACAATAACGCCTTTCTTCCTGGGTGACTTTATTAAAGTCATAGGTTATATTCCATAAAAAACTGAAATAAACATAAATACAATACATTGTAAAAAAAGACTTATTCATGATTCTTTCCCAAAGATAATGTTAGCTTCACATCTGAGGAAAAGCATTTTGGTAAATGTAGATATTGCTCTGGATAAGCAATCTCTCCACCTTCCACAATGTTTTCTACTTATATTATCATATAATACAGCTGAATGTTTTCAAAGTTGAATTCCCAAATAAAAATGAAATCAATTGTGACGGTGTAAAATGATAATAAAACAAGAAAGCAATTTAATGATAAAGGTAGCAACACCACACCTGATTGGTTTCACAAAAATTGAGACAAAGGATCAAATTGCTCTGGCCAGAGTAATCTGCCCCTTTGTATCAAAGCATAATACTAAACAAAGTCTATTACCAATCCATATGTGAAGAAATTTTTACCTTAACCAGGTATCGAACTCGTAACCACTTGGTCATGAGTCAGATACGCTAACCACAGAGCTACCTGGGCGGGCCTATGTAGCAAAAGGCATACAACAACTCGATACAACATACACTAGTAGAATAGTAAAGCTATTCATGCACAAGATGCCCTTGCTCCACAACGTTTACCATTATACTGCTTTATAAATGAAACAAAATTCCATACAACAATAAAACCCCACACATTGCCATTTCAAAGTTGATTTCAGCTTAAAGAAAACACCATAACGGACAGTGTATATCAAAGATCAGACTGTATGTTCTGTTCAGTCTGATCTTGTACTATAGTCTCCAAAAGATGAATCCATGGTCCCGAACGGCTGGATAAGGGTTAATACTCTACATATACCTTTTAGTATCAAAGGCTTCAACAGTAAATAGTTTGAATGAAATGACGTCATCATAAAACTGAAATCGCTATCAAAATACACTTATTCGTGTCCGACGACAAAACCTGACAATTATAAGAATTTGTAGAAGTGTTTAACAAACAAGAATTGCAATAATTACCCTATGTACCACTGTAAGACAATACATAACAGACTAACTCAATTTGGAATTTTCTCTTCCATACAGTGCTTCCATATTGTTTGTAAACACACGTGCAAAATGGTGATCATCAGTCAAGGCAGATAACTCTGGCAATACTATTGCATACACTTTAAGTTCTAAGGGAGATAACTCTATTGAGCTGTCAACGAATCAGCAAAAGAGAGTTACATCTCCCGACACTTACAGAAATCTCAGACCCATGCAGCGAACATGCGCAAGCTAAATATGATCCATCACAAAAATAATACTACCAAGTTTTAGGGGCTACAAGTTTGACGTCATGTGATGAAAAATAATAGCATTAGTGCAAATTTTATAGCCCCGGTAACCTGGCCTTCTATGTATAGTTTTCGTTATGACTGCATGATAAGAAGCAGCGTAAATTCAATTTCTTGCACACTGACAAAATGCATTTTTAAAGTCAACTGTAACTCGGAATTGAATGGAATATTTATGGCCACTGACTGTAAGTGAAAAGCATGTCATTAATAGTTTAGAATTAATATTTTAAAGTAATATTGTAAAACATTTCATTCAAAGAGGTGTTCAGTGGGCAGATGTTGTAAGACGACGTTTTACTAAGGCAGTTTACCATCTGGAGTGCAATGTACATTTTAGAACAGAGAAAGGCATCCGTGGGGCACATTCATAAGGCCTATACAAGGGCCGATTTATAAGTTGTGAGCACTGTATATGTAAGGGTTTGACTTTTGGTGGTTATGTTAAAGGTTTTTGCTTTTTTTCAACATAATGTCCTTCACTATCCATACACTTTTGCTAGAGCTCTATGTTTAAGGGCCTAGATGACACTTTTAACAAAGACCTTTTCTTGACCGTTAAGAAAGTCCTCAGCTGCATGTATGACGTCTCATCTGACTGAAACTTTGGACCGGTAATGGCTTTTTTTTTTCACTAATGGAAATAGTGAAAGTCTGATGGAGCGAGATCAGGCGAATAAGGCGGATGATCAACCAATTCAAAACAACAATCGTTAATGCCATCCATGGCAATGACAGACTTGTGAACAGGGGCATTATCCTGGTGGAACAACACACCTTTACCGAATTTTCCACGGCGCTTGAGTTTAAAGTTTTCTCTTAACTGCCTGAGAAGTGGTGCATAATGTGCCCCTTTTGCTGATTATCTACCATCAGAATACCGTCAGCATCCCAGAAAACCAAGGCCATAATCGTTCCAGCTAATAGAACAGTCTTTGCCTTCTTTGGCGGGGTTGAACCGGATTGGTTCCATTGTATAGACTGTTGTTTGGCCGCTGAGGTAAAATGATGAACCCATGTTTCATCCATAGTCAGATCTCTGCAAAAAGTTGGCAGGATTTGCCTTTACTGCAAAAAGTTGGCAGGATTTGCCTTCAAAAAAAGTCTGTCTGCTGTGCTTCTAAAAGTTCTGCCAGATTTCTTGGTAGCCACTGGGCTGAGAGCTTTCTCTTAGCAAGATGTTCCGTAAGAATGGAATGTAATCTTTGCTGTGAAATCCCCACGGTACTGGCTGTATACTCTGTATATATACAGTGTCTCTCTGTAACTCGCCTGTTAGCAATAACAATATCGTGGGCTTTACTGACCATTTCTATGGTTGCAACAGTGATATACCTTCCAGGACGGGGCACCATACGAGCTCAAGGCTCTGCCTGTCATGATTAAATTTCGCCACCCACCTTTTCACTGTAGTATGTGATGGAGCATCATTCTCTAGTGTTGTTACCATATCAGTACGGATATCCTTATGTTTCTTATGCAAATATTAAATCACTTCTCTTCCAGCAATTTTGACTACATGTATTTCGCAAAGTCACTTGTTTGTTTCTTCCTTGACATAAACTTTAACTGATTAAATGACACCAGCTTTCGTGTACACAACCTTAAATAGTAGGGAATAGTAGGGCTAAAAAATACATGTATCCCTGCGTAACTCCTTCAATACAAGTCTCACAACTCAGCCCTATACATGTATATAAGAAGTGCCTAATGCAACTTTACTTTTGAGTCCACCATACTCACTGTAACTAATTAACGTTGATATTTAAAGCTATTTGTATGTATTATTTCTGTACAGTTGGTGTCGCCGTTTCAGCTCTGCTGGAGAGGAGCTTATAGCAGCGTTTCCTTTGTCTATCCGTCAGCCTTTTGTCCTAATTACGGGGTAAAGTTTGACGGATCTTTTTGTTAAATTTGCACATTGTCTTAGATATTATCAATAGCTTGAACCATTTTTTTTTTAAAACTCAAGAAACATAATTTACATTTGTTGTTGTGATAAGTATTTCCATCCGATTCTTTTGAAAATTGCCTAGAGTATATGTATTATCAAGGAGATTAACCCTTTCCCAAACAAGCCCTGATTTTCACGTGTCTGCAGTACAAGTCTTTTGAAAACACTGTTGGAAAAGGAGAAATTGCTCGTAACGAGCAATTTCTCCTTTTCCCACAGTGTTTTCTACCTTTTTTGATACCTTTCTGCCGTTTTCATCAAATTTGAAATTGTCTGCAAACTCTTTTAATTTGGACCAGTCCAAAATCTGTCGTTTGGGAAAGGGTTAAGCCTTTTGAAAATGAAGAAAATCTATTCACCAGTTGAGCAAAAGTAGTAATTTGATGACTTATTTTCCACTCAACAAAGTCAACAATCTTGATTCCATTTCTTTGAAATTTGCAGGGGTTATTTATAACAATGAGTACTAAAACCGTATCAAATTTGGCTCGATTTCAAAACACGGATTTTGAGAAATTACACTGCTGTTTTCTTTTTTTGATCAATGCACACTTAATATGCTGCCTTAATGCTGTCTCCCTGACTGCAGTTGTTTATGGCCTCGTCTAAAACCCCCAAGAGTGGGTTGTTTTTGTCTCTTTTTTTGCATCATGAGTTCATGATATATGCTAGAAAATAATCGAAATTTCCAAAAGTCTGTTCGGATTTTTTTCTTTTTCTTTTTTTCGTTGGAAGGGAGTGTCTGCCTTGTCTACGATACTCCAATGTTCCTTTAATCCTAAAATGATACATTAGGGCTTACTGTTATCTAACAAGATAGATATTTCATTCATGGCTTAGGACTTACAGTCCGAAGCAAAATTTCCGAATACTTTATAATGTTTATTTTAAATTATGGATATATACATTTCAGTAACTGCCAGTAGAGCGATTCAGGCCATCATGAGCCTCTTGGGTTAATTATTTATACGTATGTTTTATTAATTCCATTCATAAAAGTCCATCAAAGCGGAAATAATGTGGAAAAATGGCAATATCTTGAAGTGTAAACATGTATGTAGTACATAATCTTAGTAAACATCGGTGGGTGGGGTAATATTACACGTGATTTCTCCAAATCTTTCTAATTTTGACATGGCCAATTCGAAAAGAACTGTTTACATGTACCTAACGACCAATCAACTGAGTGTCAGTCCTTGCTACATGCATCTACCGACCAATCGACGTATCCACGGTGTAGGACCGGAAGTATGCATTATATGTGACATGGGATTCTGTACACATTCGGCAAACCTCGGTGATCCCCTGGGCTGTATCACATAGCTTGATATACAGCTAAACGGTACATTTCTTCGCCGGAAGTACACCGCTTTACACTCAAAAAAATGTAAGGCTCTTGTTAAAAAAGAAAACATTATTCAAAATTTTCAATCGATATCGTTCTAAGAATATTTCCATCGGCAAACATTTTGTACATTCATTTTTAAGCGTGGTTTATCAATTCCGTTAGGAGCTTTCATCGACAGATCGATAGATGCGGATAACTTCACCATGGTTGTTCATGTCGTTGCTAATCGATCTACATGGGCGCCACCATGTTTAAAATCATGTGATTGGCGGTTCAGAATGGAAACCTCCTGTATACAAATGAAGTTAGATGTAGTTACGGAATCGGCCGAGTTGTGACTAGTGATTCTGTACAGTGACGGTCTGTCACTTGGATGTTAAGAATTGTGTTCACACGGCAAGTCAAGCTAGTGTTGTTTTCATTTATCTTGATATAAAATATTCATATCCACTAGTAGTTAACCTCGCCTCTTTAGTCGCTGGAATTTGTTCTTTGTCTATATAAACGATGCCATCATCTCGGAGGAGTCAATTTTCAGAATCAATCAGGCGTATACATACCTGTTGTGTAATATTCTCGGTGGAGTTTCTATTTTTAGCAACGGGATCAAGAATGCGTGACATAGATCGAGCAGACGATATCCGATGACAGCAGGTTTGTCCAAACAGGGTGAAAAAAAAGGATTGTTGGAGGAGATGATTATTTTATGGTGTAGCACGGTCGATAGCTTCAAAAACAGGGTGACAAAAGGCCTTCTCTTTGTAATCTCTTTCCAGCAACTGCGAAGGACACTGAAGAAAGTCAGTCTATTTTTTAACCAGTGAGTTCAACAATCGTAACGATCTTTCTCGAGCAGACGAATTCTAGAGATCGGCTGCGGTGTGGAAAAGGTTTTCAGAAGCAATTTAATCTGTTGCCTACAACTATGCGCTGGACAAAGGGGGGGGGGGGTGTTACAAATCTCTCTCTCTCTCTCTCTCTTTCGATTTCATCATGTTGTACAATGCATAATCGCTGTCTCTCGGTCTGTTTCTCCAATAGGTCACAAAGTGACAATGTGAACATGGACTGCATATAATTCGAGTCTAGACATACCCTCTACTATCCGATGAAATGCCGTAATTATCCAGTTATAACTATACTGACGTCCACAAAAAACGCCTCATCGAAAAAGTGCAGTAACTTTATACATAGCCATTATATTTATGTCATTTTTGTCCTCCGTATTATGTTCACTTATTTAACGTATCAAAACGTAAAAGTTTGCTTGCCTCGACGTGTGGACCAAAGCCATGACGTCACTGGCACGTTTTGCTAATGCGTCCCGTGCACTCTCTCCACGTGGTTCTATACGCCGACATTACACATGTGTATTCATTTATCGATCAGCAAACAAGTGGTCATCACTGTTTTTGAAAGTTTTAAATTTTCAAAATGCCAAGACTAAATAACGAAGAGAGAGAAAGAATTTTAGGCATGCTTGAAAGAGGACTTTCTCAAAGTCACGTGGCCAGGCGCTTTAACGTGTCAAGGTGGACGATAGTTCGTCTTGTACAGCGGGTAAACGCAACAGCGAGCGTTTCTGATAGGCCCCGGCCTGGTGCACCTCGTGTGACGTCTGTGTGGCAGGACAATTTCCTCCGTCAACGTTACGTACGTAACCGTTTCGTGACGGCGCAATCTACGACGTCAGTGGTTATAGGCAATCGCGGAAGGACTGTCAGCTGCAATACTGTACGGAGACGTCTTTTAGAGCGGGGAATTTCTTGCAGGCGGCCGTACTGTCGTGTGGTGATGACAGAGCGTCACCGTCGGGAACGTCGGCAATGGGCTCAAAACAACATCAGAAGATGTTGGCGAGATGTTGTCTTCAGTGATGAATCTCGTTTCATTCTTTCCAACGCCGATGGGCGTGTTCGCGTTTACCGTCGACGTAACGAACGTTACACGCGTAATTGTGTACTAGAGCATAACCGTTTTGGTGGTGGCGGTGTTATGGTTTGTCCGGCGATTAACTACACCTTTAAAACTGACTCGGTTGTCATAAATGTGAAATTACATGCTAGAGGGTATGTGGACCAAGTTCTTCGTCCTGTGGTCGTACCCATTTTCCAGCAACGTCCTGGTCTTACGTTTCAACATGATCATGCTTGACCCCACACGACTAGGCTCACCAGAAATTTCCTCAGGGGCAATGGTATTGATGTTTTGCCATGGCCTGCTCAATCTCCAGACTGCAACCATATTGAGCACATGTGGGACGTCCTTGGACGTCGTTTGCGTCAACGCAATCCACAGCCGCAGAGTGTCGATGAATTGACAAATGCTCCCCATGAAGAATGGGCTCGAATTCCACACTATCTGTTTCGTAATTTGTGTGGATCAGTGGGACGATGTCTTCAGGCTGTGATAGCAAATCAGGTTGGTCATACGTGGTACTGACGACAGTGTGTTGGCGAGTTTGTTTAAACGTCTGTTTCAGCTGAATGTCGGGCACTTAAGCTGAGGTATCAGGTGAAAAATGTCGAAATAGAGGTGAAAAATGTCGAAATATTCCCACAGTTTATTTCTAAAGTCCAGGAATCGTGAAATATATGTTTAGTTTAATAAATATGGATGTGCAAAGGCAGGTGAAGCGTTTTTTATGGACGTCAGTATAGTTATAACCCGATAATTTTACAAGTCCAGACACGTTTACAACAATCCTATAAAAGAGTGACTTTTTCCGATATTAACTTATTCTACAGCCAGATACTGTTGAGTGAACATCACTTTAAATCCATTAGCATTATTCAACGCCTAGCGAAAATACTACCAAGTGACGATTTTATCACGGTAAGAAATTAGTACTGGATTTTATGTAAAAGCGCTTTTAGCTCTTATCAACCAATCAGAAGACAGTTTCGGACTCTAGTCACACTGCAACAGTTAATCGATACCTGACAGCGGAGTAGATCGCATCGATTCAATGAATACAACAGACAATTTTTGTGACGTCTACACATACAGGTTTATGAAAGCTGAATGTTTACGTCGTCACACTAGAGTAACTTTGAACTATCTACAGTGCGCTGTATATTTTACCCTTTACCAATATTTTAATCCTTTTTGAGCGCAACGGTTGAAGAGGTGGGGGGGGGGGAATGAAAACAACAGCTTTGTTATTTACAAGTATTTACATACACATATTTACAAGATATCATTCAATGTCACTAGCACTGATCCAAGAATTAAATTTCTTGGGGTAATATTTCCATTTCACAAAGTATTGTTTATTTTGTCCGCTGCCTCTGGATTTCAATATTTTCTCCACTTTCCACGTTTGATCTGGATCGACAGTTATTTTCTGAAGTTCGGACTCATAGAACGTTCCTTTGATTTCTTCTTGTTGGAGGTCTCGAAGTCTGTAGATCGGTAGTATTCCTCTGTGGTACCGTTTGTAGACTTGAAACACTTCCCCGGAATATGTCTCGTCATAGGCTCGCGTGAATACATTTTTCAGATGATTGATACGCACATAGTCACCAATTTTATACTTGAAACGTTTCAAATCGGGTTTTGTCTGATTTTGCCTCGCGAAGTATGTGGAGAGTCGGACTTCTTCAGCATTGCTTTCTTTCACGGCGGCTGGAGACACCCCGATAGTTCTATGATAAGTCTTGTTATAACTTTCTGCTATGCTCTGTAGCACGGGAAGATACTTGTAATCATCCTTGTAGGTGAAGTAACGATAAAGCTTCGTCTTAATGGTCTTTATCGCTCTCTCCGAGGTGGAAGCCTTAGTTTCGTTTTGAGTCGGAAAATACCGCACATCGTTTTCTGTCATCAACGACTGCACCTTTCTTGCACGGAATTCTTGACCTGAAAAGATAGATAGTCGTGTCTATCATGAACTCTTGTAGAAACTAGATGGTATCTTATAAAATTCGTTGCAAACCATGCATACTGAAAATGCTACTATTTCATGGTCTGTTCCGCCGCTTTCAACAATTTTTTCAGTCACGGCAACTAAAAAATGCTAGGAAACCTTGAAGTATGTTATATGGATTATACCAATAGAAAAAACAAAGGTTGCCTACCTTTATCCGTCATCAGTTTAGCGGGAATTCTTCCAGTCGTTTCGAAAATGTCTTTAAAGGCCTCGGCTACTGCCTCTCCCGTTTTGGTTTTGAGTGGGCGTAACCAGATATACTTGGAGAACGTATCTATGACGAGAAGGATGTATTTGTAGCCATCATTCCATTCTTCGAATTTCACCATGTCGATCAGATCGGCCATCCACAGATCATCTTTTCCCGCACTAACCACGTGGTTTCTTTGAAAGCGTCTTCTGACGGGTTTATGTAGACTGTAGGATTCTTGGTTATGAAGGAATTTACGAATGCGATACATGCCAATATCGAATTTTCCTTCTTTTGTACCACGCTGTAGAGTTTCTGTGGTCCTGCAAAGCTTGCCAGGTGGGACGGGTCATAGTAAATTGTTTCTAAATAATCTTCCCACAGTGCCATGTCCGTTCACTGCCAGGTCACAAAGTATACTGATGGAACACTGTTGTTTAAGATACACTTATATCTGTTCATTGTCTGTTTCGTCGTCACTGTTATTCTCGCTCTCCTCATCGTCCGATATTTCTGTGTCAAAAAGGTCTTCAAAATTGCTTTTATTCTTGTTTATGACCCTTTTCACGGCTGAAGACAGACTGACTCCCTTCTCTCTCAGCAGATTGATTTGTCGCACGATGTTTTTGTGCACTGAACTGTCTTTCAGGGGGAACCAGTAAACTTCCAGTAAGGTTGTATATCGCTGGAAGAAATAGTTTTCCTCAGCCGGTTTCACACGATCTCTGGCCATGTCAGCAGCATCGTTCTCATTTTCTCCATCCGACAAATATCTATCGTATAATCTGTCGAATCTATCTTTGACTTCTTTCTTTGCCAATTTCAAGAGGTGGTTATAGGCTTCGTTATCTTCTATAGGCCCATCGTCTTCATCCGTGCCTTCCTCTATTTTCCTTTTCTTGGACTGTGTAGTTTCGGGGCACCACCCACGTTTAACGTGTCTCTGCACATCGTGAACGGTGTCGAATAAAAGTCCACAATCGTCACAAGCTTGACCTTTTTCAGCCATTATTTCTTGCTGCTGCTCTTCGATGTGAACAGCTTGAAATCCAACGTCAGAATGACTAGCTTCTGGATGACTGCCTTCTTTTATAGGTTCAATGGAGTGATGTGATTGGTTGTAAGCAGACCTTTCTGTTACCAGATGTTGGTCAGCCCATAGGACCTCACTTTTTAATATGTCGTTTTCGGGAGTGAATGGTTTTAAATCCACCAATAAATAGCCATACGGTTTCTTTGTAGCTTTTTCAAACATTTTCATCATCTTCTCGCTTTGACAGGGATACATTTGACGAGCCAAAGTCATCACGGATTGTCTGTCTACGGGGTTGTTAAAGAGTATAAGATAGTGGCAATTTCTTCTCTGAGTCGGGTCCTTCGAAGCAAATAGGTTCTGACTGATGGAAATGACAGACAAAGATTGGTGATGGGACCCCTCCGTAAATAAATCTGTCACTCGCTTGTCCTTTCCAGCTTCTGAGAACAGATCGTCTAATATCAATAGGTTGTTGATCCTAGGATCAAAGTAGTCGTCGTCTTCCAGATTTGATGGTATGCCTTGAATAAACTCGACTCTAGGAGACACAATTGTATGGATAAGATTGTACAAAGGCTGCCACCTTTTATATAACCAGACGATTCTCTGTATTTCCGGTTGAATTCTTGTTGCATTGTGGTAAAGAAGGTCTTTCACATAGGTCGTTTTACCGCAAGCTGAAACAGACAGAAAAAAGATTACAAAATGAAACAGACAGAAAAAAGATTACAAAAAAGGCTTTATTAGTCTTCAAGATTCACAAACATGCTCTAGATTAATGCTATGTTTAATTAAGCAGACTTGAAATCAACTTACATGTTGGCCCCGAAATCATCATGGTGAAAGGGTGGTAGAGCATCATATCTTGAGTTCTTCGCATAGTCCATGATACTCCCTGTGATTCTGGCGCTCCCGGCGCTCCCTGTGGCGCTCCCTGCGGCGCTCCCGGCGCTCCCTGCGGCGCTTCCGGCGCTCCCTGTGGCGCTCCCGGCGCTTCTTGAGGCGCTCCCTGCGGCGCTCCCGGCGCTCCCTGCGGCGCTCCCGGCGCTTCTTGAGGCGCTCTCTGTGGCGCTCCCGGCGCTCCCTGCGGCGCTCCCGGCGCTCCTTGAGGCGCTCTCTGCGGCGCTCCCAGCGCTCCCTGTGGCGCTCCTTGCGGATTTCCTAGCAACTTTTCTAGCATATGCTTGTTCCTTTTATGTCTTAACAAATTGTATTTACTACAAAATGTTTGACCGCAGTCTGTGCAGTGAATACTTTCCATGTTGACCTTCCGATGATTCGTGACTAAATGACTGAATCTATCAAAATTGTCGCTTTTATAGTGTTTCATAGGCCATGGACTAACCAATCGAAATGTGTCATTTCAGCCTAAACCAACCTTTGTTGAGACGTTGCTATAAATTACACTATTACAGATTGACAACTTCATTCGAGCTCAAAATATCAAAGAGAGAGATTCAAATCGTCACCACAGTGAGTATCATTATAATTTTGTAGTCTCGCCTTTTTCTTAGTCTCGCCTGGCTTTTCGTAAAAAAGTTAACAGTGCTACTAGACTTTTTGACTAACCAATCAAAATCTGTGATTTCAGCTCAACTTGCTGAGACGTATCTATATAAAGGGACTAAATTAAACAGCAGTCCCATTTGAGTTCAGTGTGACAGAGAGGGAAGAACGAAGTTCATAGGTTCCTGGCTAAAATATTCAAACAGTGAGTATCATTATAATTTTGTAGTCTCGCCTTTTTCTTAGTCTCGCCTGGCTTTTTTGCTGTCTCGCCTGTTTTTTGTTTATTCTTTTCTTGTCAGTATCTATAGCCACTCGGATTGTATAACCAATGTGCTATTGGAAGTTAGATCAAGTACTCATATTTGTTTCACTTTATGTATAGGTCCTGATCATGGCTTACCAGTGCGAAGAATGTGGGGCTAGTTTCCCAAAGCTTAGCCAACTTCTACAACACCGGAGAGCAGAAAATCACTGGAAGAAGTTTACTTGCGACATATGTGGGAAATGGTTCACCAGGAAAAATAATTTAGAAGAGCACAAAAAGAGACATGTAACTATGAACAGTGTGCATTGCGACAAATGTGGGCAAGTGTTCACTAGATCTGACAATTTAAGACGACATCAGCTACAGAAGCATCAAGTGGGAGGTGGACAAAAACGATCGGTAAATGACAGTGAAGAGGGTGGCCTTACAGTAAAGAAGTTGAAGAAGAGTGACGATCCTCGGCAATTTTATAGTATTAAAAAAATCAGAGAGCAACACATTGAAAAGTTTAGGACCAAGGCGTCCAGTTATAAGGTCAACTTTCAAGACATCGAAGTAACAGATAACGTATTATCGACTCTCAAGAAGCTATTTTCTGCCATATTTGAAGACTTGACAACTGGATCGAAGTCGGAAGATTTGCTACGACTCACAGTTCAGAGTCCTTCCCTGGATTATCCTATCGTGATACCTTTTGTGAAGATACCACATCTTACTGTCGACAGATTTATGGCCGAAATAGAGAGAGTTCTTCAGTCCAACGAGGATTTTGTTATCGATTCTGGTCTAATCATTGAAGTGACCCTTGTCGACATGCCCAATGGAGGTACTCGGAAGAGATGCAAGTTCGTCAATACAGAGAAATTTTTATACAGTAAAAAGTGTATTATCCGCATCCAGAACGACGATGACTTGTGCTGTGCTCGAGCTATTGTGACTGCCAAGGCTAAGATTGACCGACATGAAAAGTGGGATACAATAAGACGTGGATATGAGCTACAGGGTAAACTGGCAGCAGAGTTACATAAAAACGCTGGAGTTCCTGTTGGAAAATGTGGTATCGAAGAAATAAAGAAGTTTCAAGAGGTATTACCAAATTACCAAATCCATGTGTTGTCCCAGGAACATTTCAACGGGATCATATACAAGGGACCGGAAGCAGAGAGCATGATATACTTATATTTCCACGATAACCATTATGACGTCATTACTAGCATGCCGGCTTTCCTGTCAAGGAACTACTACTGTACAAAGTGTTGCAAAGGGTATGATCACAAAGAAGACCACAAGTGTAACAACGTGTGTCATGCTTGTCGTAAAGTGCACGATCAAAATATCGATAACTGGATTGAATGTGAGAAGTGTCGTCGATTCTTTCGTGGGCAACAGTGTTTTGACCTTCATATCAGAGTCACGCCAAAAGGCAATTCTACTTGTAAATCCATTTACCGATGCACCGACTGTGGGAAAACTGTGAATAGAAAAATGGACAAAAATCACGTGTGTGGACAGATTTACTGCCATATCTGTGAAGACTTTTATCAACAGGGACATCAATGCTACATGCAGCCTGAAGAACCATCATTTCAACAGCCTTTGTCATTTGAAGAAGAATTAGTGGACGAAATCGAGAACGCCAAAACCTTTATATTTTTTTATTTTGAATGTACCCAGGACGATCTAGTTCAGTGTGAAATAGGGTATACGCCTGATGTGTTTGGAAAATGTACACATTGTTTGAAACCTAGCTGTGGTAGTTATGAACATAAACCGAATTTGTGTGTGGTTCATAAAGTATGTTCGTTATGTATGGACAGAAAAGGTGTGTGTGAGAATTGTGGTGAAAGAGAGTATGTCTTCTCTGGAGAGAGCACACTCGATAGCTTTTGTCAATGGTTGTTTTCCGAAGAAAACTTTGACAGTACTGTATTATGTCACAATTTCCAAGGTTACGACTCCTATCCTATTTTGCAATATCTGTATAGAAATGCCATCATGCCTATGATTATTCTTAACGGTGCAAAGATTATGTGCTTGACTGTAGAGAGTTGCAAAATCAAAATGATTGACTCTATCAACTTCTTACCAATGGCTCTCGCAAAACTTCCAGCTATGTTTGGTTTTGAGGAACTGAAGAAGGGGTACTTCCCGCACCTTTTTAACAGGAAAGAAAACCAGTATGTAATTCTTGACAGACTTCCAGAACTTGCCTATTATAATCCTGACTCTATGAAGCCTTTTGATAGAGATAGGTTTCTGACTTGGTACAATAACCATAAGAATGACGAATTTGATTTTCATTAAGAATAATTGGCTTACTGTCGATCTGACGTGGACATTTTGAGGCGTTGTTGTTTAAAATTTAGAGAAGACTTCATTGAAATCACAGGTATTGATCCATTTGAAAAGTCTATCACCATAGCTTCGGCCTGTAATCTAGTCTTCAGAACCAATTTTCTTCAACCTGAGACCATTGCCTTAATTCCTCACAAGGGCTACAACCCTGAACAAAAACAATCAGTCAAAGCCTTACAATGGATTAGGTATATATCACATGTGCAAGGACATAACATACAACATGCCAAAAATGGCGGAGAAAAGACCATCGGTCCCTATCGCGTTGATGGATATTACGAAACTGATAACGGCCAAAAAGTTGTGATGGAATTCCACGGGGACTTCTGGCACGGAAATCCGACCATATTTTCAAGATCTACGGTCAATCCTGTCAATCAGTTGACGATGGGAGAGTTGTTTGATAAAACTTTAGAAAAGCAAATGTATTTGGTAGACCAAGGTTATACTTATAGATCTATATGGGAATCGGACTTTGATAAAGAGTGTCGCGAAAATCCCGAAATGAGATCCTTTATCGAACATTTGGGTTTTGCTATGCCTTTGGAACCAAGAGACGCCTTTTACGGCGGAAGAACTGAGGCCTATACCTTGTACAAAGAGGCTGCTGACGATTTGGAAATAGATTATTTTGACGTTACTTCGCTGTATCCATGGGTTAATAAGACGGGAAAAGTACCGGTGGGACACCCTGAAATTATCACTGAAAATTCTGAAGACTTAGATTCCTACGAAGGACTTATCAAATGCAAAGTGCTACCGCCTAAAGGTCTTTTCCATCCTGTACTGCCTTGTAAGATGAACGGCAAATTATTGTTTCACCTTTGCAAAAGTTGTGCAAAGACTCAACACCAAGCACCTTGCACTCATACCGATGACGAAAGGTCCTTTGTTGGCACCTGGGTGACAGATGAGGTAAAGAAAGCTGTTACGATGGGTTACAAAGTAGAAAAAATATTTGAGGTGTGGCATTTTCACGAAATATCCAGATACGATCCCGAGTCTAAGACTGGAGGGCTGTTCACTGAATATGTCAACACTTTCTTGAAAATAAAACAAGAAGCTAGTGGGTGGCCCGACTGGTGTAAGACAGAGGAGGATCGACAAACTTATATTAATCTCTATCACAAAAAGGAGGGGGTTCGTCTCGATTACAAAAAGATTAGGAAAAATCCCGGATTGAGAGCACTAGCCAAGCTAATGTTAAACTCCTTCTGGGGTAAATTCGGTCAAAGGTCAAACATGCAACAAGTAGACATCATTGACGACCCTAGAATATACTTTTACAAGTTAACCTCTGATCGTGAAGACGTGACTTCGGTCAACTTTCTTTCTGACGATACGGTAGAAATGAGATGGAAACTTAAGGAGGAATTTGTTGAAACCAGCACAAAAACCAATGTTGTCATTGCTGCGTACACAACGAGTCAGGCTCGTCTCAAATTGTATTCACATCTCGAAAAGTTAGGGTCTAGAGCAATGTACGCTGACACCGATTCCGTCATTTTTACTACAAAGCCAGGTGAACAGAAGCCACCGTTGGGTGATTATTTGGGTGACTTGACAGACGAAATTCAACACAATCGTATTCAGACCTTTGTGACCGGGGGCCCTAAAAACTATGGATATAGATTAAGATATCCTGACAGAGACGGTAACGATACCCATTGCAAAGTAAGAGGAATTACACTCAATTACAAAAACCTTTTAAACGTAAATTTTGACGTCCTCAAATTCTTTGTCACAGAGAGTCAAAATGCTTCGGTGTCTGTTTTCAGTGCTCACAAAATCGTACGAGAAAGGGATAGCGTGAAATTAATGACCTCGACCGAACGAAAAGACTATCGACTAGTTTTTGACAAACGAGTAATCGGGGATAACTATGTATCTTACCCATATGGATTTTAATTGATTGTTCTACTCTGTTTTATGTAAATAGTTGTATATATATTTTACGTATCATGTTGTTGTAAATATGATAGAGAACAAATAAATGTACAAAATACTTGTTTCCTCGTTATTTTAAACCCTACTGTTTTAAAGTGAAAGGGGTTTACACCTGTGTGTGTGTGTGTGTGTGTGTGTGTGAGAGAGAGAGAGAGAGAGAGAGAGAGATTTGTAACACCCACCCCCCCTTGTCCAGCGCATAGTTGTAGGCAACAGATTAAATTGCTTCTGAAAACCTTTTCCACACCGCAGCCAATCTCTAGAATTCGTCTGCTCGAGAAAGATCGTTACGATTGTTGAACTCACTGGTTAAAAAATAGACTGACTTTCTTCAGTGTCCTTCGCAGTTGCTGGAAAGAGATTACAAAGAGAAGGCCTTTTGTCACCCTGTTTTTGAAGCTGTCGACCGTGCTACACCATAAAATAATCATCTCCTCCAACAATCCTTTTTTTTCACCCTGTTTGGACAAACCTGCTGTCATCGGATATCGTCTGCTCGATCTATGTCACGCATTCTTGATCCCGTTGCTAAAAATAGAAACTCCACCGAGAATATTACACAACAGGTATGTATACGCCTGATTGATTCTGAAAATTGACTCCTCCGAGATGATGGCATCGTTTATATAGACAAAGAACAAATTCCAGCGACTAAAGAGGCGAGGTTAACTACTTCCACTTATCTGTTTGTCATGTATAGACCATATCAGGAACACTTATGTGTGATATGAACCTTCCTTAGAGCAATGGGGATGCCTTGATCAGTTGACTGTGCTAAATATACAGATGATTTTGTCCCAAAACAATGCTGTTTTTATTTGATTACTCAGCATAAAAAACATGTTCTATCAACGGAAGGTAACAATTATGCAAATTGCCTGAAACAACAATACCATTTTCGTTTAATTTCAAAACCACTGTTTACTTTTATTAATATGTGAACAGAATGCCATCAGACTGTTATATAGCAAATGACCTAGCAAACAATCTGGAAACAAATTTACCCCTTAGGCTGCTAAGCGCGACTCACTGACATTTTGCGGACAGTGTGGATCAAGATTAGACTGCACACAACGTGCAGTCTGATATTGATCCTACGCTGTCCGAAAAGGAGACATTGTTCTCCAAAAAGTAAGTATGAATCATCATTATTCGAGTTTTTACCATCGTCTTGAAACTTTTATTTATTTAGCAGGATAGGGGTTAACACCCTACCCTATCCTAAACCCGTACAGGCCGTAAATCCCGTACAACTCAAATGTTCGCTACAACGGTGACAACGAGAAGTCTTGTCATGTTGTGCGTCGCATGGCGAGATATAGAGGTGGCAGAAACTGGATTCCGTACGATTCGTCATGTATAAACTTGTTATCTTACAAATGTGAAATAAGCATATGCTTAACCCTTAACTTGCTAAATAAGTTAAATAAAACGTTCGAGCCGATAGTATAAACTCGAACAATGTTATTTCAAACTTATTTCTTTGTTTTAGAAAAGAATCTCTGTATCGGACAGAGTAGATCCAAGATCAGACTGCACGTTCTGTGCAGTCTGATCTTGATCTACACTGTCCGCAGAAGGTCAGTGTGCCGCGCTTAGCAGCTTAAGGGTTAGATATAGCTCCGTAAAAATCGTAGCTTCAAAATACAATTCAAACCCTAGAACTGTTACTTCAAAAGTCTATTGTGCTTGTACGCCTAAAATGAGGACAAGTTTTTATACGAGAATATTTTTGTATATCTCCGTGTGTCATGAATGGGTTTCGGGATTTATATTTGCCGCGAATTCTTCACAAACTTTATTTTTAACACCATACATTGAACACGGGCTTCTGGACGAAGGTAAGGTCATCAGTTGTTTCTATTTTCGTCCCATTTAAAAGGTTATTTCGGTATTCACAAGGTCAGAGTACGCATGTCCGGTATTTGTTTACGATTTTCAATCAGTATATAGTGTAACTTTTGTTAGCCCCAAACCACACAATCCCGAGTTTTAACGACCATGAATAAGAAAGCTTTTGAAAACATAATGGGAAAAGGAGAAAATGCTGCCAACCAGCATTTTCTCCTTTTCTCCACTATGTTTTCTACCTCTTCAAAGATAGAAATCATCTTATGAGGTACACTGACTTTGTCGTCTGCAAATGTTTTAAATTGGGTTGAGTCTAAAATTTTGTCGTTTGGTAAAGAGTTAAGCAATTGCTATCTTGTATTAGTGTAAAAATTATGAGGAAAAAAAAATAGTTGCTAAAAACAGTGAATAAGATGGCACGTGGGAGCAAGTCTTCACAAAGAAAGGAAATAAAGAGTTAATCCTTAAGCTGCTGAATAAATGAAACGAAATTTTCAACTCAATAGAAAAAGCCCAAACATTGCGGTTTCAAGGTTGATTTTACTGGAGACAAAATACCGTATCGGAAAGTGTAGATCAAGATCAGACTGCACGCTTTGTGCAGTCTGATCTTGATCTACACTGTCCGCAAAAGCGTCCCGAGTCGCCCTCAGCAGACTTAGGGTTGACAAACCTCACATGAATATTAGAAAATATTTGAAGTAAACCTGAATCTTTTGTAAGATGGAGGGTTTAAACAAACCATTCATTGAAACAAGATGATGCGCAAATGAGTCTTATACTAAATAATGTTAATGAGCCTTGCACTAAATGATGCTAAAAAGGGCCTTACACTCTTACACTAAACTATGCTTAACCCCCCCCCCCCCAAAAAAAACACCTTACACTAAATAATGCTAATAAGCCTTACACCAGTTAATGCTTATGAGCCTTGCACCTAAGAATGCTAAAAAGCCTTACACTAAATAGTGCTGATAAACCTTACACTAAATAGTGCTACTGAACTTTACATTAAATAATGATAAAAAACTTACACTAACTAACGCTAATGCGTCTTCCACTAAATATTGCTAAAAAGCCTTACATTAAATAATACTGATGCACCTTACACTAGATGATGCTAAAAGTGTTGCACCGAATAATGCTAATAAGCCTTACATTAAATAATATTTAACTCTTTACCAGCCGACAAAATTTTAGACTTGCCAAAATTGGAAACATTTTGCAGAAGACAAATTTGATGTGGCCCCGTAGATAGGATTTTTCTGTGTAAGGATAGAAAACATTGTGGCAAAGAAAGGAGAAAATGCTGGTAAAGGCTTCATATAAGGTAACAGGCATAAGTTCGTCAGACAGACAAGCCGACAGACAGACAAGCCGAGAGACAGACAGGCAGGCAGGCAGACAGACAGACAGACAGGCAGCCAGAAGGCA
This sequence comes from Tridacna gigas, assembly GCA_945859785.2. NCBI lineage: Eukaryota > Metazoa > Mollusca > Bivalvia > Cardiida > Cardiidae > Tridacna > Tridacna gigas. The sequence continues at coordinate 1,994,668 of OX244039.2, forward strand.
GGCAGACAGACAGACAAGAGTCGAGAATATAAAGAAACTCCTGATACGATCATTGTCGAACTTGTGAGAAATCATAATTCGTATTCACCAACCATTCTTAAGAATATTGCTTGTCTAATTCTCAAGAATTTTCAAGATTTGAAAGTAACACAACTTCTGATTGGCTAAACCAAATGGTTTAGCCAATCAGAAGTTATGATTCATTCAAATTTGGAAAATTCCTCAGCATAAGACTAAGAGTATTCTTGAGAATAGTTGATGAATACGGACCCAGGACTGCTGATTCTTACAAAAGGCCTTATTCATGTTCTAGTGCGACCAAATGCCGTTATAAATACAGAGTTATCTTGTAGTCCAATTAATGAACCTTGGGACCGTTTTTTCGGTAACTCGTAAAAGCTGCTAATTTCACATAGTGACAGCTCTGTCTCGACATAGCATGATTTTAAAAATAATAACAATTATTTAAAACACCATAAGCAACTGAAAGAAAGATAGAGTTGTCTGTTTTGTTGTTAAAGCGAGAAAGGCCAGCCTTGTGGGACATATTGGGGGCGTGGATCAGGACAGCTATGCCGGGTTGATTACTGTGAACAAGACGTTAGACAGTCACATGTTCTTTTGGTTCTGGCCATCACAGGTAAGCTGCCCTCACTTGCATTCATAATGAAGTGGATTTGTAACTAATGACTTGGTTATAATTACTCAAGGTTCAGAAAAAAATCAAGAAAGCAGAAAAAAAATGGGAGTCTATATGGGCAATAGGCCGTGAGCGTGACGCCAAAACGGCCAACCATTTTTAAGGCCCCAATCACATATTTACGTACATATGTACGTTAAGATGGGCCGCGCTCTGGCCAATGTTGTCAACCCCTTTAACCGAGCCCCAATTCGTTTGTCGTATATAGATGATAAAAGTCTAAAATTTTCTTGTCTACTTGTAGGAAGCAATGTAGTTAAGCCAAGCTCTGTGAAATGGGTGCTTAATGAATCTGCGAAAAGTATCGAACCAGGTCAGCCTGCGCGGACTGCGCAGGCTGACCTGGGCCGAAACATTTCGCTATTGATCAGTTTCCTGTATGTCCAAGGACCACTCTATCTCATAATTAAGTCGGTTGTGGAAAAAAAAAGTGGCTATTATAGATCCATGATTATGTGATGGCTTGATTGGTATCAGGCATCACGGAGATGCATTAAGCCCCCTTTTGCCAGAGATGGCTCAGATGTATATCAAATTTCTTTACAACCAATTCGTTCATAGTGTCCGTTATTAAGATTTCAACAAAGTATATGAGTCCTGCACTGTAAAAAGGGGGTTTAATGCATATGTAAAAAGTATCGACTCATGTCAGCTTGCACAGTCCGCGCAGGCTGACATTGGTCGACACTTTTTGCTATTTGTAAATTTTCTGCATGTCCAAGGACCATTCTACCTCATTGTTCAGTCGATTGTTTCACAAAAGTTTAGATTTTTATTAACCCTTTACCACACAATCCCGGGTTTTAACAACCCTGAAAAGGAAACCTGTTGAAAACATTATGGGAAAAGGAGAAAATGCTGGTAACCAGCATTTTCTCCTTTTCTCACAATGTTTTCTACTCTTCCCACAACAAATTTCAATTTTTGAGTCACATTTATTTTGTCCTCTGCAAAAGCTTTCAATTTGGACTGGTCTAATATTTTGTCGTTTGGTAAAGAGTTAATATTTATATAATGACTTACTTGGTATTATGCATTACGTAGATGCATTAAGCCCCCTTTTTCTGGGGCGTCGCACATATATTAGTAACAAAATCCGTTATGCCAAAGCTTGGTTTTCTGTTTTTATTCGATCAGCACAATAAAACCACAGATCCCGTGATATTATGGTTGGAAGGTGGTCCAGGCGGGTCTTCACTTATCGGCATGTTCAATGAAAATGGCCCTTTCTTTGCGAACTATAACGTAACAGGTAAACTTGTTAAAGGTTTTGTATTTTCTCATCATTTTTGGATAAATAAACTCGAACTTATAATTGAAAATTTTGCCACCATTATCACGAATGATTCTATGGTATGAAAATATAGATTGACATGTACGTATCTTGTAACCAAATTTAAAATAGAATTTCGATCTCAAATATTCAACAAGTTTATTGTAAGGGTTTGTCCAACACTTTTTTTGTAAAATATCTAGGTATGTCTTTGATTTTACACAGTATCTAAGAGAGACTTCACGTGGAACAGAAACTACTCTATGTTGTATATTGACAATCCTGTTGGAACTGGGTACAGCTTCACAAAGTCACGTGACGGTTATTCCAAAAATCAAGTAGATATAGCAAACAATCTCTACAGGTACCTTTGTGTTGTTTGACTCGTGATTTGTGGTTTGACCTCGCTGGAACATAACCTATCGCTGTCATGTCGAAAAGGTTGTCTGTTTGTTAAGTAATGCTATTATCTTTTAATATTTTGGAACGAGATTGTTTAAGACATCCATCAACATCGAAATGATCAAGACTATCAAAGCAGCCTGATCGTGGATTTACTTTGTTCATGGTGACTCTTTTTAGCAAACTGCTTATACATCTTTATATTCATATTTTCGGGCAGAATGAACAGAAATTCAAATCACGATAATCTGCCCACAGTTTGTTATTGTTTAGATCCAAGATCAGGGTCCGTATTCACTAAACATTCCTAAGAGTATTCTTGCTCTTGTTCTTCAAAATTTTCCAAATTTGAAAGTAACACACCTTCCGATTGGCTAAACCATACGGAAGTTGTGTTACTTTCAAAATTGGAAAATCTGGAAGAATAACTCTAAGAACGTTCTTAAGAATGGTTGGTG